>OZ038499.1:103431066-103546066 GCA_964036315.1 Acanthosepion esculentum
AAAGAATTCATTGTTTCTCTAATATTAATACGTTCGGCAAATCAAAATGTGGAGAAATAAATAGAAAATAAGATAGATAATCAATGCGTTTATTTGTAAAGGTTTATGCGATTTCACACCCATATCTATCAGAGTAAAAGTGGCGGTTGCATATAGCTAGTTCAACAGTAAAACGATGGGACCTACTTTCCAATCTAGTAGCACGCTTAAATTCATGTAATCGGGGCACCAGAGATAAAAGCTCATCAGAGCAGTTACCATGAAAATATTTGTAGAACAGACAGAAGGAAGTCACGTCACGTCACGTCGATGAGAAAGTGTGTGTAGATGAGATGCCTGGTCAGGATCGATTGTATTGCAGATCCATTGTCTGGATTTGTCGAGATGTACAGCAGACTAGAAATGCTAACAGTGATATTTCACAGGTCAGATTGAGGAACAGAGGAAAGCAATGTGTAATAGACTTGATGGACTTGAGTAAATGGATGCAGAACAGGGTTTGGGAGAAATAACAAAAAGACAAAACTTATTAAAAGCTGCAAGGGACAGGAAGATGTGGCGAGCCATGATCGCATACGTCTTGAAGGGACACTGCACATAGAAGATTCAATACACAGAAACTGTACAAGACTTAAGAACCAGGACATTAAAATTTGCGCAGGTCACTTCACTCATGTTAGAAAAAAAAAGCAAAATTACGGTTTATTATTTACATTATTCGAACTATTATCCTCATCTTTGTCGCCATATTTATTACAACGTTTCGGCCGTTGTAAGCTCTGGCCTTCTTCATATGATTGGAATGTCGAACTGAACCCTTTATTTTGCTCACTGGGGTAGAATGTTCTAGTTCCACGTGCCATGTTTAATGGATGTCAGTTATCAGTTATCTCGTGTTAATTTCCCTCTGAAAGTTCTCCACTGCCTTAGCCGGGTATGGAACTCACACTCTTTGGGTCCTGTCAATACCCGGTTAAGGCATTTGAAGAACTTGAAGAGGGGAATTAACAGGAGATAACTGATAACTGACATCCATTAAACATGGCACGTGGAACTAGAACAGTGTACGAAAGTGAGCGAAATAAAGGGTTCAGTTCGACATTCCAACCACCTGAAGAAGGCCGAAACGTTGTAATAAATATGGCGACAAAGATGAGGACAATAGTCCGAATAATGTAAATAGTGTATTAGAGTAATGTCTTAGTAGTTTTTCCAGAATTTTGTACTGCGGATCAGTTTTTCATACATATATTAAATAGTGTAGTATATATATATATATATATATATATATATATATCATTATATTATTATTATTTGTGTATGCTATGCTTCCTGTTTTGTATCCTGTAAAGTCGGGTCAAATCTACGGTCCTTAAGCCCTATAGGAGAATTGCTATTTAATTGATAGCACTTTTCTTGGTATATGGGATGTCCCTAGTAGGGCAATCTTCTAGGCAACTTGTATGTTGATGTTACCTGGAACACTATTAGTAAAATTATCCATTCCTTTTCTCATGAGGCCCAGAGCTCCAATTACTCTTAGTACAGTCTCAGTCTTCATTCCCCACATCCTGTTAATCTTGATCTCCAGGTCTTTGGACAATTTCTAGATAATTTTTATGGAGGTGTTTCTCTCAGATGGAACTGTTATGTCAATAAGCATACCCTCCCTGAATTTCTTGTCTCTTATTATTACTATTATCATTATTATTATTATTATTATTATATATTTACTATGGTCACACTATCTACCAAGACCTAAGTCAGACAATGGTGTGTTGTTATGGCTACATTTCATGATTTAATTTTCTGACTCCGATAACATCACTAGAATTACATAGACAAAGTTCTTCTTAGTCTGTGGGCTCTTCTTCTCAAGACAATTCTTTGTATTTCTCTACTGCTGAGATTTTCAGGGATATTTTCAATGTGTTTTTGTGTTCATTTTTTATCGTTCCAAGTTCACCTACTATGACTGGTGCTATTTTTGTTTTTGAATTTCCACAATAAGTTACAGTCCGCTGGTCAAGCCATATCAATTAGTAGGCAAGTTTTTCTTTTCTTTTCAGTTTTTGACAATTATGCCAGGCATAGTTGCTCCAATCTTCCTGTCTGTAAAGATGGTGGAATCCCATAGAATTGTGATGTCTTCTATTTCTGTAACCGGTTCTGGGTGATGTTCATACCAGTTCTTATTAACATCTTTCCCAAAGTGTTATACACCTTGTCCAGCGTATGTATTGTCCCACTCTAAGTACTGAACATCCCGAGATTAGATGATCTATGGTTTCCTAATATTTATCATAGCACATTCATTCATTGTTTTTTTTATTATTATTATTATTATTATTATTATTATTATTATTATTATTATTATTATTATTATTATTTTATTTCCTTTGATATCTGGCGTTTACACATTTCTTTCCGGGTCCCGCCCAGGGACCTAAGGTTAGAAATGGCATCATGACACTTTCCACTGAAAAAAAAAAAAAAAAAAAAAAAATTACATAGATAAAGCCCTTCGTAAAGTGTGGGCTGTACTTGTCAGAACAATTTTTTGTATCTCTTTGAGGCATGGACTTCCAGGGATCCCTTCAATCAGCCTACTGGAATCTTTTCCAACCAGTCCAAGGGCTCCAACTACAACAGGAATTGTTGATGTTCCCATGTGCCACATTTTTGAGATTTCGATTTCAAGGTCCTTGTATTTTGACAGTTTTTCGAATATCTTCAAAGACACATTGCAGTCTGCAGGGACTGCCATATCAATAAGGAGGCACTTATTTTGTTTGTGGTCTTTAATAACAATGTCTGGGCGGTTGGCTTTGATTGTTCTGTCAGTGTATATTGTGTAGTCCCATAGAATTGTAACAGGTCCTATCTCCGTAACCGGGTCAGGGTGGTGTTCGTACCAATTTCTTCCAGTTTCCTTCCCATAGGAGTTGCAAATTTTCCAGTGCAGATATTGGCCCACTCTGTCATGCCGGTTTTTATATTCAGTGGATGCCAATATCGTGCAACCTGATATAAGATGATCAATGGTTTCTGGATATTTGTCACAGAATCTGCATCTTGGGCTAACACAGTATTTTAGTATATGTGCTTGATAATTCCTAGTTAACAAGCATTGGTCTTGTGCAGCAATTATAAAACCCTCAGTTTCACCTTTCAACCCTGCACTACGTAGCCACTGATGGGTGCGGTTTTTGTCTACGTCTGCTTGTTTGGTACGGGCAGAGTATTGGCCATGGAGCGGTTTATTTTGCCATTGTTTCTTTATCTGGTCGGTCGCATTTGTCTTTGCATTTTTTTTAAAGTTTTTTGCAGCTTCAGCCGGTGTACAGTGATGTATTTGAATTTCTGTGCCCATTTGAAGCTCTTTTTTGAATTTTTCGGCTTCCTTTACTACAGAGTAGAGACACTTCCTACTTTCATGTTCCTTGACACATACCATCATCCAGTCTTCTGTTTTTTCCAAGTATCTTTGGAGGCCAATTGTTGTACTTTTGTAGGATAGTTCTAGTTGAACTAGTCCTCTGCCTCCTTCGGATCTGGGCACATACAGGCGATCAATATCAGCTTTGGGATGATGCATGCGGTAGCAAGTGAGGAGCTTTCTCGTTTTGGCGTCCATTCGCTTAATTTCAGCTATGGTCCAGTTAAGTACATTAAAGCTGTATTGCACCACAGGAACAGCTAAGGTGTTTATAGCTGATATTCGGTTTTTTGAGTTTAGCTCAGTATTTAGTACCAGGCGTACACGCCTGTAGTACTCCTTTCTTACCTTCTCTTTCATTTGGGAGTGTTGTATGCCATCTCCCTCACTAATTCCTAGGTACTTATAAGCTTCATCATGCTCCAATTCTCTAATCTTCGTGGCAAAATCTAAATCTATTAAGGGTGCTTCTAAAATTCTACCTTTCTTAAATGTTACTTTAGCACATTTATCTAATCCGAAGCTCATGCATATGTCGTCACTAAAGTATTTTACAATATTAAGTAGGCCCTTCAACTCATTGTCGTCTTTGGCAAAGAGTTTGAGATCATCCATGTATAGTAGGTGATTGAATATGTTGTTATTTATTTTGTAGCCATAGCTACTGTTGTTCAGTTCATGCGTAAGAGGGAGTAAGGACAAACAAAACAGAAGTGGAGACAAAGAGTCTCCTTGAAAGATTCCACGTCGGATATTTAGTCGGTTGGATATGACAGTGCCCCTGGTGTGACTAAGGTATAGTTTGGTGTTCCACATTCCCATGCTGTGCTTAAGGAAATTTTTATTATTATTATTATTATTATTATTATTATTATTATTATTATTATTATTATTTTATTTCCTTTGACTTCTGGGGTGTACTCATTTCTTTCTGGGTCCCGCCCAGAAACTTAAGGTCAGAAATGGCATCATGACATTTTCCACTGACCAATTAAAAAAGAAAACACACACACACACACACACACACATATTTTACATAGATAAATCCCTTTGTAAGGTGTGGGCTGTACTCGTGAGAACATTTTTTTGTATTTCTTTAAAGCATGGGCTTCCAGGAATCCCTTCAATTAGTCTACCGGAATCTTTTTCAACCAATCTGAGGGCTCCAACTACAACAGGTATTGTCGATGTTCCCATGTGCCACATTTTTGAGACTTCGATTTCATTATTATTATTATTATTATTATTATTATTATTATTATTATTATTATTATTATTATTATTATTAATATTATTATTATTCACTCCGTCGCACTTGTTCTTCAATGAATCACTTTTTTAATTTTATATTGATCACTGACACGTCAATAAAAATCCAATTCTCGCGCATATTACATGTTATTATCATCCAATATGTTAATATTTCGGTTAGTCAAGCCTAGCAAGTATAAAACCTCCAAGGCTACAGCTATGATTATTCCAAATAATTTAAACTTTAACAAGTTTGATTAAGGATTTCCAATATTTTTATCCTGACTCAGATTTAAAATATGCTCTTATTTTAGTATTAAAAATGATGTTCACCAGACAGAAAAAAAGATAATGTCGACATCGGAAAGTTCTCAGATTTCGTAACGAAAGTCATGCATAATCCTCACCATTTTTAACCATTCTCTTTTCATTCAGACGTAATTCTTTTACTGCAAAATGTGATTTCTTTCACCACATATTATAGCCTGGGCACCCCGAGGTGGTGTAATAGTTAGCAAGTTTTTCTCGTTAGAACAATTACGACTTGCCCCATACTTTCGGCCTTGTGTCACATCTAAGCTACGCTTGGAAAATCACTATACTTATAATAGCCTTCCTTTAAAATGTGCATAGTACGATAGTTTCATCTTTGTAGAGACATGTGCCTTTTATTTTCTTACTAATTTTTGTAGTAAACGTTACTCTATGGAACCTAGATTTGATATTCTTTTTTCCACGTTTATGCGATATTGTCAGCAGTGGAAGAAGTCTGCTAATTTCTCCACCGAATCTTATGACGCTGAAAATGCCTCGTAGGATGAAACTTCCCTTGGGATCGAACCAGAAACCCAGATGTATTGATTTCTAATCCTTGACCGTTCTTAAGTAAATGTATTTTCATCTTCATAACTTAGTACAAATTGTTTTTAACTACAATATCCCCTGCGTCTTTCTTTCTCTCTTTTTCATTTTCTCTTCGAGTCAAAAACTTTCTCTTTTTTCTTTGTCTATATGTTTCTCTTTCTCTCTTTTTCTCTTTGAGTCAAAGACTTTCTGTTTTTTTTCTTTGTCTATATGTTTCTCTTTCTCTCTTTCTCTTTGCTTTGTTTGTCTTTCCTTCCAATATTTTAAAATTTCTTTCATGTTCTTTTTTCCCACGGCTGTGCCTTATTGTCTGTCGTAGACTTCATAAATGTCTCCACTGAATATTACCACAATAAAAATGTTTCGTGGGCTGAAATTTACCTCGGGATCAAACCAGCAACCCTAATGTATTGGTTTCTAATCCTTGAAAGTTCTTCAGTAAATGTTTCCGTCTTGATAATATATCACAGAATATAATGGCGCGGGAATATTATGAAAATAGATTGAAAATAGAAAGAAAAGCAAGAAAAAATTGGAACAAGTGCTGATATTTCGGATTGGTTAAATCGATATATAAATAGCCAAGGAATCAGCAATAGCATATTCTGAAAAAGAAAATCGGAAATAAATTTTTAAAAAAATAAAAGAAAAGAATGCAAGAACGAATAAATTATTGAAAAAGATTTGGATTTTACAAAACTGATATTATTAGAGTAATTCTTTATCGTTAGCCATAATTCTCTGGTGTTACCCTTCAGTATAATGTCTTCACAATTCTGGCAACCGGAAGTCGATGGAGCAATGAGAGTTCGGTAAATGCGAAAATGTCCAAGTAATGTTATGGTGGTAAAGGTTTACATTTTACAACTCGGTGGTAAAGGTTTACATTTTACAACTCGGTGGTAAAGGTTTGCATTTTACAACTCGGTGGTAAAGGTTTGCATTTTACAACTCGGTGGTAAAGGTTTACATTTTACAACTCGGTGGTAAAGGTTTACATTTTACAACTCGGTGGTAAAGGTTTACATTTTACAACTCGGTGGTAAAGGTTTGCATTTTACAACTCGGTGGTAAAGGTTTGCATTTTACAACTCGGTGGTAAAGGTTTGCATTTTACAACACAGTGGTAAAGGTTTGCATTTTATTTCTCGCCATACGTCGATCCCTAGTTTTGCAAATATATTTTAGGTTTAAATACTCGACTTGTACGCTGCAATTTATGGTAATAACATTCTGTAATTAATTTTTATTCAGTTTTCTAATGAGTGTTTAGTTTGTTAATTCCGAAAATGAATGACAAGAAACGAGGGAATTCTTGAGTAAGGATAATGTCGGTGGGTAGCAATAATCAAAGACGGATTCTTGCCCACTAATAACTTAGGGTGTTCTTTTATTTTTACCTCTACCACAAGGTATTATAGTGTTTAAGTCGATGTAATGATTAGAGTGATAAAAGGCTTTATGTAATTGTTTAATAAATCCTACACGGGATATCACAGGTTGCATAAGCAGATTTTATATTAATGTTTATAGAAAATATTCTATTCGGTTTCTTTTTGATAGGTTAAAAGATTGGCTGAATTTTGGCGTTGTCTCATAAAACAGAACTCGTTTTTCGTTTTGTAAGACACTGTGGGATCATGGTGAACGACTCGGATTGAGGAATCGGAGAGCTGAGTTCGAAATCTAGTCGAGTTCTTTACATCCAGTTACGTGCTAATACCCTTGGGGAAAGGTATGAACCCATCTCTAGCAGGACAGACTGTGTTGTATAGCTTTGGGTGGCAACCAATCTCCGAGAAGGAAACTCTGCATTCAGACCACCTGCTGCTTTGTTTGTCCTACTTCTTTAGACGGAGAATAAAAGCAACTTATAAAAAACAAATCCACTTCTGAGATGAAGGACAGGGTACCCTCAGTATCCCCGGGGTGCAAAACGAACTGGCAAGTCATTGTACTATTCTACACTGAATGTCACCGGTGAACCACAATTGTAAGATGGAGGCGGGGAAGAGTCGGTGATCACAGCGGCACGAAATTTGCTATCTGAAGTTAGTTTCTTCTGGCCTCTGCCTAAAATTCTTTATATATAGAATTATTTTTCGTGTTAATTTTTAAAAAATCAAATGAAAGGCAGTAAAGACACTAAGACTCAAGGGGTTACTGAGTTTAGAAGAACAAAAAAAAAAGACAAAAAGATTAGGTATCGAGAACAGAAGTCTAATCAAGACAGTATATAGCGATTGGCATTGCATTTAAATTTTTGAAGATCAAATTTGGCTTGGAAGCATGAAGCCGGAAGTGAGTTCTACAAACAAGAAGTGCGAGAAAAGAAAATGTTAGAACTTACGGTTACATCTAGCCATTTCAACGGCAAAATGATGAGACCTAGCTGCCAATCTAGTACTGCATTTAAATTCATAAAGTCTAGGTACCATAGCGAAGAGTTTATCATTTAATAACATTATTCGGATACTTGAATAAAATGAATGAAATCATTATTTTTTGTAAGATAACAATAAACACCAAGTATTATGGAATTAAAAGCCAATAATTTCTTGTTTGTACGAAAGTGGAATGTCTCGGGAATGTTAATCTTACCTGAATTCCATTGAGTGGCGTAATCTTTCTTCGAATAAAGTATAAACGGATATGCTGAATGTTGGTCCCAGACACATGCCTGTTTTGGTTCTGTGACAGCAATCCAACCTAAATCCTTTGGACAGCCATCGTGGGATTTGGAAGCATAGAAGCTTCTCAAGGAGCTGAATAAAAAGCACCACGAAAGGTTTAATATCTTCGTATCAAAGCAAAAATAGTAGAAAGATATTTTATTGTTGAAGGCTTGAATTGCGCGCCAATTGGTCAAAGACGGACCCGATCAACCCGCCCATCATCAGCGACCCCGTCGAGTTAGACACGTCTTTCGTATACTTGGGCTCGGGAGTTTCCAGTACAGGGAGATCAACTGAAGACGTGCGCTGGCTGCAGCTGTCACGAGAGGACCTCTGGTGACCACGATAGCGGCGTCGTGATATCTCCCGAGGCACCAAGCTAATGGTTTCCAACGCCACCGTCCTCTCTGTGCTATTATAATACGGCGTCTTGACGTGGCCCCTCAGCATAACCCTCGCATCCCGCGGCTTCGAGTCCCTCGTCGCCAGGACCAACGCTCAGTGCCGTTTTCGCTGGCTCGGTCACATCCTGCGACGACCTGACGACTACCCTACCAGAATCATTCTTCAAGTTCGACTCGCCATCTGCAAACTGAAGATGGTTGGATGGACGTCGTCATGCAGGACTTCCAGCAGATTAATCTGGCGTTGGGTCATGTTCTGACGCTCTGACAAAAGCGTGAGGGCCGCACATTCCTAGCGTGATATTTGGCAGCAGCGGTGGTAATTTATCAAGCAGGAAGATATGCCATATTTGAAAAAAACTTTGAAATCTTTGCTATTGAATTCTAAGCATTAAAGTAATCGTCAAGAATTGGTAGAATTTAATACGTTTCGTAAGTAAAGCTTAACAATACTGGTGTGAAATTTAATTCATATAAACATTCACAAATAAACACATTGATCGATTGTGTATCTAAGGCAAGAACATATTAATGAGAAACTCTATGAAGAGCAAACTCACTATATTAGATAATTGTATTACAAGATAAACATTGTAATATGGCGGAGTTTCTAAAAGAATTGATACCCTTTCCTTATATTTAATTACGAGGAGGTGCTGAAAATTCATTAACCCCCTATATTTTCCTCAATAAAATCATACACAAAATTGTCTTTCAGTGGAAAGAAAAGGCTTGATTCGGACGAGAAGTCTTCAGTATTATTATTTAAAGCCAAAAATATTTTTAGATTCTAAGATTATTATTTTTTTTAAATCATATTGATTTACTGATACAAGCCTTACTGATTAACCCATATCTGGGAGAGAGGAAAGGTGTATTTGCAAAGTGCATTTGTGCGTAAGTGAACATAACAAACCCGACTGAAATTCGAACTCGGCTCTCCGTTTTCCAATTCTGAGCTGTTATCCATTACAACATACGCACATGCAAGTTTATAGCTTCTGGTATTCGCAAGTAGGTTACCCATCTAAGTACTGACTAGGCGTGACATTGCTTAACTTCGTTGATCGTACGGAAACCTGATGCGGCCGTAAGCCTGGTCACAGTGAGTAAATAAAAGAAAGAAAAAGAGAAAGAAAGAAAGAAAGAACAAAAGAAATCTCAAGGTCAGAATAAAGCTCTTTTTTTAAGTTGTCAAGCTCAAATATTTAACGAAGCAACAGTTTGTTCAATCGTTAATTTAAAAAGTATGGTTCATCAGAAAATTAAAATATGTAAGCAATGATATTTTATAAATATTTCCGATTTCCTATTACTTGTAATGTATTTAGTTAACTTTCAGAGAATGATTACAGCTGCTATTTATAAACAAACGACATTTATATCCATTTCTGAAAGATCATCGGAAGATGTATGCCTTAACTGCAACACAAAATTCGGGGACACAACGGAAAGTGGAAAGATTAAAGTTCTTCTTGTCACTTGCGCTTTGAGACGCAATAAAAAAAAATGCTAACTTGTCTTTGTGCATTTTCTAATAGCCATGTTTCGTCCTGGGCATGACGAT
This sequence comes from Acanthosepion esculentum, assembly GCA_964036315.1. Lineage (NCBI taxonomy): Eukaryota > Metazoa > Mollusca > Cephalopoda > Sepiida > Sepiidae > Acanthosepion > Acanthosepion esculentum. The sequence goes on from OZ038499.1 coordinate 103,441,267, forward strand.
AAACTACTTCCGGTGGCAAGCTCTCTGCTCGGGAGATTGGGGGGTTTGAGGCGAGTGGAACCACTTCTTAATTGCTGTTGTTCCCAGGTCCACTCTAACCCGGGGTGGTAGCACCTGTTAGGGTCCCAGCTATGGGCAAATAGTGAACGCCCAAACAAAACACTATGAAAGTATAAAAATACATTTTTATAGTAAAAATACAAGCATATAAAAATATAAAAAAGTGACCAACAATACCTCTTTATAGTAGAATTAACAATGAAAGAATGTTTTCCTTAAAATAATCTTTATAGCCTATAAATTCTTAAATCAAACTGCAATCTAAAATATAACCTCAATAAAATTACAACATAAAACATACATATCACTGCCTCCTCGTAATTAAGTCCATACAAACATGTATATATACAAAATCTGAGTATTATTTACCATGTATTCAATTGTGAAAGCAGAATAACATATCATATTTTATTACTTTACCCATCGCACCCTGTATTTCAAAATATAAGATCAACAAAACTACAATATAATACACACATATCATTGCCTCTAGTAATCATGTCCACACACACATATATATGCACAAAAGCTGAGTATCATCTACCATGTATTCAATTGTGAAAGCAGAATAACATATATCATATTTTTATTAATTCAAAGCTCCCAAGAAAATTTAATTTCGGCATTAAATGACCCATAAGGTGTTGATATGCCGTTAAATAGACAAATCAATAACTAAGAATAAATAAGGAACAGGACCAGTGCAGAACGGCGAACTAATTGCCGATAGAAACGAAAAGTTAATTTTCATGGAATTTTAAAACTGACAAGTATATTTTCTTATTTAAGTTATTTCCTTCTTCTTTATGTACCGTGTTTCCCTCTGCACGGAAGCGATCATGGCTCTCCACAATTTCTTGTCCTTTGTAGCTGTTAATAAATTTTGTCTTTTTGTTATTTCTCCTAAACTTGTCCCGCCACCCGTTTATTCAAGCTCGCTGAGTATGTCATGATTTGTTTTCCTCTGTCCATCTTGCTTTCAGTCTCTCCTTTGAGTATCAGATTTTCCAAGCCCTCTTTCCTCATTACGTGACCTAGAAATTTCAGTTGTCTCTTTCTGATGTTAAGTATAAGTTTCCTTTTTGTTTCCATCTTCTCTAAAACGATTTTTCTTGGTCTATGGTATTCTCATCATCCTTCGGTAGAATCACGTTTCTGTTGCTTCAAGTCTCATCTTCATGTTTGAAGAGATTGTCCAGCATTCGCTGCCGTAAAAGAGGACACATATGAAGTAGCATTTTAGTACGTTTTTCTCCTTCTCTCTAATAAAGTTCGTGTTTCTTAATACTCTGCTTAGCTTTTAGAAGGCATCTTTAGCTATCCCAATGCGCCATCGGATTTCAGTGTCACTCTCAGTTAACTCTTTTAAGGCTGGCACAAACACTGAAGGATGTGTACCCCTGTTTTATAGATTATGCGTTCGATAAAGTTCCTTACAAAGACCTGTTGGAACTGCTGAGCAACTTTGACATATATGAGAACAATATTAGAATAATCAAGAACTTATACTGGCAGCAAACCGCCTGCACACGAGTAGAAAATGAGTTCCACACACCATATTTATTCAATCTATACAGTGAGACGATTCTGAGAGGATTAGACATCCTACCAGGATTCATTATTGGCGGCCAAAATTAACAACATAAGATAATTGGCCCTGATCTGGCATCTCATCTGCAGTCGCTCTCTCACAGACGTGCCGTTGCTTCCCTCTGTCCTTTTTACAAATACTTTCACGGTAACTGCTCCGATGAGCTGCTTTCGCTGGTTGCCAGACTTCATGAATTTAAGCGTTCAACTAGGCTGGCATCTCGCTCTCACCCTTTCACTGTCGAAACTGTTAAATGTAGCCGTCTCTTCTACTCCGATAGCTTCATGGCTCGCACTTCTCGCCTGTGGACCCCCCCACCATTTCTTGTTTTCCTGATAGCTATAATCTCCAACTATTCAAATGTAATGTCAATCGACGTCTCCAGATGCCCTCATCTTTCCCTTAACCTTCTCTTCATCCTTTCCTCTATCACTCCTCTTTGCTCTCGCTTGAACTTTCTGTAACCCCTTGCGTGCTAGTGGCTTCCCGCCTTGCTTGGGGTGGATGTTTTAAAAAAATATGCAGATGACACAGCTTTGATAGCAGACACGGAAAGGAAACTACAAAATCCCCTACAGAAGGTAGTGAAGGAGAGCGAGAAGAAAGGACTAAACATCAACTGCAAGAAAACAGAATGCATGATTGTTCGGACAGATTGAAAGCAAGTGGGACACATAACCTCTACTTAGCGATTCTGAGTAAATGAATGGAAGAACAGGGTTGAGGAGAAATAAGAAAAAGACAAAATTTATTAAGAGCAGCAAAGGACAGGATGTTGTGGAGAGCCATGTGAAATCATGGTAGTGAAGGAAAGTGAGAAGAAACATAAACTAAAAGAAGACAGAATGCATGGCTGTTAGCAAACAAATGAGCGAAATGAAAATCAGAGATATCAAAATCAAGCAACTACAAATTTAAATATCTAGGAAGGGTTTTATCAGAGGACAGAAAGTGCAACACTGAAATCTGAAGGCAGATTGGGATAGCCGAAGATGCATTGCAAAAGCTAAGCAGAGTATTAAGAAACAGAAGAAAAAAACTAGAAAAAAAAGAAAAGAGTACTAAACGGTGACGTGATATCTGTCCTCCTGTATGGCAGTGAGTGATTGGTAGTCTTCTCAAAGATGAAGGGACTTGAAGCCACAGAAATGTGGTTCTACAGATGGATGCTGAGGATACTATGGGATGAACATGTGAGCAACCGCAATATATATATATATATATATATATATATATATATATATATATTCATATATATATATATTTGTGTGTATATATATATATATATATATATATATATATATATATATAGATAGATATAGATATAGATATATACAAGGTAACCAAAAAAGTTCTGTCCGTTTTTTTATTAGTCATTGAATGAAGTTGAAATATATACGAAATGCGTATAGCAATTGTTTTCAAATTCGGACAGCCGGAAGTAGGAACATCAGACGTTATAAAAAAACACGCGCACCGTGCCCGGCCATCAGTTATAAGCCGGACAGCTGTGAGAAGGATGGAAGTGTCTAGAAATCTCGTACGGAGCTGTTTGCTTTACGACTTCAAAGTAGGCTTATCAGCAACTGCATCAAGTCACCGCATATTTCAAGCGTTTGGGGATAGTGCTGTGGATGAATGTACTGCAAGGCATTGGTTTTGAAAATTCAAGTCGGCAGATTTGTCTGTCCATGATGATCCTCGCAGTGGACGACTACAGGTCTTGAATGACGGAGTCCTGAAGGCGGCCATTGAAGAGGACAGTAGTCTAACGTGTCGTGAACTTGCAATACAGTTCAACGTTTCCGATGAAACAGTTAGACTTCACCTGCACCGCCTAGGTAAGACGTACAATCTGAGAAAGTGGGTTCCGCAAACGCTGTTGGAGGTCCACAAGGGACAACGAGTGGCAGCCTGCGTATCGCTGCTTTCCCGCCACCGTACCGCATCCTTATTCAATCAAGTTCTTACCAGTGATGAAAAGTGGGTTCTGTACAAAACTCCCAAGCGTTCAAGACATTGGTTGTCTCCTCAGGATGCTGTCCCTCACACGGCAAGACTGCCTATCCACCCACGCAAGATTATGCTTTGTGTCTGGTGGATAGGTCGTCAAGTGGTTCATTATGAACTGCTACCAACGGGTCAAACGGTCACTGGAGACCTATACTCGCAGCAATTGAAACGTGTGCAACAGGCATTCCACCAGAAGGAGCCAGCACTGATGAATCGCAAAGGTGTGCTTTTCCTCCATGACAACGCCAGGCCGCATGTCGTGTGAGTGGTCAGGGATACCATAGAGCAACTTGGGTGGGAGACTTTGTGCCATCCACCATATTCACCTCACCTTCCGCCATCCGATTACCACCTCTTCCACTCCCTGGATAATCATCTTCGTGGGAAATCCTTCACGAATGGAGCAGACTTGCGCAAAGCCCTCACGGACTTCTTTGTGTCAAACCCCCCCGAGTTCTACCGCAAGGACATTAAACAGCTGGAGACACGTTGGCAGAAGGTGATGGATGCCGATGGTGATTATTTCGAAGACTAAATATAAGTTACACATACTGTGAAGCGTTATCGTTTTTCCTTTAAAAACGGACAGAAATATTAATATATATATATATATATTCATATATATAGATATATATATATATTCATATATATATATATTCATATATATTCATATATATACATATATTTATTTATATTCATATATATATATATATATATATTCATATATATATATATTCATATATATATATATATATATTCATATATATATATATATATATATTCATATATATATATATATATTCATATATATATATTCATATATATCAGGTCATCCCATAAGTTCTGTCCGAATTTTGAATAAAGAAAACATGTGACCAAATGTTACATTTAATTACAGATTCAATCAACAATGTATTTTCCCTGATTATCTATGACTTCCTTCCATCTATTAACAAGCTTACTAATTCCATTACTGTAAAATTCTTTTGGCTTTGATTCGAAGAACTCACAAATGTCAGTTTCTTCCAAATGATTCTGTAAGCTACAAAACAAATGGTAGTCTGAAGGAGCAAGGTCGGGAGAATAAGGTGGATGAGGAATTTTCTCCCAACCAAGTTCGATCTTTTCTGACGTGATGCTTGCTTTGTGTGGTCGCGCATTGTCCTGATGAAACATCACCCGTTTTCGATTCACTAGAGTAGGACTTTTTTTCCTCAAAGCTAGGTTCAAACGCTCTAATTTCTGACAGTATATTTGAGCATTAATTGTTGCATTAGGTGGTAAGAATTCAAAGTTGATTATTCCTGGGAAATCCCACCAGATTGAAAGAAGAACCTTTTGCCCATGAAGTTCCCTTCACGGCTGTGGCTGGGGCCCTTCCCCTTTACCAAGACACTGTCTACGACGCTTAACATTTCGATAAAAGATCCGTTTTTCGTCGCCAGTCACAAGTTTATCCAAAAAAGGTTAAACAAGTTGGCGAGAATGGAAAGAAGAGCAGATGTCAACTCGGGATTTGAGGTTGTTTTCAGACAATTCATGAGGCACCCATTTTCCAAGTTTAGGAACTTTTCTAAGTTGTTGAAGATGACGATGAACAGTTGTATGATTTGAACTGGGAATCACTGCCAATTCCTCATCTGATAAAGCAAGATTTTCTTCAAGGGCTGCTTCAAAAAGCTTTTCATCAAACTCAACTGGACGTCCGGTTCGATCTTCAACTTCAAGGGTGAAATCTCCACCTCTGAATTTTGCAAACCATCTTCTGCAAGTTCTTTCATTCACACATTCCTCTCCATAAACTGAGTGAATGTTTCTAGCCGCTTCGGCTGCTGAGTTTCCTTTCTTGAACTCATAAAGCATTATGTGCCTCAAATGATTCTTGGGTACTTCCATGTTAGCAGGGTTTTAATCAAACAAAATTTTATTTTATTGTTCTCCGAAATAAAATTTGATCAGTTTACATGCATCTAAACATAAAAATAATGTTCAGCTCCATTAGACATTATAAAATACTCTTTAAATTTCGTTCATTTTAACAAAAAGTTAAAATTCATACAGAACAAATAGGATAACCTAGTATATATATATATATATATATATATATATATATATATATATATATATATATATATATATATTCATAGTCAAAACCTAGCTCTGTATCGAGCTCTTTAGTTAGTTAGTTGTTTACTCGTATCGGGAATTTTTCTTTGGGCCTTTAACCTGTATCAGTGCGATTATTTTCGACAGACTTTCATGTTCCTGGCTCTTTCTTTTTTAAAACCTTTTTTCCCTTCGAGATTGATTTGGCTATTGTTAAATCAAGAATTCGAAGGTTTTTCAACACGAGTATAGTTACACATATATATATTCATATATATATATATATATTCATATATATTCATATATGTATATATTCATATATATATATTTTCATATATATATATATATTCATATAGATATATTCATATATATATATATTCACATATATATATTCATATAAATATATATCATATATATATATTCATATATATATTCAGATAAATATTGATATATATATATATTGATAAATATATATTCATATATATATATTCATATATATATTCATATATGTATATATATTCATATATATATATTCATATATATATACATATATATATGAATATATATATATCTATATCTATATATATATTCATATGTATATATACATATATATATATATATGAATATATATGAATATATATATATATATATATATATATAGAGAGAGAGAGAGAGAGAGAGAGAGAGAGAGAACAATGGAATCAAAAGGAAACTTGTACTTAATATAAGCAAGAGACAGTCGAGATTTTTAGGGCATACATGGAAGGAGGGCTTGGAAAATCTTATACTCACAGGATGGAGGGCAAGAAGGACAGAGGAAAACAACACATAACCTACTTAGCGATCTTGAGTAAATGAATGACAGAGCAGGGTATAGGAGTAATAAGAAAAAAGACAATATTTATTAAGAGCTTGAAAGGGAAAAACTAAAATCGTCTACGAAAGAACATAGAACATAAAGAAGAAAAACAAGGCTCACAATTGTTACAATAGACTTTGTCGTGTTACTGTCGCCGAGTAGACAATGGATTAATTACTGATACACTATTACATATGATCATTTATTAACTGTTGTATGTTGGTTTGGTTTATTTTGTTTTACGGCATATCAACCTCAATGGGTTATTTAATGCCGACAACATTTTTAGGATAGATTCGTATGAATAGAATATGTATTCTTTGGTTTAGATTGGTTTGGTTTATTTTGTTTTACGGCATATCAATCTCAATGGGTTATTTAACGCCGACAACATTTTCAGGATAGATTCGTATGAATAGAATGTATTCTTTGGTTTAGATTGGTTTGGTTTATTTTGTTTTACAGCATATCAACCTCAATGGGTTATTTAATGATGACAACATTTTTAGGATAGATTCGTATGAATAAAATATGTATTCTTTGGTTTAGATTGGTTTGGTTTATTTTGTTTTACGGCATATCAACCTCAATGGGTTATTTAATGCCGACAACATTTTTAGGATAGATTCGTATGAATAGAATATGTATTCTTTGGTTTAGATTGGCGTGGTTTATTTTGTTTTACAGTATATCAAACTCAATGGGTTATTTAATGCCGACAACATTTTTAGGATAGATTCGTATGAATAGAATATGTATTCTTTGGTTTAGATTGGTTTGGTTTATTTTGTTTTACAGCATATCAACCTCAATGGGTTATTTAATGCCGACAACATTTTTAGGATAGATTCGTATGAATAGAATATGTATTCTTTCTTTTAGATTGGTTTTCTTTATTTTGTTTTACGGCATATCAACCTCAATGGGTCATTTAATGCCAAGAACATTTTTAGGATAGATTCGTATGAATAGAATATGTATTCTTTGGGTTATATTGATTTGTTTTATTTTGTTTTACGGCATATCAACCTCAATAGGTTATTTAATGCCGACAACATTTTTTTATTGCTTGTAATATTTTGTTTTTATCAAAAATCTGTTTCTGGTAATATATTTCCTTCAAAATTGTATTGCTTGTAATAATTTTTTCAAAAAAGTATTGCTGATAATAGTTAACTATTTTCCCATAGCTGGGACCCTAACAGGTGCTACCACCCCAAGTCAGGGTGGACCTGGGAACACCAGGAATTAAGAGGTGGTTCCACGGTCTTCGAAACCTCTTGAACAGAGGCCTTGCTGCTGGATGTAGTTTATCGTCTTACCCACGACGCGGATGTAGTTTAACGTCTTACCCAGGACGATTGTTGTATATTGATAAAGCTCTGAATAGAAACTTTAAAATAAAACAGCTTATAATTCTGATGAACGCAGTATATATAATTACCTACTTTTAATTGCCAGGTATCCCGTGTTGTGTTTATTAACTCGTCGTATATTCTAGAATGAGATCACACAAAAGCCTTTCTACTTACTCAAGGTCAATGCAGAAGTAATTGTTCGGTGCTCCTTTGTAAACGTCTTTCCAAGGTGACTTCAGCACCCGAGACATCGTATACCAGTTTTGAGAGTTTGTTCCTCGACCGTCAAATAGTAAGTAAACTACCTCCGTGCTATTGACGAACAATGAAAACTTAACCTGAAAAGTAAAAATCATTATATTGTTTTATAGTCAGTAATGAATATGGAGACGCCATAACGGTTATACGAGTAGAAAATGGAATCCAAAGGTAAAATGTAATCCATAGGTAAAATTCAAATACTGGGAGTGGCTGTTACTCTCACTTGGAAGCTGGTGCAAATAATTATCAACTTTAGATTTGATTAATACACGTATCTTATGTTGGCTAATTCCTGCATCATATAAATTCTCATGTAATTTCTTATTTTTGATCACTATCGGCCGTCGAACATCTTCAACACGAAACTCCGCAAACCATTTTTGACACGTTCGAATATTCACAGAAACTTCTCCATAATTCAAACACTTCTTTTCCATTTACGTGGAATTTTCTTTTTTCCCCTTCCATATGTCTTACCCCTTTAAGACTTTGGCGATCATGGTTCTTCACAATTTCCTGTCCTTTGTACATCTTAGTAAATTTTGACGTTTTGCCATTTCTCCTAAACCTTGTTCTGCCATTTATACTAGCTCATTATGCGCTGTTTTCCTCTGTTCCTCTGGTCCTGTGAGTGTCAAAGTTTCTAAGCCCTTTTATGTGCCTTGTAAATTTCAACTGACTCTTTCCGATGTTAAAAAACTTCGTATTCTCAGCATCAATCTGTAGGAACACATTTCTATCGCCTAAAGCTTCTCCATTTCCGCGGAGATGGCCCCGCATTCACGACCATATAGAACGACTGATATTGCATAACAGTTCAGTACACTTTTCTTTGTTTCTAACTAGATTTTCCTGTTTCTTAATACTTTGCTTAGTTTTGGAAGGCATCTCTCGTTATACTAACGCGTCTTCGGATTTCGGTGCCAGATTGTCTGTCCTCGGTTAAAACATTTCCTACATATTTAAATTGTTCGATTTTTGTGTCTTCAGTTCGTAGTTCTCATCTTCCTTTTTTCTTATATTAGTACATCCGTGTCTAATCGGGTGTTTCCATCAGCATGGGTTCCACCAAAACCTCATATTCTCTAGATTATTTTCTTGAATTTTCTAATTAAAAGCAAAGTGAGGGCGTCTTCTCTGAGATAAAATATGACAAATTAAAGATAAAAACGAAACGAAAGGAATGACTAAAGAATTGCTTACTTCTTTGATTGGTAGATAAGCCCAAATATCAATTCAAAGACTCCTAAAGAAATCCTTGCAGAAGGTTTGAGTACAGGAAGCGGGTCCCCAAGACGTGTATGTTCCTTGTTCAAGAAAAGATGCTGTTGCTTTGAATTTTCTTCTTTTTTTCAAAAAATCTATTAGGTTGGTGCAAAAATAATGTCGTTTTCTCACATGAAGTTGAACGACATTATTTTTGCATCAACCTAATACTTCAGCAATTACGGCATTCACTATTATTGCCTTATTAATTCATGTCATCATGTGATTAAACCATTTCCTCACTCATATCTTGTTCCAATGTTTTCCCAAAAATATTATTAACCAGAAAAAAACGAGTTTATACGAATATTCTAACAGAAATAATTAAAAATGCCTTACTTTTTTGATCGGTAGATAGGAACAAATATCAATCAAAAGACTCCTAAAGAAATCCTTGCAGAAGGTTTGAGTACACGAAGCCGATCCCCAAGACGTGTATGTCCCTTGTCCAAGAAAAGATACTGATGCTTTGAATTCGCTTCTTTTTTTCAAAGAATCTACTTCAGCAATTACGGTATACACTATTATTGCCTTATTAATTCATGTCATCATCCGATTAAACCATTTCCTCAGTCATATCTTATTCCAATGTTTTCCCAACAATATTATTAACTAGAAAAAAAACGAGTTTATACGAACACTCGAACAGAAATAATTAAAAATGCCTTACTTTTTTGATCGGGAGATAGGACCAAATATCAATCAAAAGACTCCTAAAGAAATCCTTGCAGAAGTTTTGAGTACAGGAAGCGGATCCCCAAGACGTGTATGTCCCTTGTCCAAGAAAAGATGGTGCTCCTTTGAACCCACTTTTTCCCCTCAAAAAATAAACTTTGATCCACTTGTTGACTGAAAAGAAAAAAAAGATAATTTGGATGTCTGCAGGAAAATAAAACTGTTTGAACATTAAAATAAAACTTAATATTAGTTTTTCTTCCTCTTCAATATTTTCTATCTTATAAAATGATAATTTTCATTGCAAGTTAATCCTTCTCATTATGTATCCTGGAAATTTCAATTGACGCTCTATGATGTTTAAAAACTTCGTCGTTGATCACAGGTTATTCTCAGCATCCTTCTGTAGAACCATATTTCTATCGCGTAAAGTTTCTTCTTCAACCGGCACAGAGAGAGAGAGAGAGAGAGAGAGAGAGAGAGAGAGAAACTCAAGTTTCATACTCTCGAGATCTTCAGAAGATTGGGCGTTTAGTAGTCTAAAGGTCGTTAGAGCGTGTAATCGGAGCAAAGATCCAGGCTCTCCTTTGTTAAGTGTTGTGGTGTCTTTTGCTCTATCTCGATAACCTGGATGTTGAGCACTTTACTGCATAGGTAGGTGTTTAAATTTTTGTATTTCTTTTTTTGTCATTGTTCGGGATTTTTTTTATCTAATGAATTAAGTCTTCTAGCAAGTTGTCTATTGGTCACACGAACATGGTTGTGTTTTATTATTATGTTTATAGATACGGTGTGAGATAACGATATATATTTTTATATATCAGGAATCATATTGGGGGAAAATGCAAGACAAAGTGGAAAAGGTTTTCTTGCGACGCGTTTCATCCTTCAGGACTTCACCCGACTCTCAAGCCCTAAAGGACAAAACGCGTCACAAGAAGATTTTTTTCCACTTTGTTATACATCTTTCCATATATACATATATATATATTTGATAGTTGTATACTTAGGCAGCCGTTCTTCATTTATGCATGTTTCTTTAAAAATTACAGACAAGGTACCACGGTTAAGCTTTTTATTTAATTTTTCTTGTGTTCGAACAAGAGCTTTCTTTTCTGGACAAAGAGTGTGCAAAAAAAAAACAAATGTTTTATAGTTCCGAGCGCTTTCGGCTATACCTTTAGCCATTATCAAGGATGATTCGATTTTTCAGCTTAATTGAGTGTGTGCATTATGTGTATGTCTTAGTGTGTAGTAGGGATGTTTTAATTTCCGAATACGGTTAGCACATTGTGGCCTTGTTCGTAGTTAATATTGTTAAGAGTTGGCTTTTTCTTTTTTATTATTAAATCTTCCATTATTTTTAATCTTTTTTTACACGTGGATGCAGTTAATATATTCTACTAGTATGTTTCTAATGGAGTCTGGTAAGTTTGTGTGTGTGTATAAATGGGTTCTAATGGAGCGGTTTTTGCACACTCTTTGTCCAGAAAAGAAAGCTCTTGTTCGAACACAAGAAAAATTAAATAAAAAGCTTAACCGTAGTACCTTGTCTGTCGTTTTTAATGAAACATACATATATATCAAGCAGAACACCCTGTCCAATTACTGACAATCTGCTTAGAATCATAAAATAAGAAATGTCATTAAAGTAAGACCTTAATTAGAAAAGTTTTTAATTGTTTTGCTTTTTTAAAAAAAATTTATTACTTACACTTTTTGTCTTAAGAAAAATCATTTTGGGATGAATAATGAATTTTTACAAGAATTGTTTTCCTTTTTTTAATTTTCGTTAGAAACATTTATAAAATTTTAAATCTTTTTTTAATTCTGTAAGGTTCAAGTGATATTTTTATTAAGTAAAAACTGTATTTATAATCATAAATGTGAAAGCGTGCTACAATTCAGAGTCCTTCAGTAGTCTAAAAACAATCTTGAATTGTTTGTTTTTTTTTCTTGTTTTTTTTTTCGTGTCTGTGTAAGTATAAAAGTGCCGATTTGTCTAACCAGGAACTTCCATACACAACATTATAAGAAATTAAGAGCGGTAACTATCGTAAGTTTAAAATTTATTGGTAATTTTTTAACCTTTCCTGAACAAACGTTTTCATAAGTAAGTATAAAGCCAAAGTACCTAAAATTTGAAGAAATATTAGAATGTTTAAAATATTTAAAATAAATTAAGATTACTGGGTAGTTAAAAACAAATTACATAAAAAAGGTGCTTCTGTTATATTCATTATGTAATTTTATTTCAATTATTGCTTTTTTTACTTAAATTTCTGAAACAGCAGACCATTGATAAATGTGTCAAAGCCTCATAAAAACAATCACCTCTGACTTAAAAAAATAAATATATGCGATATCTTAAACTAAAAGTAATATTATTTCAATTCGGATAAAACTTTAAATCAGATAAATATTCTCAAATAACGTCTCAGAAAAGTATATTTTTAAAGATGTTTTAATAAAGAGAATTATGATGTGTTGACGGATTTGTCCATGTGAACGATTTTACTGATAATCAGAAAAGAATCATTCCAATCAATTTAAATTCTCTCTGTCATATAGCAAAGTATTTCGCTTATTGTAAATAATAAACTGAAACAATTAGCTTGGAATTAAAATAAAATTAAAAAAATTAAAAAATATAAATTCATAAATCTTTTAAATGAAAAAATAAACCCTTTACTTTCAAGTGTTTAAAACTGTCACTATGCTACAGCCATTTGTAAAATAGAAAATACAACAAAAATGTACACTATTTACATTATTCGGACTATTGTCCTCATCTTTGTCGCCATATTTATTACAACGTTTCGGTCGTTGTACGCTCCGGCCTTCTTCAGTAGGTTGGAATGTCGAATTGAACCCTGTATTTCGCTCACTGGGGTAGACTATTCAAGTTCCACGTGCAATGTTTAATGGATGCCAGTTATCAGTTATCTCCTGTTAATTCCCCTCTCCAAGTTCTCCACTGCCTTAACCGTGTAATGAACTCACACATGGCACAGTAGATAAAGGCGTTAGTTAGTTAGTTACAGTGACAAGACCAAAAGAGCTGTGGGCAAATAGCAGGACAGACCGGGTTTTATAGCCTTGGATGGTCTACCGCAGAAAGAAATGATCATCTGCCTCGTCAGTCATGTATCGAAAGATACATGATCGTCTAAGCGAGTATCACACATGAAACATAACTGACTGAACCTTATGAATACCACAAGGCAGCAAAGTAGATTAGGCAAAAGAAGATGAAATTTGATGGAAACTTTAGTCAGTAATAGGTTGATTTCATTATTATTATTATTATTATTATTATTGGATATATGATTTAGGTTTGGTTTGGTTTGTTGTGTTTTACGACATATCAACCTCAATGGGTTGTTTAATGCCGACAACTTTTTTCCTGGTAATATTTTGTTTTGTCAAAAATCTATTTCTGGTAATATTTTTTCCTCAAAAGTGTATAGCTGGTAATATTATTTTAAAACATGTATTGCTGGTAATATTTTTTTTTCAAAAACATATTGCTGGTAATATTTGTTTTTCAAAAATATATTGCTGGTAAAAGTTTTTTTTTTCTTCAAAAATTTATTTCTAGTAATAATTTTTTACAAAGTATTTCTGGTATTAAAACCTAACTCAGTTTCGGGGTTAACTATTTGCCCATAGATGGGGCCCTAACAGGTGCTACCACCCCGGGTCAGAGCGACCTGGGAACAGGTGTTTCCACGCTCCTCAAAACCTCTTGATCAGAGGCCTTGCTATTGGATGTAGTTTATCGTCTTACACAGGACGGTATGATTTAGGAAGAATATATGATTTGGGAAGAGAAACACCCTCTGACCCGAAGTGAGCTGATAAATTAATTTTGAAAAAGGCATGCAACCTTCAGTTTTTCGAACTCTCGACCGGACCTCCACTTGGTTGATTTCTTTTTGTGTGTTTTTACGGAATAACAACCACTGGTAGGTTATTTAAAGCCGAGCCTTATTTTCGATTTCAAGAACTGTTTTTATCCAGTGAATATTACTTTAACATTCTCTTTTTTTTTTGGGAACAAGTATTTTTCTAGTCTCACTATTTAACTCATCTCAGGTGCGGGGAGAACAGAGTTCATTGATAAATGCAGACACAAAAACAAATTACTTCTATATTTAACCTACAGTCATATCATGGCCAAAAAGACTGATCATATTTAATGAACTTCATTGCAAATGCCCGAAACTCAGGACAAAAACACGAAACAAATAAATAAAAATATTTGAATGAATAAAATGAATAAATAATGTCAGAGATAATGACCAACATAACTCTTGCGTAGAAAGACTGTTTAACGTTATCTACACTATTATTGAATCACTGACTCGTCCATCTGCTATGAGTAGAACGTCTGCTCATGAAACAGCGGTCAAATTGGGTCGCTAAGCCGTAGCGCTTTCAGTCATATGGAACTACTGTATTCTCAATCAATGTTCCCATGTGATTAAACCCTTCTTCACTCAACCGTTTGTTTCCAATATTTTCCTTCAGTAACTCCGAGCGTTAGACGGACGTTACAACAATAAGCTAACATATATAGATCAATATTTCCTGCAGCTACCTAGTTGGTATCAATAAGCAATCGAGAGAGCATGGCCATAAATGGCGATGAGCATTAACTCAAAACAGCAGTGGAACGGGCCGGGTTTCTACTTCCCCTACTTCGATTAATCTTCCAGTGACCTATATATGCAGCCTTTTAAAATATGATACTGATGGTGGTAGTGGTGGTAAATTGAGATAGCGAGGGGGGCGGGCAATGGTGGTATATCTTATTGCAAAGAGGATTTGCAGGAAACTCGAAAAGAATTTTAGAGATGTTGTTGTTGTTGATGATGATGATGATGATGGAACTGATGCTTATTGTAAGGATGTTATTGTTGATGATAATGATGATAACGATGCTAGGCGTTGTTGGTAGAGTCAGTACTTATTGCTGAGAGACTAGTAGCAATTTTGGTTTCCCGCCTCAATGTGATTTTCCGACGATGCTATCATGGTCTGAAAATTACAGTGAGGCGGGAAACTGACCGTCATCCTGCAGTATCAATTCCTATGTCAAATCTTCATATATTTATTCACATGTCTGTATGTGTTGGTGTGCACGTGTCTGTGTGTATGACACACACACACCCGCACACACACACACACATACATATATATATATATATATATCTTTCTTGTATATAAATAAATACTGACTTGCCAAAAATATGATACATACATTTGCCTTGATAAAGTCGATCAGAGGACGAAACCTTCGGCTAAGATAAATTTTCCTTTTGTTTTTATTCATATATATATATATATATATATATATATATATATATGGAATAGATATTAATGATGTTGATGATGATGATAGCGAGATATTAATGATGTTGATGATGATGATAGCGAGATATTAATGATGTTGATGATGATGATAGCGATCGTGGTACTAGTAGGAGTAGTTCTTACTGTAAAGATGATTTACATGAAATTCAAACAGAATTTTCGGGCTGTATTTGTTGTTGTTGTTGATGATGATAATGATGATGATGATAATGATGATGATGTCACGTATCTTAATGTTAATGTTGATGATGATGCTGATGATGCTGACGATGGTTGGTGACGAAAGGAAGAAGTAAAAGAAGCCGTTATCACGAGGACAATTATCTGGGAAATGAGAATTATCAAAATGGCAATGCCGAATAATTTGGCAATAAAATCGGAAAAAAGACATGGTAGAATATCTGGCCAAGGGAATCGTGGCATTCGAAGCCATCTTGAATGGTACGTTCTTTTTTTAATTTTTGTTTAATGGAGTGATTTACGTTAGAGTGTTGTGACGTTTTGAGAAGGTTTGCAGTTGGTTTAGTGGTAATGGTAGTAGCCTTCGGTTCGGATGGTCTGAGGTGGCACTCTTATGGAGAATGGGGTTGTGTTGGGAATTTATATCGGAAACAAATGCGAGTGATCACGAGTGATTAAATAAATATTTAATTCATAAAAAGTTTCGAAACATAGAACAAAAACCGATAAAGTCAACATAAAGCTAATAAAGAAGACGATATTATAGAAAGAAAGGTTTTGTAATGTATCGGGTTATCTCCTCCTCATATCTTAACCCTTCAACAGGGGTCTCTCTCCCACATGTATAAATACTGGCTGACCCTTCTCTCTTCCTCTTTTTCCGGCTTACGCCTCGGGTGGCCATCTCTCGAGGAGATGAGATAAAAAAATCTCTTTTTCAACTCAGGCCTCGAGCCGCAACCTCGCACAGAGGCGAGGTATAAAACTTTCTCTTTTCCACTTACACCAATACGTGACCTCTCACACAACCAGCGTTTCCCATATTCTGGGAACACGCTAAAAACAAAATACACATCCGTACGGAAACTCAACACACACACAACTTTCCATACAGACACTGTAACATTTTATTCATGTCTTCAATGTATTTGTAATTCGTGTATTAATCTATTTGTTATTAATATATATTTGTTTTGTACATATATATCGGTCTTTCTATATTTCTGAGATGAGGTATTATGTACAGTATTTACATTATTCAGGCAGTGGAGAACTTTCAGAGGGAAAAATTACCAGGAGATAACTGATAACTGACATCCATCAAACATGGCTCGTGGAACTAGAACAGTCTACCCCAGTGATCGAAATAAAGGGTTCGGTTCGACATTCCAACCACCTGAAGAAGGCCGGAGCGTACAACGGCCGAAACGTTGTGACAAATATGGCGACAAAGATGAGGACAATAGTCCGAATAATGTAAATACTGTATATCGGTCTTGTTTGTTTATTTATCTTCTTTGGACTCCATTATAGTCCAACATTCCTATGTAGCTGGACCGGCCAGCCAGAAATCTTAGTCCAGAGGTTTTCATCCTCATATTCACCCCACCGGTCCTCTACAAATGCAAATAAAAAAGTTATATCACTGAAAAAGATGATGGTAAACTAATGAACATATACACGATGAGATAGATAAAAGGAGAAGATGATTCTCATAGGCGTGATGATATCACCGAAGGACAATCATTGGAAGTCATTGAAAAGAAAACAATATTGATGATTGGGGAAATAAGATTAAAAAGATCTTTTAAAAGTAAATGATATTAGTGATGGAATTTACGAAATCGTTTTAAACGTTGAGGAAAATAGGTAACGACGTTACTGATAGGAAGTCTGTTCTACTAAGAAAAAGATTGTATTACTAAAAAGAAATAAGGTTAAACTAATAAAAATGCAATCGATGAGGGAGATAAAAAAAGAGAGAAAAAAGGGAAAATTATGATTCCGATAGCCATGATGATATCAGTGAAGGAAAATCATGGAAAGCTTTTTTTAAATTTTTTTACAATTGTGTTCACCCTGTACAATGGCCGGGTGCCACTCGAGGTACACGGGTACAGAGGAAGAGGTACAGCTTATCTGGATATGTGTGGATGATAACGGTTAAAGCATAGACATGAACAGGTTATACACTACTTACATTACACACTCTTTGGGTCCTGTCACTGGATCTAACTAACGCCTTTATCCACTGTGCCATGTGTACTTGAGTTAGATCCAGTGACAGGACCCAAAGAGTGTGACTTCAATAGCCGGTTCAGGCAGTGGAGAACTTTCAGAGGGAAATTAACAGGAGATAACTGATAACTGACATCCATTAAAAACATGGCACGTGGAACTAGAACAGTCTACCCCAGTGAGCGAAATAAAGGGTTCAGTTCGACATTCCAACCACCTGAAGAAGGCCGGAGCGTACAATGACCGAAACGTTGTAATAAATATGGCGATGTGGGTAATAGTCCGAATAATGTAAATAGTGTACATAATACCTCATCTCAATGATATAGACAAGTTAATATTGTCTTGATCGGGGAAAGCAACCTGTTGAGAGTCGGTTTAACAAGACACTGGTTTGTGGGAAGAAGCTATTAAAAAGAAAACAATATGGACGATTCAGAAAATGAGAAAAAGGATCTTTATAATGTAAATGATATTAGTGAAGGAATTTACTTTGGTTGATAAAAAAACGAATTCATTATAGACATTGTGGAAGATAAGGGAATCGAAAAGGAACTATATTTTACTGATGAATAAACATCTTTGGAATCCTAGTAAAAAGAAAACGATAAAAACAATGGAGAAATAAGAACATGAAAGTACATTAAAATGATAAAGGATATGATATTACGAGTGGCATTTTTGTGGTAAAACCTTAAAAGAAAACAATAAATTCGATGGGGGAAGTTAAGATAAAAAAAAAGATGTTATTTATAAACAAGACGTTATTAGTGAAGAAAAATCTTTTTAATTATAATAAAAATAAAGCAATATGGACGAAGAAGATGATAGAAAGGTAGAAACATGGTTGTTCGTGACAAAAAAAGAAAAAGAAAAATCTTGGCAAGTCTTTTACGAAAACGCAAACTAAATGCATCTAAAAATAAAGCTAAAAATAAATCGAAGGATAAAAAAGACAGAAAAAATGGAAATTTAACATTTTGACCGCCATGGCAATGTTACTAAAGGAATTCCTTTTTGTAATGCTATTAAAAAGAAAACAACATGGACGATGGGAAAAGAGAGACAATAGAAAAAGAAATAGAAAAGTATAATTACAAGGATTACAATCATTGATAAATTCGGAAATCATAGCAAATCCCGCACAGTAAATCAAACCGGAAGTAAGTTACATTCATTATCATAATTAAAAACACTGCAGCAAGAAGAAAAAAAACATTCTTTGAATATTTGATATGATGCTTACCTTCTTTTAATTCGTAATAAGTTAACTGGTTCGGATCCGTTGTGGCGTTGACGGTCACTTTGTCCAAGAATGAATGAAACATGTGGCAATAACCATTATCCATTCTCCAAACATGGCAGAATTCTTGGCGCATACAACTTGATGCACACTGTATTCTCGTGTCGCTTTTGAAACTTTTAAACGTCGCTTGAGTGCCATCCTGCAAGTAGACATTGTGGCCATTCGCCAGCAACTTGTAAAGTGACTGAAGATATTCCCCGTACACACAAATGGAGGCAAGAAGGAGTACAAATAACATTTTCCATACGGTTGAAATATTGGCACCTGCCATTTTCAGTTCGTGTAGATATCTATAATATATAAGTCAACATAGTAAATTTATCACATTTATTAATTATCATTAATTATCAATTAATTTGCGTCCTGGGTATGACGATAAACTACATCCGCATCCTGGGTAAGACGATAAACTACATCCGCGTCCTGGGTAAGACGATAAACTACGTCCAACAGCAAGGCCTCTGATAATACGTTTTTGAAAAAATAATGTTGCCAATTGTACGTTTTTGAAAAAATAATATTACCAGCTATACGTTTTTAAAAGAATAGTGTTGTCGGCTATACGTTTTTGAAAAAAATAATATTACCAGCTATACGTTTTGGAAAAAATTAATATTACCAGCTATGCGTTTTTGAAAAAAAATAATATTACCAGATATACATTTTTGAGGAAAAAATATTAACAGAAACAGGTTTTTGACAAAACAAAAATATTACCAGGAAAAAAAAGTTGTTGGCATTAAATGACCCATTGAGGTTGATATGCCGTAAAACAAACCAAACCAAACCAATCAATTAATCATTGATCGACAATTGATAGAGCCGACCACGAGCACATCCCCTACTGGGTTTCACTCCCTTTTCCACGACGGTAATATTACTTTCTCCTGACATTCTATAAATACTTTCATGGTCGTTGTTCTAATGAATTTTCCTCTATTTTACGTAGACATTATGAATTTAAACGCAGTACGAGATTTGCGGCAATGTCTTCTCATCTTACCTTTGAAATGGCTAGATGTAAACACAATTTCTATGCTAACAGTTACTTCTTTCGCACTTTCCGCTTAGGGAAATCACTTCCAGCTACAAACTTCCCACTTAACTTTGATCTTCAAAAATTTAAATGCAATGTCAATCGTTATCAGTTGTCTTCTTAATTCTTGTTCTTTTATTGTTCTCTCTCATTAATAGTCGTTTTTCTTATATTCTTACATTCAGTAACCCATTGCGTCTTAGTGGCATTATTGCCTTACTTGGGGTGAAATCATTAAAAAAATGATAGACGTTTCAATGAATGAGAAAATACGATCTCCAAAAGACGCCTAGATATCAATGCCTTATACCAAACTAAACTCAACTAAATATCCCAATGTAATTAATTGAATTCTTCGTGCTTATTGTAATTAACTTTATTTATTTTAATTCTTAAGACAGATATTGTAATTGTGGACGTTTCTGATAACCCAGTGGATTGTCGATTGGCCGTGTCATTCTTCTCTGGGGCCAATGAGGGTTACTTGACATTGCCCATCTCTTTTCCGAGTAATATGTGACAGAGTAACACGTGTATTAGGTTAGATTGTATCAGCTGTGAGGAGCGATACCTACCATTGTCAAGATGAATAGCCTTTATAAAACTAAAGAATATTAACTGTTCTACTATTTACCCATGGCCGAGGGAGAATTAGATTCATGCCTTTCGCTAGTGAATTTTATATATGTGCACTTATTTTTCTTATGAATTCAATGATGATAATATAGTTTTGTCTTACAACGACTCTTTGGTGCCGAATTAAAAGAACATGATCTCTTTGGAATATTCAGATTACATCCAATTTAACATATTTGTCAATCATTTCACCCCCAAGCAAGGTAATAAAGCCACTAAGGCACAAGGGTTACTGAATATGAAAGAATAAGAAAAATGAGAAATATTATTGAGGAACGAGAAAAATAGAAGAGCAACCAGAAAGACTGTAGATAACGATTGACATTACATTTAAATTTTTGAAGATCAGAGTTAGCTGGAAAATATGAAGCCGGAAGAGAGCCCTACAAGCAAGAGTATTGCGCTTAAATTCATAGCGGAAAGTTCATTCGAATAATTACCATGAAAGTATTTATAGAAAAGACACAGGGAAGATACATTACGGCGGTGGGAAAGTGACTGAATACGAGATGCCAGGTCATGACCAATAATATTGCGGATTCTTTGGATTTTTATCAAGACTCTCTAGATATATAGCAGGAGCAATATTCAAAGAATGGACGAATGGTAGACTTATAAATATGTAAGATAGATTCAGTAGAGAAAAATTGTCTAGTACGGCATAGTGCACCAACAGCAGCAGATTTAGCAGCTGGTTCAGTATAATCTTTTGGTTGAGTAATGGATAGCGGCTCGGACTGACGAATCGGTGGAGCCGAGTTCGAATTCTACTCGAATCCATTACATTCATTTAAGTGCTAATACCCTTAGGAAAGGCATGGATCCTCTTCTTCACCCACCAGATATGGGTAAATAGCATAACAGACTGAGTTCTATACCCTTGGATGGGAACTGGTCTATCGCAGAAAGAAATGGCAACCTAATGCAGGAAAAAGTCTGCCTCGTCAGTCATGTATCGAAAGATACATGATTGCCTGAGCGTGTATCACGTATGACACATAACTGGCTGACTAGATTGCCAGCAAGATTTCATCATTTTAAAGTTGAAATGTCTAGATGTGACCATAAGTTCCATGCTAACAGTTTCTTTTCTGGCACTTCTTGCTTGTGGAATTCTGTTTCAGCTTCTTCCTCTTCAGTCGAGTTTGATAAAAAATTTAAGTGCAATGACAATTCTTATTTTCTGTTCTCTTCAACGCAGTTCTTTTCTCGCTCCTTAATGTTTTGCTTGTATTCTTTCACACTCAGTAACCCACTGTATGTTAGTGGCTCTGTTGCCTTGCTTGGGGTGAAATGATTAAAAAAAATCAGGAAAATAACACACAAAGGGTTGATAAACCATAAAAAACAAAGGTATATGATCGCCTAGGCGTGTATCACGAATGGCACATAACTGACTGATAATCTTTCCATTTCAAGTCAACCGAGAATGATAGCCTGAGAAGGCGCTACGAGTCACTCACTCGAAGGTTGGCATCAGCCATGCTGACAAAAGGCCCTTCAAGTCCCTCAAGAGAGTAACATTGTTTTAGAGGCGTTAAAATTAACAAACCACTCCTTCCGCCAGTTAACAGCATATTGGTTTGGTTTGGTTTGGTTTATTTTGTTTTAAGGCATATCAACCTCAATGGATTATTTAATGCCAACAACTTTTTTTTTCTGGTAATATTCTGTTTTGTCAAAAATCTATTTCTGGTAATATTTTTTCCCTCAAAATTGCATAGCTGGTAATATTATTTTCGAAAACGTATTGCTGGTAATAATTTTTTTTTTCAATAACGCATTGCTGGTAATAGTTTTTTCTTCAAAAATTTATTCCCGGTAATAATTTTTTTACAAAGTATTTCTGGTATTAAAACCTATTTTTACACTTTCATAATGCTTTTTACCTCAGTTTCAGGGTTAACTATTTGCCCATAGATGAACCCTAACAGGTGCTACCACCCCGGTCAGGGTGAACCTGGGAACACCAGCAATTAAGAGGTGGTTCCACGCTCTTCAAAACCTCCTGATCAGAGGCCTTGCTGTTGGATGCAGTTTATCGTCTTAGCCAGGACGCAGATGCAGTTTATTGTCATACCCAGGACGCGGATGTAATTTATCGTCAGACCCAGGACGGACAGTATATTGTAAGCCAGTTTTGAGATTTACACATTTAATAAATATTTCTAGCTTTCTTGTTGACCATTTCCAATATGCTTATTCCTGATTTTCAAATCTTTTCTATAAGCAATTATTACTCTTATTCATTTCTCTACTGAAATTATTTCCTGTTATATGCTGTATGCATTGAGGACATGGGCGATTATAGATTTCAACAATTTCCAGTCATTTGCATCTTTTAACATTTTTGTATTAAAAGTTTGTTTTTTCCCTCAGAGAATTAGAAAGCATATCAATATTCATTATAGATGGCTACAATGTTAACAGGTATGCAGATGACACAGTTTAATAGTAGACACAGAAACGAAACAACAGGCACCTCTATATAAGGTAGTAAAGGAAAGCGTGAAGAAAGGACTATCAACTGTCAGAAAACAAAATTTATGTTTGTCAGCAAAAAGGATAGCTGAAGATATGAACAACAAATTGGAGATAGCAAAAGGAAGCAAGTAAAAATAATAATAATAATAATAATAATAATAATAATAATAATAATAATAATAATAAATGCCGAGGAAGTGTTTTAAGAGAGGACAAAAATGTGATGCCGAAATCCGAATCAATTCCAAAGACCGTCCGCGAAGAAGGAAAATACAGTCTTAAGAGTTCTCTCTTATGCCTTCGAGACACAACTGTCTTTCACAATTGCAATGTCGAAAGTATTCGGGAAAAGTGGAACAATGTTTTTTTTAAATGTTCTCTGTTACATCGGAAGACTATTCGAGTCTATTAAACAGTTTCAACACGTTATCTTTGAAAACGGAAGGATGCCATTCGAGGCCTGGGAAAAGAAAGCTTTAATCATGGACGAGGAAAACGAAAGTGCTATTCGAGGACTGGTGAAGCATCTCTCTTATACGGCTAAATTCGGGATACATTTCAGAAACTATGGTTAACTTTAACGCCTCTAAAACAAAACTGCTCTCTATTAACCACCACAGGGATCCATCCCTGCATCCCATTAGAATGCCTGATGACCAACTTCTCGAGAGCTTTTCTCTGCGGCTGCTCGGTCTCATGCTGTCCGCTGACCTGAGATGGAACAAATACATCGAGTCAATTGCTTCATCCACCGCAAGGAAAGTTGGCTCCCTGTGCCGATCCAGGAAATTTTTCTCCCCGGAATCGATCCTCCAAATCTATAAATCAACCATTCGCCCTTGCATGGAGTATTGCTGCCATATATGGTCTGGAGCCCCTGCTGTTTGCCTCAGGGTTCTTGATAAGATCCAGAGACGGATATGCAATGTAATTGGCCCTGATCTGTCATCTCGTCTGCAGTCGCTCGCTCACAGACGCGACGTTGTCTCGCTCTGTCTTTTTTACAAATACTTTCACGGTAATTGCTCCGATGAGCTGCTTTCCCAGGTCTCATGAATTTAAGCGTCCTACGAGGCTGGCATCCCGTTCCCACCCCTTCACCGTTGAAACTGTTAGATGTAGACATCTCTTCTACTCCAATAGCTTCATGTCTCGCACATCTCGCCTGTGGAACTCCTTTCCTTATTCCTGTTTCCCTGACAAATATAATCTCCAACTATTTAAGTGTAACGTCAATCGACATCTCCAGTTGCCTTGATCTATCCACTTCCCTTCTCCACATCCTTTCCTCATTCATTCCTATCTGCTCTCGCTCCAAATCTTCTGTAACCCCCTTGCCTTGATCGATCCACTATCTTTCTCCGCATCCTCTCCTTTACCACTCCTATCTGCTCTTCCTCCAAACCTTCTGTAACCCCTTGCGTGCTAGTGGCCTCCAGCCTTGCTTGGGGTGATAAGAAAAAAAAAGTGTTAAGACGTTCTCTGTTATCAGTTTGAGAGGCAGCTGTTTTTACTGGATGAATTCGGGAGACAATTCGATGGATGGAAAACAAGGTGTTAAGGCCTTCTTTTCTATATCCTTTGTAGAGCTTAATAATTTTTTTAATTTTATTTTTATCGGTCCTAAACTCTGTTCTCTCATCCATTTACACATACTGACTCTTCTTTTTTTAGGTGCCATGTCCCTTCAGGAAGTTGGCAAACATGGCTCTTCACAATTTCCTGTCCTTTGTAGCTCTTGTCTTCAGTATGTCTTGTGAGTGCCAAAGTTTCCAAGCCTTCTTTCCCCATTATATGCCATAGAAATATCAACTGTCTCTTCCTGATTTTAAGCAAAGTGTCCATTTTTGTTTCAATTTCGCTAAAACTTTGCTATTGCCCACATGTTCTGCCCATGTTATCCTCAGCATCCTTCTGTAGAAACACATCTTTGTTGCCTCAAATCTCTTCTTCATCTGCGCTTTTCTTACTTTATATGCCGTGTTCCTCCAGAATATGGCTCTCCTCATTTTCTTGTCCTTTGTACATCTTAGTAATTTTTTTCTTCTTGTTATCTCTCCTAAAACCTGTTCTGTCAATAATACAAACTCACTTGGTAGGTTGTGCGTCGTTTCTCTCGGCGCCTTTTGATTACAGCCTGTCCTGTGACTATGAATTTCCACTCCCTCTTTCCTCATGCGCGCTAGAAATCCCAAATATCTCTTCTTGATGTTAAGTATAATGGTCCTTTTTATTTTCATCGCCTCTAAAACTGTCGTTGCTCAGATGTTCGATGCATATCTATAGTTTACACCTAGGTTGCCCTTACCTCCAATAAATTGTCTGGTCACCCGTGCCTCCAGTTAATTCTTAGTTCGCCCTTACCTCCAGTAAATTGTCCGGTTGCCAGAATCTTCAGTTAGCTCTTAAATCGCCCTTACCTCCAGTAAACTCTTTAGTCACCCGTGCATCCAGTTAACTTATAGGTCACTCTTACCTCCAGTAAAACTGTATTTCTACTTGTACTTCCAGTAAGCTGTTCGGTCACCCGTGCGTCTAGTTAACCGTCAAGCTACTTTTAGCTCTACTCAGCTTTTAGACTAACAATACTTCCATCTATATAATAAAAGCGAATGTCAGTGTGTCACACTTTTTCAAATTTACTTCTAGAGGCCGAAGCCCAACATATCATATCATTTTGGAATCAGGTTGACTCTGTGAGCAAATTAAAAATATTCCAGATCGGATCCGAACCTGCAATCCTGAAATTTTGGATTCCCAAGTTTTCATTAATGCGATTGTTTTCGGATTCCGCTATCTTGGCTTCTACTGATAAAAGCAATTAAAGGGGCACAACTCTCTAACTTTCAGTAGCGCAAGTTCAATTGATAAAAATCACTTACTATACGGATCACCATTTCAATTCTATCCTCTATTACTATACGGATCATCATTTCTATTCTATCCTCTATTACTATACGGATCACCATTTCTATTCTATCCTCTATTATTATATGGATCACCATTTCTATTCTATCCTCTATTACTATACGGATCACCATTTCTATCCTATCGTCTATTACTATACGGATCACCATATCTATTCTATCCTCTATTACTATACGGATCACCATTTCTATTCTATCCTCTATTATTATATGGATCACCATTTCTACTCTATCCTCTATTACTATATGGATCACCATTTCTATTCTATCCTCTATTACTATACTGATCACCATTTCTATCCTATCGTCTATTACTATACGGATCACCATTTCTATTCTATCCTCTATTACTATATGGATCACCATTTCTATTCTAACCTCTATTATTATATGGATCACCATTTCTATCCTATCCTCTATTACTATACGGATCACCATTTCTATTCTATCCTCTATTACTATATGGATCACCATTTCTATTCTATCCTCTATTACTATATGGATCACCATTTCTATTCTATCCTCTATTATTCTATGGATCACCATTTCTATTCTATCCTCTATTACTATATGGATCACCATTTCTATCCTATCGTCTATTACTATACGGATCACCATTTCTATCCTATCCTCTATTACTATACGGAGCACCATTTCTATTCTATCCTCTATTACTATATGGATCACCATTTCTATCCTATCCTCTATTACTATATGATCACAAATTCTACTCTATCCTCTATTACTATATGATCATTATTTCTACTCTATCCTCTATTACTATATGGATCACCATTTCTATCCTATCGTCTATTACTATAGGGATCACCATTTCTACCCTATCGTCTATTACTATACGGATCACCATTTCTATCCTATCGTCTATTACTATACGGATCACCATTTCTATCCTATCCTCTATTACTATACGGATCACCATTTCTATCCTATCCTCTATTACTATACGGATCACCATTTCTATTCTATCCTCTATTACTATATGGATCACCATTTCTATTTTATCCTCTATTACTATATGATCACTATTTCTATTCTATCCTCTATTACTATATGATCACTATTTCTACTCTATCCTCTATTACTATATGATCACAAATTCTACTCTATCCTCTATTACTATATGATCACTATTTCTACTCTATCCTCTATTACTATATGATCACTATTTCTACTCTATCCTCTATTACTATATGGATCACCATTTCTATCCTATCCTCTGTTACTATACGGATCACCATTTCTATTCTATCCTCTATTACTATACGGATCACCATTTCTATTCTATCCTCTATTACTATACGGATCACCATTTCTATTCTATCCTCTATTACTATACGGATCACCATTTCTATCATATCCTCTATTACTATACGGATCACCATTTCTATTCTATCCTCTATTATTATATGGATCACCATTTCTATTCTATCCTCTATTATTATATGGATCACCATTTCTATTCTATCCTCTATTACTATTCGGATCACCATTTCTATCCTATCCTCTATTACTATACGGATCACCAATTCTATCCTATCCTCTATTACTATACGGATCACCATTTCTATCCTATCCTCTATTACTATACGGATCACTATTTCTACTCTATCCTCTATTACTATATGATCACCATTTCTATCATATCCTCTATTACTATACGGATCACCATTTCTATTCTATCCTCTATTATTATATGGATCACCATTTCTATTCTATCCTCTATTACTATACGGATAACCATTTCTATTCTATCCTCTATTACTATACGGATCACCATTTCTATCATATCCTCTATTACTATATGGATCACCATTTCTATTCTATCCCCTATTATTATATGGATCACCATTTCTATTCTATCCTCTATTATTATATGGATCACCATTTCTATTCTATCCTCTATTACTATTCGGATCACCATTTCTATCCTATCCTCTATTACTATACGGATCACCAATTCTATCCTATCCTCTATTACTATACGGATCACCATTTCTATCCTATCCTCTATTACTATACGGATCACCATTTCTATCCTATCCTCTATTACTATACGGATCACCATTTCTATTCTATCCTCTATTACTATATGGATCACCATTTCTATTCTATCCTCTATTATTATATGGATCACCATTTCTATTCTATCCTCTATTATTATATGGATCACCATTTCTATTCTATCCTCTATTACTATACGGATCACCATTTCTATTCTATCCTTTATTACTATACGGATCACCATTTCTATCCTATCCTCTATTACTATACGGATCACCATTTCTATTCTATCCTCTATTATTATATGGATCACCATTTCTATTCTATCCTCTATTATTATATGGATCACCATTTCTATTCTATCCTCTATTATTATATGGATCACCATTTCTATTCTATCCTCTATTACTATATGGATCACCATTTCTATTCTATCCTCTATTATTATATGGATCGCCATTTCTATTTTATCCTCTATTATTATATGGATCACAATTTCTATTCTATCCTCTATTATTATATGGATCACCATTTCTATTCTATCCTCTATTACTATACGGATCACCATTTCTATTCTATCCTCTATTACTATACGGATCACCATTTCTATCCTATCCTCTATTACTATACGGATCACCATTTCTATCCTCTCCTCCATTAATATACAGATCACCATTTCTATTCTATCCTCTATTACTATACGGATCACCATTTCTATCCTATCCTCTATTACTATACGGATCACCATTTCTATTCTATCCTCTATTACTATACGGATCACCATTTCTATCCTATCCTCTATTACTATATGGATCACCATTTCTATTCTATCCTCTATTATTATATGGATCACCATTTCTATTCTATCCTCTATTATTATATGGATCACCATTTCTATTCTATCCTCTATTACTATACGGATCACCATTTCTATTCTATCCTTTATTACTATACGGATCACCATTTCTATCCTATCCTCTATTACTATATGGATCACCATTTCTATTCTATCCTCTATTACTATACGGATCAGCATTTCTATTCTATCCTCTATTACTATACGGATCACCATTTCTATCCTATCCTCTATTACTCTACGGATCACCATTTCTATCCTATCCTCTATTACTATACTGATCACCATTTCTATCCTATCCTCTATTACTATATGGATCACCATTTCTATTCTATCCTCTATTATTATATGGATCACCATTTCTATTCTATCCTCTATTACTATACTGATCACCATTTCAATCCTATCCTCTATTACTATACTGATCACCATTTCTATTCTATCCTCTATTACTATATGGATCACCATTTCTATTCTATCCTCTATTATTATATGGATCACCATTTCTATTCTATCCTCTATTATTATATGGATCACCATTTCTATCCTATCCTCTATTACTATACGGATCACCATTTCTATCCTATCCTCTATTACTATACGGATCACCATTTCTATCCTATCCTCTATTACTATACGGATCACTATTTCTATCCTATCCTCTATTACTATACGGATCACCATTTCTATTCTATCCTCTATTACTATATGGATCACCATTTCTATCCTATCCTCTATTACTATATGGATCACCATTTCTATTCTATCCTCTATTATTATATGGATCACCATTTCTATTCTATCCTCTATTATTATATGGATCACCATTTCTATTCTATCCTCTATTATTATATGGATCACCATTTCTATCCTATCCTCTATTACTATACGGATCACCATTTCTATCCTATCCTCTATTACTATACTGATCACCATTTCTATTCTATCCTCTATTACTATACGGATCACCATTTCTATTCTATCCTCTATTACTATATGGATCACCATTTCTATTCTATCCTCTATTACTATACGGATCACATTTCTATTCTATCCTCTATTACTATACGGATCACCATTTCTATCCTATCCTCTATTACTATATGGATCACCATTTCTATTCTATCCTCTATTATTATATGGATCACCATTTCTATTCTATCCTCTATTATTATATGGATCACCATTTCTATTCTATCCTCTATTACTATAGGGATCACCATTTCTATCCTATCCTCTATTACTATACGGATCACCATTTCTATCCTATCCTCTATTACTATACGGATCACCATTTCTATTCTATCCTCTATTACTATACGGATCACCATTTCTATTCTATCCTCTATTACTATACGGATCACCATTTCTATCCTATCCTCTATTACTATATGGATCACCATTTCTATTCTATCCTCTATTACTATACGGATCACCATTTCTATTCTATCCTCTATTACTATACGGATCACCATTTCTATTCTATCCTCTATTACTATACGGATCACCATTTCTATCCTATCCTCTATTACTATATGGATGACCATTTCTATTCTATCCTCTATTACTATACGGATCACCATTTCTATCCTATCCTCTATTACTATACGGATCACCATTTCTATCCTATCCTCTATTACTATACGGATCACCATTTCTATTCTATCCTCTATTACTATATGGATCACCATTTCTATCCTATCCTCTATTACTATATGGATCACCATTTCTATTCTATCCTCTATTATTATATGGATCACCATTTCTATTCTATCCTCTATTATTATATGGATCACCATTTCTATTCTATCCTCTATTATTATATGGATCACCATTTCTATCCTATCCTCTATTACTATACGGATCACCATTTCTATCCTATCCTCTATTACTATACTGATCACCATTTCTATTCTATCCTCTATTACTATACGGATCACCATTTCTATTCTATCCTCTATTACTATATGGATCACCATTTCTATTCTATCCTCTATTACTATACGGATCACCATTTCTATTCTATCCTCTATTACTATACGGATCACCATTTCTATCCTATCCTCTATTACTATATGGATCACCATTTCTATTCTATCCTCTATTATTATATGGATCACCATTTCTATTCTATCCTCTATTATTATATGGATCACCATTTCTATTCTATCCTCTATTACTATAGGGATCACCATTTCTATCCTATCCTCTATTACTATACGGATCACCATTTCTATCCTATCCTCTATTACTATACGGATCACCATTTCTATTCTATCCTCTATTACTATACGGATCACCATTTCTATTCTATCCTCTATTACTATACGGATCACCATTTCTATCCTATCCTCTATTACTATATGGATCACCATTTCTATTCTATCCTCTATTACTATACGGATCACCATTTCTATTCTATCCTCTATTACTATACGGATCACCATTTCTATCCTATCCTCTATTACTATATGGATCACCATTTCTATTCTATCCTCTATTATTATATGGATCACCATTTCTATTCTATCCTCTATCATTATATGGATCACCATTTCTATTCTATCCTCTATTACTATACGGATGACCATTTCTATTCTATCCTCTATTACTATAGGGATCACCATTTCTATCCTATCCTCTATTACTATACGGATCACCATTTCTATTCTATCCTCTATTACTATACGGATCACCATTTCTATTCTATCCTCTATTACTATACGGATCACCATTTCTATCCTATCCTCTATTACTATACGGATCACCATTTCTATCCTATCCTCTATTACTATATGGATCACCATTTCTATTCTATCCTCTATTACTATACGGATCACCATTTCTATTCTATCCTCTATTACTATACGGATCACCATTTCTATCCTATCCTCTATTACTATATGGATCACCATTTCTATTCTATCCTCTATTATTATATGGATGACCATTTCTATTCTATCCTCTATTACTATACGGATCACCATTTCTATCCTATCCTCTATTACTATACGGATCACTATTTCTATCCTATCCTCTATTACTATACGGATCACCATTTCTATTCTATCCTCTATTACTATATGGATCACCATTTCTATCCTATCCTCTATTACTATATGGATCACCATTTCTATTCTATCCTCTATTATTATATGGATCACCATTTCTATTCTATCCTCTATTATTATATGGATCACCATTTCTATTCTATCCTCTATTATTATATGGATCACCATTTCTATCCTATCCTCTATTACTATACGGATCACCATTTCTATCCTATCCTCTATTACTATACTGATCACCATTTCTATTCTATCCTCTATTACTATACGGATCACCATTTCTATTCTATCCTCTATTACTATATGGATCACCATTTCTATTCTATCCTCTATTACTATACGGATCACCATTTCTATTCTATCCTCTATTACTATACGGATCACCATTTCTATCCTATCCTCTATTACTATATGGATCACCATTTCTATTCTATCCTCTATTATTATATGGATCACCATTTCTATTCTATCCTCTATTATTATATGGATCACCATTTCTATTCTATCCTCTATTACTATAGGGATCACCATTTCTATCCTATCCTCTATTACTATACGGATCACCATTTCTATCCTATCCTCTCTTACTATACGGATCACCATTTCTATTCTATCCTCTATTACTATACGGATCACCATTTCTATTCTATCCTCTATTACTATACGGATCACCATTTCTATCCTATCCTCTATTACTATATGGATCACCATTTCTATTCTATCCTCTATTACTATACGGATCACCATTTCTATTCTATCCTCTATTACTATACGGATCACCATTTCTATCCTATCCTCTATTACTATATGGATCACCATTTCTATTCTATCCTCTATTATTATATGGATCACCATTTCTATTCTATCCTCTATCATTATATGGATCACCATTTCTATTCTATCCTCTATTACTATACGG
Source organism: Acanthosepion esculentum (assembly GCA_964036315.1). Lineage (NCBI taxonomy): Eukaryota > Metazoa > Mollusca > Cephalopoda > Sepiida > Sepiidae > Acanthosepion > Acanthosepion esculentum. The sequence goes on from OZ038499.1 coordinate 103,474,288, forward strand.
ATGACCATTTCTATTCTATCCTCTATTACTATAGGGATCACCATTTCTATCCTATCCTCTATTACTATACGGATCACCATTTCTATTCTATCCTCTATTACTATACGGATCACCATTTCTATTCTATCCTCTATTACTATATGGATCACCATTTCTATTCTATCCTCTATTACTATATGGATCACCATTTCTATTCTATCCTCTATTATTTTATGGATCACCATTTCTATTCTATCCTCTATTATTTTATGGATCACCATTTCTATTCTATCCTCTATTACTATACGGATCACCATTTCTATTCTATCCTCAATTACTATACGGATCACCATTTCTATTCTATCCTCTATTACTATATGGATCACCATTTCTACCCTATCCTCTATTACTATACGGATCACCATTTCTACCCTATCCTCTATTACTATACGGATCACCATTTCTATCCCATCCTCTATTACTATACGGATCACCATTTCTATCCTATCCTCTATTACTATACGGATCACCATTTCTATTCTATCCTCTATTACTCTACGGATCACCATTTCTAGTCTATCCTCTATTACTATACGGATCACCATTTCTATTCTATCCTCTATTACTATACAGATCACTATTTCTATCCTATCCTCTATTACTATACGGATCACCATTTCTATCCTATCCTCTATTACTATACGGATCACCATTTCTATTCTATCCTCTATTACTCTACGGATCACCATTTCTAGTCTATCCTCTATTACTATACGGATCACCATTTCTATTCTATCCTCTATTACTCTACGGATCACCATTTCTATCCTATCCTCTATTACTATACGGATCACCATTTCTATCCTATCCTCTATTACTATACAGATCACTATTTCTATCCTATCCTCTATTACTATACAGATCACCATTTCTATTCTATCCTCTATTACTATACGGATCACCATTTCTATTCTATCCTCTATTACTATACGGATCACCATTTCTATCCTATCCTCTATTACTATACGGATCACCATTTCTATCCTATCCTCTATTACTATACAGATCACTATTTCTATCCTATCCTCTATTACTATACGGATCACCATTTCTATCCTATCCTCTATTACTATACAGATCACTATTTCTATCCTATCCTCTATTACTATACGGATCACCATTTCTATCCTATCCTCTATTACTATACGGATCACCATTTCTATTCTATCCTCTATTACTCTACGGATCACCATTTCTAGTCTATCCTCTATTACTATACGGATCACCATTTCTATTCTATCCTCTATTACTATACAGATCACTATTTCTATCCTATCCTCTATTACTATACGGATCACCATTTCTATCCTATCCTCTATTACTATACGGATCAACATTTCTATTCTATCCTCTATTACTCTACGGATCACCATTACTAGTGTATCCTCTATTACTATACGGATCACCATTTCTATTCTATCCTCTATTACTATACAGATCACTATTTCTATCCTATCCTCTATTACTATACGGATCACCATTTCTATTCTATCCTCTATTACTATACGGATCACCATTTCTATTCTATCCTCTATTACTATACGGATCACCATTTCTATCCTATCCTCTATTACTATACGGATCACCATTTCTATCCTATCCTCTATTACTATACGCATCACCATTTCTATCCTATCCTCTATTACTATACGGATCACCATTTCTATCCTATCCTCTATTACTATACGGATCACTATTTCTATCCTATCCTCTATTACTATACGGATCACCATTTCTATTCTATCCTCTATTATTCTATGGATCACCATTTCTATCCTAACCTCTATTACTATACGGATCACCATTTCTATCCTATCCTCTATTACTATATGGATCACCATTTCTATCCTATCCTCTATTACTATATGGATCACTATTCTCTATACTGATCACTATACGGATCACTCTTTCACCCTATCCTCTATCTCTATACTCTTCACTATACTGTTCTCGATACAGATCACTACACAGATTACTATTCGGTGGTTACTTTTCGAGTGAGTATCATCAAGCAAGTATTATTAGTGCCAGTGTTCTTCGAAGGCGTCTGGCACCAGTGTTGTTCAACGGCGTTACCATAGTTGTATCGGCAATTACAAAGTCTCTACTACAAGGAGCATTAGGAAAGTGATAACGAGTATTCATTGGCATTACAAAAGTGGCAACGAGTGCCGATATTACAAAAAAATTTGATTAAGAAATCTCATCAATTGCCTTTCTAATATACTTTTTTTAAATTGTGAAGAGATTTTATGGACATCCCGTATATAAAAAAAGATGAAATAGGAGTTAAATCCAAAGTCTTGGTGAAAATGTTTTCTGTCATAAATATTCCAGACTGCATGTTTTTATAATAGGAAAACAAATTCTACATAGATGGATAAATTATAATATTTTGTTAGTTTTCTCAAGATGGTATTCGATTTCTTGTCATGTTCGCTGTAGCATAGCTTCATCACTGGTGGCAATGGCATCAGTGATCTTTTGCTTTAGATCAGTGATGTCTCATATCTTTGTTCGATACACGATATCTTTTACATAACTCTATAGAAAGCATTACAGGGAAGTGATATCTGGTGAAATCCCTTACAATCCACCGGCATGTAAATGTTTGATTAAGGAACCCGCAAAGATGCAGCCTCCAATATGGTGGTGCACCATCTTGCTGGAAAATGATGGTTGGTTTAAGGTCTGGTTGTAGTGCCACATCAGTTGGCCTTTGTAATATATGTTTTAAATTGTAAAGAGATTTTATGGACGCCCTGTATTATATGACACGTCGCGTAGACGCCGTTTGTTCAGTCATAAAAAGGGAACATAAAATAATTCTTTTTGATAGAGAAAAGGAAACGGCTTCAAAAGAAAAAGGATTTTTCTGGATCTATGAATTGATTTATTTAATAAGCTTAACATAGTTTGGACATAAGACTACAAATATTGTGTGTCCATTTTGGATAATAAATATTATTCAGTATATTAGATTGTAAAGTATTACTCTTCGCCGACGCGCCCTTGATCAAGCAAGTGACGTTCGATCATCACTGAGTGGACCCTGAATTTTTTACTAGTGCGATGGACGGGTGTTTATTGAGGCCCCCTGCATTGAGCGTCTATTGGAGACTTAAGCACATAGAAAACCTTGTGGAATCTTCCACGTCTGCCAGTCACCCCCGCGAGGAAATGTACCCTTCCTTGTGGCGATTATCGTGACAATCAAACATACATACGAAGAAATCGTATGACAAGCATTCATTGGCTAATCTACTCAAAACTAGCTCGCCGATTGGTCAGTTCCAACCAATCAAATTGCCTGCACGCGACAAATCTGTTTTCGCGCTCAATACGCTCTGAGCCGGTCACATGTTACGCTATCTTATATAAATAAAACACGAGTGGTTCTCTTTCTCTCTTTCTCTCTCGCGTCTCATTCCTTGTTGCCAAAATGTAACCTTCAAGGACTCCCGTCTTGACAATGCAGTCAGACGTTAAAGAACATTACAGCATTCACGCAAGTACCAACTCTTAACTCTTTTGAACTCTTTTGGTCCAATAGACAATTCCTAACATGCAACAGAAACTAGAGTTTAATAATTAATTGTAATCCTTATGAGCTCAGGTAAAAATATTTCCAAATCTAAGAGACATAACTCTATCAAACCTTTAGCTTATGGACATGTACATTAAGACCAATGAATTCAATTGTTATGTTTTGAATCATTATTTTCTGTCTTGTATTAATTGTTGTGGATGGAAGATTATGGAACACCCACAATTTTAAGCCTTCTCACCATTCAAACCTTCTGATACTTTCTAACACCCCACACACCTGCAACAACCTCAAACAGAACACGTATATACGACCCATCGTTAAAGATGCTGGATAAATAATCTGTTCCCTGTACCGTTCGAGTATCTACCTTGACTCTTCGTACTTTCCGCTACCTTTACATGAGCCAAATCAAGCCGAAAATGGAATGCTTCTGTCATATATGTGCAGGGGTTACTCAGTCTTCACTTCCCAGTCTCGATAGGGGTCAGAAGAGTCCTTGTGGGTGATGAATTATTTCCCACTCTACAGCGCCTTTCCCTCAGACGAAACGTTGCAAGCCTCTTGCCACTCTATCTCTATTTACATGGAAAATGTTCAGACGAAATACATTCCTTAATTTCACCAGTTCGAACTTTCACGACTAAGACCCGCCATGCCATGTACACTGTAGCGAACCATCCTCATGTCCTTCGTATTCCACTGGGGAGATATAAGTTACACAGCTTCTTCCCACGAACCGATACTTTGTGAAACCAACTCCCAAAATGATGCTTCTCCGATCACTGAAATACTTACACTCGAGTGGCTCTTGTGCCTTGTAGAGGTGTAAAAATTATTGTAAAAAAAAAACTCAACCTATTTATCTTATTACTTCTTACGAGTTGGGTATGGTCTGACCAAGTACCAAGCTTAATCCATTAGCCCAGTGTTTCTCAGCATTTTTGTTTTTACTTCAGGGTGCACTAGTAGAATGACTAACACTAAAAGTTTCAAATACCATATGCGAAAGGTTTGACTTAGACATGGAAGCCTTTTAAAACTAAAGATTTTTTAACCACTGAGCTACCTTTCAGGGCGCATGAGTGAGCACCCGAGTGAGAAACGCATTGTACTATACAAGCCGCATAACCCTTGCTGCGTGTCACACATTTTTTTATATAATTTGTGAAAAAAAAAATGATGAATTCCATTATTACCCAATGATCTTGCCGATGTGACCTCCATCTTCTGGCTTTCTCCTTCTATATTTTGGATAGCTGACATTCCCTTGTTCAAATTTAATTTAAATCAAACGGAAAAAATTAAGTAGGAATTTTGTGCAAAAACAGCTTGATCTGGCCCCTTTGATATATATTTGATGCAATACTTGATTGAATGAATTGATGAGCAGATTTCAACATTGATATTGACAGTTGAATTGTCGCAACAAATATGTATTATAAGGCACTACCCACTGATTGGTATCTTCTTGCTCAACTTGACGTCCGTATTGTCTCATTTGGATCTTGCCGATGTGACCTCCATCTTCTGGCTTTCTTCTTCTATATTTTGGATAGGAGTGATACCTTTGTTCAAATTTAAATTGAATTTAAATCAAAGGGGGAAAATTCAGTGGGGGTTTTGTTCCCCCCAAGCCCCCGTCCTTTGATTAAAATGAAAAAATGAAATATACTTATCCAAGTACACTGGATAATGTAGTTTCAGAATATATATGGTTATGAGGGTCTATCTCCAAAACCACAGGAGGAGTTCGATAACAAACAAACAGACAGACAGTGGCAAGAACTTTATATATAGAGATTTTGTGACGTAACGAAGTAATGTTACGAAAATATTATCGTCTAATATACTATGTTTGGTACCCGGAACCATGCGTGACTCGTCGGACGTCACGCAAAAATGGGTTAAGCGAACATCAATATTGCATATATCTAGAGATTTTGTGTATATTCAATAGTCAGGTAAATGAATAAGACCGTCGCCTACTGATAAAAAGCATATTTTACACAACAAATATTTTTTTTATCATATCACCCCATGCAAGGCAGTAAGGCCACTAAGACAAATGAGGTTACTGAGTGTAGAAAAATAATAATAAAAAAAAGAAAAACATGGGTGGGGAGAATAGAAGAGTAATCAAGACAGCAGATAATGATTGACATTGCATTTAAAGTTTTGACGATCAAACTTGATTAAAAAGCATGAAGCCGGAAACGAGTTTCACAAGCGAGAAATGCGATAGAAGAAACTGTTAGCATAGAACTTACGGTTCCATCTAGCCAATTTAACTGTGAATTAAGGATACCTTGCCGCCAGTCTAGTACTGCGCATAAATTCATAGAGTCTCAAGACCACAGCGAAAAGATCATCCGACAAATGACCATGCAATATTTATAGAAAAGGCGCAGGAAAGCTATATTACGGCGATGGGAAAATGACTGAAGCCTAGATGCCAGGTCAGGACCAATAATATTGTTGATTTTTCTTTGGATTTTTATCAAGAATCTATAAATATACAGCAGGAGCACCGGACAAGATGTGACCGTAATATTCTGGAGAGAAAAATTGTCTAGCACGACACAGTGAACCAACTATCTTAGCAACAGACCTATCAATGGATTCAATATAGTCTTTCCACTTCATATCAGTCTAGAATTTTAGACCGAGAGAGAGCAACGAGTCATTCTTATGGGGGTTAGCATCAGCCATACTGATGGAAGGCAGGTATAGAGTCTTTCAGGTGATTAATAAACAGAAGTTTTGTCTTGGAGGCGTCAAAATTAACAAGCCATTCCTTGCCCCAATTAACAACATATTAGAGGTCATTTTTAGACCACTTGCCAATTTCGCATCATCGAATACTTATGCCATAATTTTTCTCAGTGCATTTAATTTATATGTGAATGAAAACCATATAACTTGAAAATTACCGAGAATTCAGCAAATAGCCACAGACATTCTTTTTATTTATTATTCAGAAGAGTTATCTCGGATATTCATGGGTCTATCACGCCAACCATCACTGCCATGCATTATGCTTTGAACTAACTACAGCCAACAGCAAGGCCTCTGATAGGCGTGTTTTGAGGAGCATGGGACCATTTCTTAATTGTTGTGGTACCCAGGTTCACCCTGACCCGTGGTGGTAGCACCTGTTTGGGTCCCAGCTAGTTGGTAAATAGTTAACCCCAAAACTGGGATCAAAACACTATGAAAGTATAAAAGTAGTTTTTTATAGTAAAAAAACCGGCAATGCATTTATATAAAAAATTATTACCAGCAATACATTTTTGAATGAAAATTATTACCAGCAATACATTTTTGAATGAAAATTATTACCAGCAATACATTTTTGAATGAAAATTATTACCAGCAATACATATTTGAATGAAAATTATTACCAGCAATACATTTTTGAATGAAAATTCTTACCAGCAATACATTTTTGAATGAAAATTATTACCAGCAATATATTTTTGAATGAAAATTATTACCAGCAATACATTTTTGAATGAAAATTATTACCAGCAATACATTTTTGAATGAAAATTCTTACCAGCAATACATTTTTGAATGAAAATTATTACCAGCAATACATTTTTGAATGAAAATTATTACCAGCAATACATATTTGAATGAAAATTATTACCAGCAATACATATTTGCATGAAAATTCTTACCAGCAATACATTTTTGAATGAAAATTCTTACCAGCAATACATTTTTGAATGAAAATTCTTACCAGCAATACATTTTTGAAGGAAAATTCTTACCAGCAATACATTTTTCAAGGAAAATTATTACCAGCAATACATTTTTGAAGGAAAGTTATTACCAGCAATAGATTTTTGAAAGAAAAAATATTACCAGCAATACATTTAAAAAAAAATATTAATAGATATACTATTCATACGAAACTATACTAAAAATCTTGTCGCTATTAAATAACCTATTGAGATTGATATACTGTAAAAAAAAACAAAAAAACAAAACAAAACCCAAAGACATGAAAAACCGCCAAAACTGAATACAATAAAAAAACACTTCAACTTGCAAAATTCTTCGTCTCATTTCTCAGTGCCTTTCAAGGGCCGGAAACAGAAAACTGAATTTGATCGGTTCCAAAGAACCATAACCCCAGTCAGTAACTCTCCCATTGTACTAAACGGGCTGATTCAGACTGAATTTCACGAGTACCCCAAAATGTTTCTTGTGACTAATCATTTGGACGTCAAGCATTCCCATTTGCATACCATTTTTCGCCATTTATCATTCAACCGGTTACACCAATAAAAAGAATCTCTCAGAAGATATAATTTTTTACAATTTCACTTATCTGTAACGTAAATAGAAACAACAATAATCCATGCCAGACAACACATATCTCTCTTTCATACACATACATTGATATAATATATATATATATATATATATATATATATATATATATATATATATATATATATATATATGAAAATTTCTCAGAGTTAACCTGTAGAAAAGACAATATTTATAAATATAAATGACAATAGAAAAACTGTAATAATTGCCGACAAAAGTCCACATTGGACGAAACGCGTCGGCAACTATTACAGTTTTCCTATTGCCATTTATACTCATATATATATATATATATATATATATATATATATATATATATATATATATATATATATATATAGTGGTACTCGCTTTGAAAAACCTTGGGTATATCGGCTTGTAGTAGAACAAACCAATGCCCCAGGGAAGAAGAGGAACAAAAAAAAGAAAGAACTAAGAACATGAAATTGAGGTCACGTTCAGAGTCTAAAGAAAAAAACCTCCAAAACGAGTAAAAGTAACTACGTAAAGTGCCCAATACACGAAGTAGAGAAAACCTGATATAAACCTAAAGAGCCAGGTAAACCTATCTAGGTTTCACCTAAACGGATCGTCAGGGTAAAACTGGCCTGTCTGTGTGTGTGTCTGTGTGCGTATGTGTTGCAAGAACATATATGAGTGCATATAATTTTTAATTAAAAAAAAGTTTTAATTATCCTTACCTTCTCTTCTTCTGCCGTGTGCCTTCAAATGTCTCTTTCGATCTGCCGTTCAGACCTCAACTGATGACACACAACCTACGAGATTTTTCTTTTGTCCCGCCCACAAAATCAATAACCAAAAGCGACCAACGCTGACTTTCATGCTTTTAATCAAAGACACGAATAACCGCCATGATTACAATAAAAAAAAAAACACGTCGATTTTCAGAATGTTTAGTTTCACTTCTCGACACCTTTTAAGGACCGGAAACTGCAAATTGAATATGATAAACAGGTAATGTGTAAGTGTAATTTCTATTCTAATGTCCTTTACGGTTTCTCTCTTCCTTACTGCTTAAGATCTTCAAAGATTTATATGCAACGTCATTCTCCATCTTTTGTCTTCCTGAAATCGGTTCTTTTATTGCCTTCCCACCAGACTAACGTCTTCTCATTCTCTCTCACTTTTTCATTAACACCTTGCGTCTTAGTGGCATTGTCGCCTTGATTAGAGTGAAATGATTTCTAGAAAAAATCTAAGAACATGGCCGCTTTTAATACTTTCTTTCTCGAGAGGAATAATGAATTTGGCAGAGAAAAGTGAGAGATATGTCTATTTGTTAATCACCTTTTTGATACTGTGTTAATTTTTAACATCTTAATCGTCATTAAGCTGACAAGAATGAAAATTGTGCTTTAAAATACGGAACTATTTTTCTTGTTCTCATATTTTAGTAAAACAAATTTTAAATATACGCTCCACTCATTTTCAGAGTAAAAAAAAAAACAACTATATTTTAGATAAACCGTATAAACTTTTTTTATTCTTACATTATACATCCAGGGCATTAGAGATCATGACTCACCACAACTTCCTATTCTTTGTAGCTCTTAATAACGTTTTTCTTTTCACGATCACTCACAATCCATCTTCTGTCATCCATTTCCACAAGCTTTTTAGGTAGGTTACTATCTGTCTCACACCTGTCTCTCTTGCCAACAGTATTTCATGAGAGTGTCAAATTCACCATGCCTTCTTTCCTCATTAGGTGTAGAGATATCTCAGCTATCTCTTTTTGATTCTAATTATAACCGTCCATTTTGTATCCATTTTCTATAAATCTTCCTCGCTACTTCCATTTCCTGTCCATGGAATTCTTAGAACTACATTTCTGTTGCAAGACCCTTCTTCACCTGTTCGGAGATTGTCCAGCATTCGTTGTCATATAGGAGAAATGATATTACATGACAGTTCAGAGCTCTTCTCTTTGTTTCTAATGAAATTTTCCTGCTTCTTAATACTTTGTTTAGCTTTAGGATGGCATTATAATAAGTGTCTAAATGTATTTGCTCCTCATATTCAGTACTCTTTTCTTTGTTTCTAATGAAATGTTCCTGTTTCTTAATACTTTGCTTAGCTTTAGGATGGCATTATAATAAGTGTCTAAATGTATTTGCTCCTCATATTCAGTACTCTTTTCTTTGTTTCTAATGAAATTTTCCTGCTTCTTAATACTTTGCTTAGCTTTAGGATGGCATTATAATAAGTGTCTAAATGTATTTGCCCCTCATATTCAGTACGCTTTTCTTTGTTTCTAATGAAATTTTCCTGCTTCTTAATACTTTGCTTAGCTTTAGGATGGCATTATAATAAGTGTCTAAATGTATTTGCTCCTCATATTCAGTACTCTTTTCTTTGTTTCTAATGAAATTTTCCTGTTTCTTAATACTTTGCTTAGCTTTAGGATGGCATTATAATAAGTGTCTAAATGTATTTGCCCCTCATATTCAGTACGCTTTTCTTTGTTTCTAATGAAATTTTCCTGTTTCTTAATACTTTGTTTAGCTTTAGGATGGCATTATAATAAGTGTCTAAATGTATTTGCTCCTCATATTCAGTACTCTTTTCTTTGTTTCTAATGAAATTTTCCTGCTTCTTAATACTTTGCTTAGCTTTAGGATGGCATTATAATAAGTGTCTAAATGTATTTGCCCCTCATATTCAGTACGCTTTTCTTTGTTTCTAATGAAATTTTCCTGCTTCTTAATACTTTGCTTAGCTTTAGGATGGCATTATAATAAGTGTCTAAATGTATTTGCTCCTCATATTCAGTACTCTTTTCTTTGTTTCTAATGAAATTTTCCTGTTTCTTAATACTTTGCTTAGCTTTAGGATGGCATTATAATAAGTGTCTAAATGTATTTGCCCCTCATATTCAGTACGCTTTTCTTTGTTTCTAATGAAATTTTCCTGTTTCTTAATACTTTGTTTAGCTTTAGGATGGCATTATAATAAGTGTCTAAATGTATTTGCTCCTCATATTCAGTACTCTTTTCTTTGTTTCTAATGAAATTTTCCTGTTTCTTAATACTTTGCTTAGCTTTAGGATGGCATTATAATAAGTGTCTAAATGTATTTGCTCCTCATATTCAGTACTCTTTTCTTTGTTTCTAATGAAATTTTCCTGTTTCTTAATACTTTGCTTAGCTTTAGGATGGCATTATAATAAGTGTCTAAATGTATTTGCCCCTCATATTCAGTACGCTTTTCTTTGTTTCTAATGAAATTTTCCTGCTTCTTAATACTTTGCTTAGCTTTAGGATGGCATTATAATAAGTGTCTAAATGTATTTGCTCCTCATATTCAGTACTCTTTTCTTTGTTTCTAATGAAATTTTCCTGTTTCTTCATACTTTGCTTAGATTCAGGATGGCATTATAATAAGTGTCTAAATGTATTTGCTCCTCATATTCAGTACGCTTTTCTTTGTTTCTAATGAAATTTTCCTGTTTCTTAATACTTTGTTTAGCTTTAGGATGGCATTATAACAAGTGTCTCAATGTATTTGCTCCTCATATTCAGTACTCTTTTCTTTGTTTCTAATGAAATTTTCCTGCTTCTTAATACTTTGCTTAGCTTTAGGATGGCATTATAATAAGTGTCTAAATGTATTTGCTCCTCATATTCAGTACTCCTTTCTTTGTTTCTAATGAAATTTTCCTGTTTCTTAATACTTTGCTTAGCTTTAGGATGGCATTATAATAAGTGTCTAAATGTATTTGCCCCTCATATTCAGTACGCTTTTCTTTGTTTCTAATGAAATTTTCCTGCTTCTTAATACTTTGCTTAGCTTTAGGATGGCATTATAATAAGTGTCTAAATGTATTTGCTCCTCATATTCAGTACTCTTTTCTTTGTTTCTAATGAAATTTTCCTGTTTCTTAATACTTTGCTTAGCTTTAGGATGGCATTATAATAAGTGTCTAAATGTATTTGCCCCTCATATTCAGTACGCTTTTCTTTGTTTCTAATGAAATTTTCCTGTTTCTTAATACTTTGTTTAGCTTTAGGATGGCATTATAATAAGTGTCTCAATGTATTTGCTCCTCATATTCAGTACTCTTTTCTTTGTTTCTAATGAAATTTTCCTGCTTCTTAATACTTTGCTTAGCTTTAGGATGGCATTATAATAAGTGTCTAAATGTATTTGCCCCTCATATTCAGTACGCTTTTCTTTGTTTCTAATGAAATTTTCCTGTTTCTTAATACTTTGCTTAGCTTTAGGATAGCATTATAATAAGTGTCTAAATGTATTTGTTCCTCATATTCAGTACTCTTTTCTTTGTTTCTAATGAAATTTTTCTGTTTCTTAATACTTTGTTTAGCTTTAGGATAGCATTATAATAAGTGTCTAAATGTATTTGTTCCTCATATTCAGTACTCTTTTCTTTGTTTCTAATGAAATTTTCCTGCTTCTTAATACTTTGCTTAGCTTTAGGATGGCATTATAATAAGTGTCTAAATGTATTTGCCCCTCATATTCAGTACGCTTTTCTTTGTTTCTAATGAAATTTTTCTGTTTCTTAATACTTTGTTTAGCTTTAGGATAGCATTATAATAAGTGTCTAAATGTATTTGTTCCTCATATTCAGTACTCTTTTCTTTGTTTCTAATGAAATTTTCCTGCTTCTTAATACTTTGCTTAGCTTTAGGATGGCATTATAATAAGTGTCTAAATGTATTTGCTCCTCATCTTCAGTACTCTTTTCTTTGTTTCTAATGAAATTTTCCTGCTTCTTAATACTTTGCTTAGCTTTAGGATGGCATTATAATAAGTGTCTAAATGTATTTGCACCTCATATTCGGTACTCTTTTCTTTGTTTCTAATGAAATTTTCCTGTTTCTTAATACTTTGCTTAGCTTTAGGATAGCATTATAATAAGTGTCTAAATGTATTTGCACCTCATATTCGGTACTCTTTTCTTTGTTTCTAATGAAATTTTCCTGTTTCTTAATACTTTGCTTAGCTTTCGGATGGCATTATAATAAGTGTCTAAATGTATTTGCCCCTCATATTCAGTACGCTTTTCTTTGTTTCTAATGAAATTTTCCTGCTTCTTAATACTTTGCTTAGCTTTAGGATGGCATTATAATAAGTGTCTAAATGTATTTGCTCCTCATATTCAGTACTCTTTTCTTTGTTTCTAATGAAATTTTCCTGTTTCTTAATACTTTGCTTAGCTTTAGGATGGCATTATAATAAGTGTCTAAATGTATTTGCCCCTCATATTCAGTACGCTTTTCTTTGTTTCTAATGAAATTTTCCTGCTTCTTAATACTTTGCTTAGCTTTAGGATGGCATTATAATAAGTGTCTAAATGTATTTGCTCCTCATATTCAGTACTCTTTTCTTTGTTTCTAATGAAATTTTCCTGTTTCTTAATACTTTGCTTAGCTTTAGGATGGCATTATAATAAGTGTCTAAATGTATTTGCCCCTCATATTCAGTACGCTTTTCTTTGTTTCTAATGAAATTTTCCTGCTTCTTAATACTTTGCTTAGCTTTAGGATGGCATTATAATAAGTGTCTAAATGTATTTGCTCCACATATTCAGTACTCTTTTCTTTGTTTCTAATGAAATTTTCCTGTTTCTTAATATTTTGCTTAGCTTTAGGATGGCATTATAATAAGTGTCTAAATGTATTTGCCCCTCATATTCAGTACGCTTTTCTTTGTTTCTAATGAAATTTTCCTGTTTCTTAATACTTTGTTTAGCTTTAGGATGGCATTATAATAAGTGTCTCAATGTATTTGCTCCTCATATTCAGTACTCTTTTCTTTGTTTCTAATGAAATTTTCCTGCTTCTTAATACTTTGCTTAGCTTTAGGATGGCATTATAATAAGTGTCTAAATGTATTTGCCCCTCATATTCAGTACGCTTTTCTTTGTTTCTAATGAAATTTTCCTGTTTCTTAATACTTTGCTTAGCTTTAGGATAGCATTATAATAAGTGCCTAAATGTATTTGTTCCTCATATTCAGTACTCTTTACTTTGTTTCTAATGAAATTTTTCTGTTTCTTAATACTTTGTTTAGCTTTAGGATAGCATTATAATAAGTGTCTAAATGTATTTGTTCCTCATATTCAGTACTCTTTTCTTTGTTTCTAATGAAATTTTCCTGCTTCTTAATACTTTGCTTAGCTTTAGGATGGCATTATAATAAGTGTCTAAATGTATTTGCCCCTCATATTCAGTACGCTTTTCTTTGTTTCTAATGAAATTTTCCTGTTTCTTAATACTTTGCTTAGCTTTAGGATAGCATTATAATAAGTGTCTAAATGTATTTGTTCCTCATATTCAGTACTCTTTTCTTTGTTTCTAATGAAATTTTTCTGTTTCTTAATACTTTGTTTAGCTTTAGGATAGCATTATAATAAGTGTCTAAATGTATTTGTTCCTCATATTCAGTACTCTTTTCTTTGTTTCTAATGAAATTTTTCTGCTTCTTAATACTTTGCTTAGCTTTAGGATGGCATTATAATAAGTGTCTAAATGTATTTGCCCCTCATATTCAGTACGCTTTTCTTTGTTTCTAATGAAATTTTCCTGCTTCTTAATACTTTGCTTAGCTTTAGGATGGCATTATAATAAGTGTCTAAATGTATTTGCTCCACATATTCAGTACTCTTTTCTTTGTTTCTAATGAAATTTTCCTGTTTCTTAATATTTTGCTTAGCTTTAGGATGGCATTATAATAAGTGTCTAAATGTATTTGCCCCTCATATTCAGTACGCTTTTCTTTGTTTCTAATGAAATTTTCCTGCTTCTTAATACTTTGCTTAGCTTTAGGATGGCATTATAATAAGTGTCTAAATGTATTTGCACCTCATATTCGGTACTCTTTTCTTTGTTTCTAATGAAATTTTCCTGTTTCTTAATACTTTGCTTAGCTTTAGGATAGCATTATAATAAGTGTCTAAATGTATTTGCACCTCATATTCGGTACTCTTTTCTTTGTTTCTAATGAAATTTTCCTGTTTCTTAATACTTTGCTTAGCTTTCGGATGGCATTATAATAAGTGTCTAAATGTATTTGCCCCTCATATTCAGTACGCTTTTCTTTGTTTCTAATGAAATTTTCCTGCTTCTTAATACTTTGCTTAGCTTTAGGATGGCATTATAATAAGTGTCTAAATGTATTTGCTCCTCATATTCAGTACTCTTTTCTTTGTTTCTAATGAAATTTTCCTGCTTCTTAATACTTTGCTTAGCTTTAGGATGGCATTATAATAAGTGTCTAAATGTATTTGCTCCTCATATTCAGTACTCTTTTCTTTGTTTCTAATGAAATTTTCCTGTTTCTTAATACTTTGCTTAGCTTTAGGATGGCATTATAATAAGTGTCTAAATGTATTTGCCCCTCATATTCAGTACGCTTTTCTTTGTTTCTAATGAAATTTTCCTGCTTCTTAATACTTTGCTTAGCTTTAGGATGGCATTATAATAAGTGTCTAAATGTATTTGCTCCACATATTCAGTACTCTTTTCTTTGTTTCTAATGAAATTTTCCTGTTTCTTAATATTTTGCTTAGCTTTAGGATGGCATTATAATAAGTGTCTAAATGTATTTGCCCCTCATATTCAGTACGCTTTTCTTTGTTTCTAATGAAATTTTCCTGTTTCTTAATACTTTGTTTAGCTTTAGGATGGCATTATAATAAGTGTCTCAATGTATTTGCTCCTCATATTCAGTACTCTTTTCTTTGTTTCTAATGAAATTTTCCTGCTTCTTAATACTTTGCTTAGCTTTAGGATGGCATTATAATAAGTGTCTAAATGTATTTGCCCCTCATATTCAGTACGCTTTTCTTTGTTTCTAATGAAATTTTCCTGTTTCTTAATACTTTGCTTAGCTTTAGGATAGCATTATAATAAGTGCCTAAATGTATTTGTTCCTCATATTCAGTACTCTTTACTTTGTTTCTAATGAAATTTTTCTGTTTCTTAATACTTTGTTTAGCTTTAGGATAGCATTATAATAAGTGTCTAAATGTATTTGTTCCTCATATTCAGTACTCTTTTCTTTGTTTCTAATGAAATTTTCCTGCTTCTTAATACTTTGCTTAGCTTTAGGATGGCATTATAATAAGTGTCTAAATGTATTTGCCCCTCATATTCAGTACGCTTTTCTTTGTTTCTAATGAAATTTTCCTGTTTCTTAATACTTTGCTTAGCTTTAGGATAGCATTATAATAAGTGTCTAAATGTATTTGTTCCTCATATTCAGTACTCTTTTCTTTGTTTCTAATGAAATTTTTCTGTTTCTTAATACTTTGTTTAGCTTTAGGATAGCATTATAATAAGTGTCTAAATGTATTTGTTCCTCATATTCAGTACTCTTTTCTTTGTTTCTAATGAAATTTTTCTGCTTCTTAATACTTTGCTTAGCTTTAGGATGGCATTATAATAAGTGTCTAAATGTATTTGCCCCTCATATTCAGTACGCTTTTCTTTGTTTCTAATGAAATTTTCCTGCTTCTTAATACTTTGCTTAGCTTTAGGATGGCATTATAATAAGTGTCTAAATGTATTTGCTCCACATATTCAGTACTCTTTTCTTTGTTTCTAATGAAATTTTCCTGTTTCTTAATATTTTGCTTAGCTTTAGGATGGCATTATAATAAGTGTCTAAATGTATTTGCCCCTCATATTCAGTACGCTTTTCTTTGTTTCTAATGAAATTTTCCTGTTTCTTAATACTTTGTTTAGCTTTAGGATGGCATTATAATAAGTGTCTCAATGTATTTGCTCCTCATATTCAGTACTCTTTTCTTTGTTTCTAATGAAATTTTCCTGCTTCTTAATACTTTGCTTAGCTTTAGGATGGCATTATAATAAGTGTCTAAATGTATTTGCCCCTCATATTCAGTACGCTTTTCTTTGTTTCTAATGAAATTTTCCTGTTTCTTAATACTTTGCTTAGCTTTAGGATAGCATTATAATAAGTGCCTAAATGTATTTGTTCCTCATATTCAGTACTCTTTACTTTGTTTCTAATGAAATTTTTCTGTTTCTTAATACTTTGTTTAGCTTTAGGATAGCATTATAATAAGTGTCTAAATGTATTTGTTCCTCATATTCAGTACTCTTTTCTTTGTTTCTAATGAAATTTTCCTGCTTCTTAATACTTTGCTTAGCTTTAGGATGGCATTATAATAAGTGTCTAAATGTATTTGCCCCTCATATTCAGTACGCTTTTCTTTGTTTCTAATGAAATTTTCCTGTTTCTTAATACTTTGCTTAGCTTTAGGATAGCATTATAATAAGTGTCTAAATGTATTTGTTCCTCATATTCAGTACTCTTTTCTTTGTTTCTAATGAAATTTTTCTGTTTCTTAATACTTTGTTTAGCTTTAGGATAGCATTATAATAAGTGTCTAAATGTATTTGTTCCTCATATTCAGTACTCTTTTCTTTGTTTCTAATGAAATTTTTCTGCTTCTTAATACTTTGCTTAGCTTTAGGATGGCATTATAATAAGTGTCTAAATGTATTTGCTCCTCATCTTCAGTACTCTTTTCTTTGTTTCTAATGAAATTTTCCTGCTTCTTAATACTTTGCTTAGCTTTAGGATGGCATTATAATAAGTGTCTAAATGTATTTGCACCTCATATTCGGTACTCTTTTCTTTGTTTCTAATGAAATTTTCCTGTTTCTTAATACTTTGCTTAGCTTTAGGATAGCATTATAATAAGTGTCTAAATGTATTTGCACCTCATATTCGGTACTCTTTTCTTTGTTTCTAACGAAATTTTCCTGTTTCTTAATACTTTGCTTAGCTTTAGGATGGCATTATAATAAGTGTCTAAATGTATTTGCCCCTCATATTCAGTACGCTTTTCTTTGTTTCTAATGAAATTTTCCTGCTTCTTAATACTTTGCTTAGCTTTAGGATGGCATTATAATAAGTGTCTAAATGTATTTGCTCCTTATATTCAGTACTCTTTTCTTTGTTTCTAATGAAATTTTCCTGTTTCTTAATACTTTGCTTAGCTTTAGGATGGCATTATAATAAGTGTCTAAATGTATTTGCCCCTCATATTCAGTACGCTTTTCTTTGTTTCTAATGAAATTTCCCTGCTTCTTAATACTTTGCTTAGCTTTAGGATGGCATTATAATAAGTGTCTAAATGTATTTGCTCCTCATATTCAGTACTCTTTTCTTTGTTTCTAATGAAATTTTCCTGTTTCTTAATACTTTGCTTAGCTTTAGGATGGCATTATAATAAGTGTCTAAATGTATTTGCCCCTCATATTCAGTACGCTTTTCTTTGTTTCTAATGAAATTTTCCTGTTTCTTAATACTTTGTTTAGCTTTAGGATGGCATTATAATAAGTGTCTCAATGTATTTGCTCCTCATATTCAGTACTCTTTTCTTTGTTTCTAATGAAATTTTCCTGCTTCTTAATACTTTGCTTAGCTTTAGGATGGCATTATAATAAGTGTCTAAATGTATTTGCTCCTCATATTCAGTACTCTTTTCTTTGTTTCTAATGAAATTTTCCTGTTTCTTAATACTTTGCTTACCTTTAGGATGGCATTATAATAAGTGTCTAAATGTATTTGTCCCTCATATTCAGTACGCTTTTCTTTGTTTCTAATGACATTTTCCTGCTTCTTAATACTTTGCTTAGCTTTAGGATGGCATTATAATAAGTGTCTAAATGTATTTGCTCCACATATTCAGTACTCTTTTCTTTGTTTCTAATGAAATTTTCCTGTTTCTTAATACTTTGCTTAGCTTTAGGATGGCATTATAATAAGTGTCTAAATGTATTTGCCCCTCATATTCAGTACGCTTTTCTTTGTTTCTAATGAAATTTTCCTGTTTCTTAATACTTTGTTTAGCTTTAGGATGGCATTATAATAAGTGTCTCAATGTATTTGCTCCTCATATTCAGTACTCTTTTCTTTGTTTCTAATGAAATTTTCCTGCTTCTTAATACTTTGCTTAGCTTTAGGATGGCATTATAATAAGTGTCTAAATGTATTTGCCCCTCATATTCAGTACGCTTTTCTTTGTTTCTAATGAAATTTTCCTGTTTCTTAATACTTTGCTTAGCTTTAGGATAGCATTATAATAAGTGTCTAAATGTATTTGTTCCTCATATTCAGTACTCTTTTCTTTGTTTCTAATGAAATTTTTCTGTTTCTTAATACTTTGTTTAGCTTTAGGATAGCATTATAATAAGTGTCTAAATGTATTTGTTCCTCATATTCAGTACTCTTTTCTTTGTTTCTAATGAAATTTTCCTGCTTCTTAATACTTTGCTTAGCTTTAGGATGGCATTATAATAAGTGTCTAAATGTATTTGACCCTCATATTCAGTACGCTTTTCTTTGTTTCTAATGAAATTTTCCTGTTTCTTAATACTTTGCTTAGATTTAGGATAGCATTATAATAAGTGTCTAAATGTATTTGTTCCTCATATTCAGTACTCTTTTCTTTGTTTCTAATGAAATTTTTCTGTTTCTTAATACTTTGTTTAGCTTTAGGATAGCATTATAATAAGTGTCTAAATGTATTTGTTCCTCATATTCAGTACTCTTTTCTTTGTTTCTAATGAAATTTTCCTGCTTCTTAATACTTTGCTTAGCTTTAGGATGGCATTATAATAAGTGTCTAAATGTATTTGCCCCTCATATTCAGTACGCTTTTCTTTGTTTCTAATGAAATTTTCCTGCTTCTTAATACTTTGCTTAGCTTTAGGATGGCATTATAATAAGTGTCTAAATGTATTTGCTCCACATATTCAGTACTCTTTTCTTTGTTTCTAATGAAATTTTCCTGTTTCTTAATATTTTGCTTAGCTTTAGGATGGCATTATAATAAGTGTCTAAATGTATTTGCCCCTCATATTCAGTACGCTTTTCTTTGTTTCTAATGAAATTTTCCTGTTTCTTAATACTTTGTTTAGCTTTAGGATGGCATTATAATAAGTGTCTCAATGTATTTGCTCCTCATATTCAGTACTCTTTTCTTTGTTTCTAATGAAATTTTCCTGCTTCTTAATACTTTGCTTAGCTTTAGGATGGCATTATAATAAGTGTCTAAATGTATTTGCCCCTCATATTCAGTACGCTTTTCTTTGTTTCTAATGAAATTTTCCTGTTTCTTAATACTTTGCTTAGCTTTAGGATAGCATTATAATAAGTGTCTAAATGTATTTGTTCCTCATATTCAGTACTCTTTTCTTTGTTTCTAATGAAATTTTCCTGCTTCTTAATACTTTGCTTAGCTTTAGGATGGCATTATAATAAGTGTCTAAATGTATTTGCCCCTCATATTCAGTACGCTTTTCTTTGTTTCTAATGAAATTTTCCTGTTTCTTAATACTTTGCTTAGCTTTAGGATAGCATTATAATAAGTGTCTAAATGTATTTGTTCCTCATATTCAGTACTCTTTTCTTTGTTTCTAATGAAATTTTTCTGTTTCTTAATACTTTGTTTAGCTTTAGGATAGCATTATAATAAGTGTCTAAATGTATTTGTTCCTCATATTCAGTACTCTTTTCTTTGTTTCTAATGAAATTTTTCTGCTTCTTAATACTTTGCTTAGCTTTAGGATGGCATTATAATAAGTGTCTAAATGTATTTGCTCCTCATCTTCAGTACTCTTTTCTTTGTTTCTAATGAAATTTTCCTGCTTCTTAATACTTTGCTTAGCTTTAGGATGGCATTATAATAAGTGTCTAAATGTATTTGCACCTCATATTCGGTACTCTTTTCTTTGTTTCTAATGAAATTTTCCTGTTTCTTAATACTTTGCTTAGCTTTAGGATAGCATTATAATAAGTGTCTAAATGTATTTGCACCTCATATTCGGTACTCTTTTCTTTGTTTCTAACGAAATTTTCCTGTTTCTTAATACTTTGCTTAGCTTTAGGATGGCATTATAATAAGTGTCTAAATGTATTTGCCCCTCATATTCAGTACGCTTTTCTTTGTTTCTAATGAAATTTTCCTGCTTCTTAATACTTTGCTTAGCTTTAGGATGGCATTATAATAAGTGTCTAAATGTATTTGCTCCTTATATTCAGTACTCTTTTCTTTGTTTCTAATGAAATTTTCCTGTTTCTTAATACTTTGCTTAGCTTTAGGATGGCATTATAATAAGTGTCTAAATGTATTTGCCCCTCATATTCAGTACGCTTTTCTTTGTTTCTAATGAAATTTCCCTGCTTCTTAATACTTTGCTTAGCTTTAGGATGGCATTATAATAAGTGTCTAAATGTATTTGCTCCTCATATTCAGTACTCTTTTCTTTGTTTCTAATGAAATTTTCCTGTTTCTTAATACTTTGCTTAGCTTTAGGATGGCATTATAATAAGTGTCTAAATGTATTTGCCCCTCATATTCAGTACGCTTTTCTTTGTTTCTAATGAAATTTTCCTGTTTCTTAATACTTTGTTTAGCTTTAGGATGGCATTATAATAAGTGTCTCAATGTATTTGCTCCTCATATTCAGTACTCTTTTCTTTGTTTCTAATGAAATTTTCCTGCTTCTTAATACTTTGCTTAGCTTTAGGATGGCATTATAATAAGTGTCTAAATGTATTTGCTCCTCATATTCAGTACTCTTTTCTTTGTTTCTAATGAAATTTTCCTGTTTCTTAATACTTTGCTTACCTTTAGGATGGCATTATAATAAGTGTCTAAATGTATTTGTCCCTCATATTCAGTACGCTTTTCTTTGTTTCTAATGACATTTTCCTGCTTCTTAATACTTTGCTTAGCTTTAGGATGGCATTATAATAAGTGTCTAAATGTATTTGCTCCACATATTCAGTACTCTTTTCTTTGTTTCTAATGAAATTTTCCTGTTTCTTAATACTTTGCTTAGCTTTAGGATGGCATTATAATAAGTGTCTAAATGTATTTGCCCCTCATATTCAGTACGCTTTTCTTTGTTTCTAATGAAATTTTCCTGTTTCTTAATACTTTGTTTAGCTTTAGGATGGCATTATAATAAGTGTCTCAATGTATTTGCTCCTCATATTCAGTACTCTTTTCTTTGTTTCTAATGAAATTTTCCTGCTTCTTAATACTTTGCTTAGCTTTAGGATGGCATTATAATAAGTGTCTAAATGTATTTGCCCCTCATATTCAGTACGCTTTTCTTTGTTTCTAATGAAATTTTCCTGTTTCTTAATACTTTGCTTAGCTTTAGGATAGCATTATAATAAGTGTCTAAATGTATTTGTTCCTCATATTCAGTACTCTTTTCTTTGTTTCTAATGAAATTTTTCTGTTTCTTAATACTTTGTTTAGCTTTAGGATAGCATTATAATAAGTGTCTAAATGTATTTGTTCCTCATATTCAGTACTCTTTTCTTTGTTTCTAATGAAATTTTCCTGCTTCTTAATACTTTGCTTAGCTTTAGGATGGCATTATAATAAGTGTCTAAATGTATTTGACCCTCATATTCAGTACGCTTTTCTTTGTTTCTAATGAAATTTTCCTGTTTCTTAATACTTTGCTTAGATTTAGGATAGCATTATAATAAGTGTCTAAATGTATTTGTTCCTCATATTCAGTACTCTTTTCTTTGTTTCTAATGAAATTTTTCTGTTTCTTAATACTTTGTTTAGCTTTAGGATAGCATTATAATAAGTGTCTAAATGTATTTGTTCCTCATATTCAGTACTCTTTTCTTTGTTTCTAATGAAATTTTCCTGCTTCTTAATACTTTGCTTAGCTTTAGGATGGCATTATAATAAGTGTCTAAATGTATTTGCTCCTCATATTCAGTACTATTTTCTTTGTTTCTAATGAAATTTTCCTGCTTCTTAATACTTTGCTTAGCTTTAGGATGGCATTATAATAAGTGTCTAAATGTATTTACTCCTCATATTCAGTACTCTTTTCTTTGTTTCTAATGAAATTTTCCTGTTTCTTAATACTTTGCTTAGCTTTAGGATGGCATTATAATAAGTGTCTAAATGTATTTGCTCCTCATATTCAGTACTCTTTTCTTTGTTTCTAATGAAATTTTTCTGTTTCTTAATACTTTGTTTAGCTTTAGGATGGCATTATAATAAGTGTCTAAATGTATTTGCTCCTCATATTCAGTACTCTTTTCTTTGTTTCTAATGATATTTTTCTGTTTCTTAATACTTTGCTTAGCTTTAGGATGGCATTATAATAAGTGTCTAAATGTATTTGCTCCACATATTCAGTACTCTTTTCTTTGTTTCTAATGAAATTTTCCTGTTTCTTAATACTTTGCTTAGCTTTAGGATGGCATTATAATAAGTGTCTAAATGTATTTGCCCCTCATATTCAGTACTCTTTTCTTTGTTTCTAATGAAATTTTCCTGTTTCTTAATACTTTGCTTAGCTTTAGGATGGCATTATAATAAGTGTCTAAATGTATTTGCCCCTCATATTCAGTACGCTTTTCTTTGTTTCTAATGAAATTTTCCTGCTTCTTAATACTTTGCTTAGCTTTAGGATGGCATTATAATAAGTGTCTAAATGTATTTGCTCCTCATATTCAGTACTCTTTTCTTTGTTTCTAATGAAATTTTCCTGTTTCTTAATACTTTGCTTAGCTTTAGGATGGCATTATAATAAGTGTCTAAATGTATTTGCTCCTCATATTCAGTACTCTTTTCTTTGTTTCTAATGAAATTTTCCTGTTTCTTAATACTTTGCCTAGCTTTAGGATGGCATTATAATAAGTGTCTAAATGTATTTGCCCCTCATATTCAGTACTCTTTTCTTTGTTTCTAATGAAATTTTCCTGCTTCTTAATACTTTGCTTACCTTTAGGATGGCATTATAATAAGTGTCTAAATGTATTTGCTCCTCATATTCAGTACTCTTTTCTTTGTTTCTAATGAAATTTTCCTGCTTCTTAATACTTTGCTTACCTTTAGGATGGCATTATAATAAGTGTCTAAATGTATTTGCTCCTCATATTCAGTACTCTTTTCTTTGTTTCTAATGAAATTTTCCTGTTTCTTAATACTTTGCTTAGCTTTAGGATGGCATTATAATAAGTGTCTAAATATATTTGCCCCTCATATTCAGTACTCTTTTCTTTGTTTCTAATGAAATTTACCTGTTTCTTAATACTTTGCTTAGCTTTAGGATGGCATTATAATAAGTGTCTAAATGTATTTGCTCCTCATATTCAGTACTCTTTTCTTTGTTTCTAATGAAATTTTCCTGTTTCTTAATACTTTGCTTAGCTTTAGGATAGCATTATAATAAGTGTCTAAATGTATTTGCTCCTCATATTCAATACTCTTTTCTTTGTTTCTAATGAAATTTTCCTGTTTATTTTGCTGAAACTAAAATTTGGTGAAACGTGTTTGTCTGAGAATTTTATTTCTAGTGTAGGAAAAACTTTCGTCGAATATATTATCCGGATGTTTTACAGAGAATTCATTATTCAGGATGTTTTGTTGTTTTTTTTTTTTTAAGAAAGCCTCAAGAAATAAGTGATAATTTAATTGTTGCCATTCTGGGCAATTTTCTCGAGTCTCTTGAACTGGGGGGGGGGTGTTGTTTCCAGTTCTTTTGCTCTTTCTTGATTCTGCTAGACAATTCTGTAAACGGCAGTCTATCCTAATTTCTTCCTTCCAGTTCTTTTTATAGGATCCTGATGCAACGATTCTCATACAAATTACAAATACCATATTGGAAATACCAAAATCAATCAAATACAAAAATTTAAATATCTGATAAGTATTTTAACAGAGGACGAATAGTAGGGAAATGAATTCCGGGATACTGAGTTAGCGAAAGATGCCTTCCAAAAGATAAGCAAAGTATCAAAAAACAGAAATGTTTCGTTGGAAGCAAAGAAAAGTATTTAATTTTTACTTAATATCTATCCTCCTATATGGCAATGGATGCTGGTCAATCTCTTCACCGAGATGTTGTTCTACAGAAGCATGATGAGAATACCACGGACTAAACATATGAGCAACGACAAAGTTTTACAGAAAACGGAAACAAAAAGGACACTTATACTTAACGTCAGGCAGAGGTAGTTGAAATTTCTAGGTCACATAATGAGAAAAGAGGGCTTGGAAAATTTGATACTCAAAGGACAAGTTGAAAGCAAACGGGACAGAGGAAAACCTAACCTACCTAAGCTTGAGTAAATGAAGTGGAGCATGTTCTAGAAGTAATAAAAAAAACGATAAACTTTATTAAGAGATACAGACAACAGGAAATTGTGGAGAGCCATGATCGCCAACGCCCTGAAGAGGAACGGTACATAGAAGAAGAGGCTACGACCCTTCTCATAAAATACAACTTTTTCTCATAAAATAAAAAATTTTCCCGTTTGTGTGAGAGACATTTACTGCTTTTAATGGAGGGTATCAAGCCTAAAGTAAATTGAGTAGATCTTGCAATATTCGGTTGAATCGCAAGCAATTTCTTCTCTATGATTTTTATTATCCACCAATATTTGACATAATATATTTGTTCAACGGCATATCAACACCTTATGGGTCGTTTAATGCTGAAATTTAATTTTCTTGGGAATAAAAATATGATATATGTTATTCTGCTTTCGCAGTTGAATACATGTTAGATGATACTCATACTTTATACATAATTACTAGATGCGGTAATATGTGTGTTTTATGTTGTAGTTTTGTTGAAATTATATTTTGGAATACAGTTTGATTTCCTTATGAACTTGTATGACGTAATGCATTAATATCATGTAAGAGTTCTTTCATACTGGCTGCAGGATTTTGTTTAGCAGCATACCAACATCTCTATATCTATGTTATCTAATGTCGAAATCTAAATATTTTGAACAATTTTATAGCTTTAACTAAATATGTTTTGAACGCACTTGTATGCCTTTAATTACAGATAAGATTTATTGCTGGTAATCCTCCGATAAAATGTATTGCTGGCTATTTTGATTTAAAATTGTATTGTTAGTAATTTTACTATATGTTTTGTTGGTAATTTTTTTATATAAAAATCTTTGTAATGACCGTTTGTAGGAGAGACTTTGTAAATCACAGATACAACAATAGTAACGCCTTTGAACAATACCCGGTCAGACGCCGCTAATTCCCATACATACATATATATATATATATATATATATATATATATATATATATATGAAGAAATATAGTCTTAAAATGTGCTATATTTATGGGATAAAGTGCTCAGTAGCAGAGATAAAGCGTGTGTAAATATAAAAGTGAACATAGAAGTCAACACTTAGAGGCGAGAGTCTGTTTCATGCTAGATGCAATCGTCAGGCCACCTATATATATATATATATATATATATATATATATATAGGCTCCTGAAAAATTAATTTCGGTTGAGCTCTCTAGGGAGGGAAATGTGGGTTTGAAAACAGTAACTATTAAGGCTGATATTGTAAGACTCTTCGGTAAATCGAATTGAGTCCTGTCGGTCACTGTGTGTTTATCTGAAAATAAATACCCTAAAATTCACTTTCATCACTGCCGTACGCCGACGGCTTAGTGCTAGAATTTTCGACTGACACCAATTCAGTCGGGTTTCGATCCTAGCTAGAGGCAACCGGACGTCTAGCCACACTGAAGAGCTGTGATGACAATTATATATATATATATTTCCTTTAACCGACACGTGATATAATTACTTTAAGATGAGGTCAGCTGTGCTTGTTCTCTGGAAATCCGTGTTCAAACACAAATGTCGGCAGCGACACTCTATTCCTATATGAGAAAAATATATTTTTTTTACTTTCATGGAACCGTAACAGGTGCTACCACCCCGGCTCGAGAACAACAGCAATTGAGATGTGGTTCTACTCTCCAGAAAACCTCCAATCTCCCGATCAGAGACCTTGCTGCCGGATGTAGTTTATCATCAAACACAGGACGAAACATTATTTGCAATAACTTGTTGCAATCCATCAGCTTTTCCATAACGTTTGAGTAAGATTCTGGAGGTTTTGATGCGAAAACCTGTTGAATCTGCTTTTTATTAGATAGTTTTCTTCATCAAACTGTTTTGTAGCAATTAGAAAAAGTAATAATCAATTAGGGTCGGTGAATATGGCGGCTCAGGTAGAATAGAGTAACCGAGTTCCAAAATTGTGTCTTGGGTTATTGGTTTGGTTTGGTTTGTTTTACCGCATATCAAATACAATGTGTTATTTAATGCCGACAAAATTTCCTTTTTTTTTTCAAAATTGTATAGCTAGTAATTTTTTTTTTTAATGTATAGTTTGGTTTGATTTGTTTTGTGGCATGTTAACCTCAATGGGTTATTTAATGCTGACAAGTTTTCTAGTAATATTTTCTTTTTTCAAATATTTATTGCTGATACTAATTTTTTTTTTAAAGTATTTCTGGTATTAAAATCTATTTCTACACTTTCATAGTGTTTTGAGTCAGGTTGTGGGGTCAACTATTTGCCCATAGCTGGGACCCTAACAGGTGCTACCACCCCGGGTCAGGGTGGACCTGGGAACACCAGCAATTAAGAGGTGGTTCCACGCTCTTCCATACCTCCTAATCAGAGGCCTTGCTGTTGGACGTAGTTTATCGTCTTACCCAGGACGCGGATGCAGTTTATCGTCATACCCAGGACTCGTGTCTTGGGTTATTCTTACTGTATGTCAACTTACGCTGTCATGAAGGTGAATAACGTTTTCTTGTTGGCGAGTGTAGGGCCCATTTTGAGCAAAATTTTATGAACATGCTACAGCTACTGGTCATATACCCACGCTGAAACTCTTTGCACATGCAGTGTTTAATGGATGATTTATCGATATATTATATATATATATATATATATATATATATATATATATATATATATATATATATATATATGTATGTATGTATGTATGTATGTTTCTACATGCGAAACTGAATCCGCCTAATCTCAGTGGAAGTGGGTCGGTTTAAAATTTTAA
The DNA here is from genome assembly GCA_964036315.1 of Acanthosepion esculentum. Classification (NCBI taxonomy): domain Eukaryota; kingdom Metazoa; phylum Mollusca; class Cephalopoda; order Sepiida; family Sepiidae; genus Acanthosepion; species Acanthosepion esculentum. The sequence continues at coordinate 103,502,147 of OZ038499.1, forward strand.
TGAATCCACCTGGTAAACGCTTCAACGGACAATTCTTTGCATTTAATATTTGGTTGAATAGAAGTCCTACCAGAATTTATTATTGGCGGCCACAATGTTAACAACGACAAAAAAGAAGATGACAAAATCTCCTACAGATGGTAGTGAAAGAAAACGAGAAGAGTGGACTAAACATGAAAAGCAATAAGACAGAATACGTCGTTGTTAGGAAAAGCATTATCCCGACCAAGATGCAAATAACAAATTGAAGATACCGAAATCAATAAAGTACAAACATGTAAATATCTGGGAAGTGTTTTAACAGAGGACGGAAAGTGCGACATTGAAGTCCGAAGGCTCATTTTGATAGCGAAAGATGTCTTCCAAAAGGTAAGCAAAATATTAAGAAACAGAAAAACTTCGTTAGGAACAAAGAAAAGAGCACTGAACTTTTATGTGATATCTCTCCTCCTATATGCCGGTGAATGCGGGACAATCTACTCAGAAATGAAGAAGATACTTGACGTGACAGAAATTTGGCTCTACAAAAGGATGCTGACGATACTGTTGTATATTGTTGCTGGACTCAAATGAAGCAACGAACACACACACACACACACACACACACACACACACACATATATATATATATATATATATATATATATATATATATATATATATATATATATATATATATATGTATATACTAGCAGCATGGCCAGGCGTTGCCAGTGCTTCATTCAAAAATCGTACGACTCATACAGCAATCGCTATCACTTGACTTAAAATATATTTGCCCTTCCTTGCCTTTAAAGGAGTGCCCTTTGCCGTGCTGATGTTACTAGATGCCTTACTTCTTGCCTATCTCACACTGCGAATTTTTTCTAAGCTCTATACTAAACATTAAATCCATGCCATGCAGATTTAAATTTTTCCCACTTGTGACGAATGCAGCTATCGATTTTTTTTACATGCTAGTTAACATTCATGTCAGTCAGCTGTTGGCTCTCACGCTGGCCAATAGAATCTTCCTGCCTATTCGTGGCAGCCATCTATAGGCTCTCACTCTGGCCAGTAGAAAATGGCCGCAAACTACATGAAAACTGACGTAGAAGCATGAAAAAATCGATTATTTCCACTATCGATGGGAGTTGGGAAATGCAAAGTCGGTCTTGGCCACTAACTTGGAGCATGTGCATGTAAATTTTGGTGCAAATCCGTCGAAAATTGCGGCCGTGCATTCATTACACACACACGCACACACATCCTGCTTTATATATACATATAACAAACGACTGACAAGGTGCATTTATTTAGTTTTTTATACAATTTCTCATGCGATCTAATAATCTTTTTCTTTTCGGATGATAAATTATATAAAAACTGTCCGAATGTTCTTTTTATCCGAGCGCTTTCGGCGAAACATTTAGCCATTTTCAAGGATTAAATTTTAACTGTTCGAATTAGAAATAGAATTATAAAACATACATATAACAAACTACTTCTTATTTTAACATTTAAAATATAATCCTTGAAAATGGCTAAATGTAGAGCCGAAAGCGGTCGGATAAAAAGAACATTCGGACAGTTTTTATATAATTTATCATCCAAAAAGAAAAAAATCATTAGATCGCATGAGAAATTGTATAAAAAACTAAATAAAAGCACCTTGTCAGTCGTTTTTAATGAAATGTGCATGAAAGAAGGATTGCTGCCTAAAAACACAAATATATATATATATAGATATATTAATATCTTTATTGTTCGAGTTGCGGTGACTGAGACTCAGAGAGTTTAGGATTGCCCACAAAAGATTTGTCGTAGACAAAACTTCGGTGAACCTGTAGGTAGGGCCTCTGTATTGATCAAGAATCGGACCGGTTAAATAACATTGGGACACCTACGCAACTTCGTATGGCGACGCTTCTTCCGGCATGCGCCCACGCATTTACTGATGTGTCTTTGATTGTTCTATGCTGCCCGCGAACGTTCACCTTTTGAGAAATTGTTGCCGAAAGCGTCCCCTCAAAGTAAAAAAAAATAATGACGTCCATTCTATTTAAGTCTATTTTCTTCTTCTATGGTTACAAAATTTTGTTTATATATATATATATATATATGAACATTTTTCCTTATTTATATATATATATATATATATATATATATATATATATATATATAACGATTTTTATCTTATATATATATATATATATATATATATATATAACGATTTTTATCTTATATATATATATGTATATATGAACATTTTTCCTTATATATATATATATATATATATATATATATATATATATATATATATATAACGATTTTTCTCTCTCTTATATATATATATATATATATATATATATATATATATATATATATATATATATGACAATTTTCCTTATGCAGGATGCGATGGATAAAAAGTCGTCTAAATTACGCAAAAATGAATAATAGTGACATCTCATTTTAACAGATATATTAACCAAAATTATGAAAAAAATATTTTGAAATACTAAAGCGTAAATTTATTCAATAAAATCACCATTGGATTCAACCACAGCATCCAGACGACTTCGGAATCTCCTGCATCTCTTCTGTGTGGTCTTCCTATTTCAGTTGGTGAATGCTGCCATAATCCTTGTCTTCAGTTCATCTTTGGTGTTACAAAGAGTTTAATTGCTCTCTCTCGTTCAACTGCGCCCTACAAATAATAATCAAGGGGGTTACAGTCTGGGGAGTTAGGTGACAAGATGTAACGGGTGGTACGCTTGCAGAAATTGTCTGACAGCCATGACTGGATTCTCCTGCTTGTGTGGCAAAGTTCCGAATCCTGTTGCCATACATAGGGTCTTCCAGCAGCCAGTCTCTTGAACCAGAGCAGCAGTACCTCCTCAAGGTAATTAATGTAGACCTGAAAAATGTTCAGTAAAAATTGCAATGACAGTATAAATACGCATATCCAATTATAAATTTGAGATTTATGATAGAATAGTTATGTTTGTGCGTATGATGCATTGGAACCAACGATTTGAATTCCAATTTTAATTGCTGAAACATTCGAATCGCCCCTTACATCAAGTCATTATCAATGCGCCAGTCTGCTATCTTTTCTGTTCGTTTGAATTCTGATAAACAGGTCCATTATTTAAGAATTTCTCTTATCTCAATATCAGTCGATTTTCTTCGTTATTATTCGACTGTGATTTTTCCCCGAGTCCTCGTCTTTATTTTCTGTAAGAATTGGAAATCGGATAGTGCCAGATCTAGAAAATAAGAATGGGAGAAGGAATGCCCTACCCACATTAACGAGCTTCTGTTTGTTTTAAATCAATTTACTCCAAGCAAGGCGATAATGCCGCTAAGACGCAAAGTGCTACTAGTAGAGAAAGAGGATGAAAAACTTTAGAAGGAGCCGGAAAACCAATTCTAAACAAAGAAATAAGCGATAATCTCTACCCCTGATTAAAAGAACAAAACTGGGGAGCAGAGTAAAACGGTAGATAGGCGAACCTATCTAATCCTATGAAGGAACAAAATAATTAGTGAATAAAATTTCAGAGTTCACATGGAGACACTAGAAGCATAGAGTTGAAGCAAGCTTTAGAAGGAACCTAAAACTCAATCCTAAACAAGGAGCAAGACATAAACCTCTACGACTGATCAAAATACCGAGGAGATATATAAACCTGACGATATACCTTTCTATCTACCACTATTGTGGGGAAAAAAATAGAATTACAGACTTTAGGCGCTGACTTTGCATATGACAAGAAAACAGGGATAAAACATAGAAGGAAAATAAGATAAAATTAAGAACGGTGGGAAGATGGTGTGGATCCAGGTGTAGGATTGACATCAAATATATGTAGTTTTTTATATAGCTTAGGAATATGTCAGCTCATTAGTATCTATTAAGTGTTAAATTAATAAGTTACGATATCTTCTATCAAGTAAAGATCGAACGGAAATTAATTTACTATAATCACAACAGATTTTTACGCGACTTGATTTAAGGTTGGTAAGCAAAAGTGACTCTTTAACGGAATCACCAATCACCGAAACGACCAGTAAATTGCAAATACTGAAAATGTAGCTATCTGTGGACAAATGTTTTTTATATTATTCACATTGTTCGGATTGTTATCCTCATCTTTATTGTAATGTTCACTACGTTGTACACTCCGGCCTTCGTCGTATTTTTTAACTTAAAATATTTTTTAGGTTAATCACAAATTAAAACGCACAATTGCAATATGTAGACTTGAACAGGAAGGAATCATAATAAAAATATAAAAAATTGTACTCACAAATACAGCTCATATATAAAATCTGTACTCACAAATACAGATCATATGTAAAATTTGTACTCACAAATACAGATAATATGCAAAATTTGTACTCACAAATACAGATCATATGAAAAATTGTACTCACAAATATAGATCATATGAAAAATATGTACTCATAAATACAGATCATATGTAAAATTTGTACTAAAAAATACAGCTCATACGTAAAATCTATACTCACAAATACAGATCATATGAAAAATTGTACTCACAAATACAGATCATATGAAAATATTGTACTCACAAATACAGATCATATGTAAAATTTGTATTCACAAAAAGAGCTCATATGTAAAATTTGTACTCACAAATACACATCATATGAAAAATTTGTACTCACAAATACAGATCATATGAAAGATTTGTACTCACAAATACAGATCATATGTAAATTTGTACTCAGAAATACAGATCATATGTAAAATTTGTACTCAAAAATACAGCTCATACGTAAAATTTGTAATAAATAATACAGATCATATGTAAAATTTGTACTCACAAATACAGATCATATGAAAAATTTGTACTAAAAATACTGATCATATGAAAAATTGGTACTCACAAATACAGCTCAAATGTAAAATTTGTACTCACAAATACAAATCATATGAAAAATTTGTACTCACAAATACAGATTATATGAAAAATTTGTACTAAAAAATACTGATCATATGAAAAATTTGTACTCACAAATACAGCTCATATGTAAAATTTGTACTCTCAAATACAGACCATATGAAAAAATTGTACTCACAAATACAGATCATATGAAAAATTTGTACTCACAAATACAGATCATAGGAAAAATTTATACTAAAAAATACAGATCATATGAAAAATTTGTACTGACAAATACAGACCATAGGAAAAATTTGTACACACAAATACAGATCATATGTAAAATTTGTACTCAGAAATACAGTTCATATGTAAAATTTATACTCAAAAATACAGCTCATATGTAAAAATTGTACTCACAAATACAGATCATATGAAAAAATTGTACTCACAAATACAGATCATATGAAAAATTTTAACTCACAAATACAGATCATATGTAACATTTGTACTCAAAAATACAGCTCATATGAAAGATTTGTACTCAAAAATATAGCACATACATAACGAAAAGTTTTATGAATGTAAAATGTGAATAATCTTAGTTGACACACACATACACACACACACACACACACACACACACACACACAAACACACACATCCTACATTTTATAGATAGAGATTGAAAAACAACTGAAATTGAGACAAATACTCGTTAAAAAGTTAAGAATCAATGACGGTGTTTAATCTGATGAAAAAATCCTAATAATACTACTAGTGTATATAAAACGTCATCAAAAATGGCGTCGTTGGTTGTTCTAGGAAAATAACATATAAAGATATACGAGTTGATCCTTTGCTACATGCGTAATATTCGAGACATTCGGCCAAATAATGAGTGCTTAATCTGACAGAAAAAAGTTATAATAATATAAGTAATTAGACTACTAGTGTATATAAACAATTCATTAAATAAAACGTTGGTTGCTCTGGAAAATTAACGTATAATCGATTTAGTCTTCTGTTACATTCATAATGTTCGATACATTCGTCCAAATAACTAATGTAATATTGTTTGTTTATGTTCACTGACAATCATAGCAGACGCATGAGAAAAGAAAGATTTGGTTACTGGGAAATCAGGCTTATTAATGATTAAAACTTTCTAACAATGGTCTTTAGAAAAAGGGTGAAATGTTACCAGGGATATAAAAGCTGGAGTAAAGATCAGTAAAACGTTAACAGACTGGAGATAAAAGTTCTTAATATACTGACGCATCTTATAACCGTGTATCTAGACAAGAAGAAGACAATAAAGAAACATTTTCATTGCGAGATTTTAAAAAAATAACAAGCAGTAGCTTGGTAACATTAAACGGGTGATGTTCTTCAGAAAAGAATAATAGGGAAAATGAATTGTTTATGATTATCAATGAATCAAGAAAGAATAGAGATGAATAGCATTTGTATAAAAGTAGACCTCGTCACGCTAATAATAATGGCGGAATTGAACCAGGGAATGTATATGATCATCAAAGGTGATGGTCGTGTTGACGCTGATAGGAGTGTCGGTTGTATATCTTCAAGTGTCTTTGGCTTAGTAAACTCGTTACAAACGACAGTTTCACGCTTGAAAAACATATTGACTTTTATAATCTATGTGTCAGTTTTGCATGCAACTGAATATATATTCGTATGAACAAGACTTTTTGACATTATCAACTCTTATTTCTGTATCAACAAGATTTAGAGAATATGAAAAATCCATAATCTAATGGAGTCTGCGTTAGTTAATGATATATGATAAGTTTCGACACGCTTTGTTACTGACAGATTTGCTCGCTAACCACGCATTAGCAAGTGTGTGGGGGAGAGGCAACAACGACCCTGGGCGTCTATATCGGGAGGGCATCCATATAGGGGTGGCATCTGCTGGTTTACCCGTCGTTTTTAGCGACATGAGACAGTTGACAAACAGTGAAATAAAAAATTAGTTAATATTTAATTTGAATAAAGTGTTTGCTGTCCTGGGTAAGACGTTAAACTACACCCGCGTCCTGGGTAAAACGTTAAACTACGCTCAGCAGCAAGCCCTGTGATCAAGCGGTTTTGAGGAGCATAGAACCACCACTTAATTGCTGGTGTTCCCAGGTCCTCCCTGACCCGGGGTGGTAGCACCTGTTAGGGTCCCAGCTATGGGCAAATAGTTAACTATTACCAGCAATATTTAAAAAAAAAAAAAATATTACCAGCAATAAAATTTTGAAGGAAATATATTACCAGAAACAGATTTTTGACAACAAAATATTACAAGCAATAAAATTTTTTGTCGGCATTAAATAATCCATTGAGGTTGATATGCCGTAAAACAAAATAAACCAAACCAAGGTAAACCAAAGAATACATATTCTATTCATACGAATCTATCCTAAAAATGTTGTCGGCATTAAATAACCCATTGAGGTTGATATGCCATAAAACAAAATAAACCAAACCAATCTAAACCAAAGAATGCATATTCTATTTATATGAATCTATCCTAAAAATTTTGTTGACATTAAATAACCCATTGAGGTTGGTATGACGTTAAACAAAATAAACCAAACCAAACCAAAGTGTTTATTTCAGGTTTCCTCTGTATTTACATATTTAAAATATCTTCCTCACATTTCACAGCACTTGGCCCTGTAGGCCATCCCTACTTAAGTCTTAGGGGCATACAATCATGGACAATCAGCATACATCACCAAACCTGAGTAAATTTTTACGAATAAAAAAAAACTGCGCTCTAATTCAACACCTGTCAGAAAACGATTTTCATTTTCTGTTTTCCTGAATCCTGTTTCTTTTTTTGTCCTTTCCTCACTTCTCCATACTAAAGTCTCCTAAATCTCTTTCACTCCTCGTAACTCCTGGCGTCTTAGCGGCATAATCATCTTGCTTCGGGTGAAACGATTTCAAAAAAATAATTTGAACGATGTTCATTCAAAGAAAAGTTCACTTCCGATTATATTCTGACAGGTGTTTGGAAGAAAAAGGACAATAGTTTCTGTATATTGTGGAGAGCCATGATGGCCGAAGGCCTGAAGGGAAACGGTACACAGATGATGAAGGAGACAGCAAAAACTGTTCATTGTACGGAGGTTATCTTATTTCTTTTTTAAATTCTGTTAAAAATGTTCCGTTGTAAAATAAGGCAAGGATGTGTTGAAGTTGTGGGTGAAACAATTAACCGATTGTTATCTTAGAAATTTACGGGGTAACAAGCCGAGACGGGAAAGAGACGAGAGAAAACAAATTAAAACCCAGAAATAACTAGTGAGGTCATTGCTTCAGAAACTACAGCACAGCGGGTCTTCATGAAACCAGAAACTATTAACTTTCAAAGAAAGAAAGAAAGAAAGAGAAATCGCCATTCTTTAACCTTCTTTAAAAGCCGGCGTGTGAGAAGAAGGTTTTTCCCTTGACACCGCTATTATTACTATAACTACTTTCACTCTGTAATGTGTACGTTGTAAAAAGCGATTATTAAAACTGTAATAAAACCTAAATATATCAAAAGGAATTTATACATTTTTTTCTTCTTCAGAATTTTCAACAAAAATATAGAAACCAATTTATTAGATTTGTTTATTTACAAGAATAATTTTACATTTACAACATTCTAAAAAATAATACAATGCAACATTGACCATTTACCCATTTATAAAGAAAAAATATGAAAGTAATTTTTATTCGTACATTTATTAAATTATTAAAACATTTGAACCAACTATAAGGAAATCCTAATTATTGTCATTTTGCTATAAAAATATATTACATGTGATCATTTTCCTATAAATATCGATTACTACTGGTCATTATTTTAATAAATATAGTGATGGTATTGTTATCGTTCTTTCCAGTATTAATTGGTGTTTCCTTCCTAACTTTATAGTTAGGAAGGAAACGCCAATTAATACTGGAAAGAGCGATAAAAGTTTCTGAACTTGAGAAACTCTTTAATTAAACAAACGTTTAAATGGTATTGTTATACTATCTTAGTGAACTACTAAACAAGAATCAATACACTATTTTCACATAGCTGGGACACTAACAGGTTCTATCACCTCGGGTCAGGGGGGGAGGGAATATGTGAACAACAGCAATTAAGAGGTGCTTCTCCGCTCCTCAAAACTTCCACTTTCTCGATCAGAAGTCTTGCTGCCCGATGTAATGCTTCTTTGAACATTGTGGACTGGCGCTACAGAATCACAAAGAATTGTAGCTAATAATAAAAACCACATCACTAGGACTACCAACAGCAGCAACAACTAAAATGGATAGCACATGTAACTCAAAGAGAAAATAATGACATAATCAATGTTAACATTCAACACCACTTCAAATAGAAGGTTTGAAAGGAAACTCATCAATACAAGAAAGAACAATAAAAGCAACTGGACTTGGGAAACCTGTTTTCCTAAAAAAGTGTTTTAACAGAAAGATTTTATCAATTCCACCCGACAGTACTGGCTGTTCGGTTAATGAATGCGAAATGTTTCCTTTTAGGGAAAGGGCGGTATTGCCATTATCATGACCATTGTGAGCAAAAATCAAATATTCGATAAGCTGTAGGAGAAAAGATGTTTGTGAAGCAATCTAGCTGCAAGGTTTAATTTCTGTTTGTCCCGGCATTTATTGGACGTGTTTATATAGGATAAACAATAAAAATAACTCATTGATAGGCCACTGAAGACAGTCGTTTGATGTCAATGTCAAAACTCTTTCTATCCACAGGGTCTGCATTATAATTACGAATAAATAATTAAGGGGAGAATACTCTGAATTAACCAAAGCCTTGTTATTGTTTTGTCGGTAATCTTTAGCCTTTGTTCACGCATAAAACAAAAAACAACAACAAAAATGGAATGTCAAAAGGAAGGTTTTCCCCTTGACTCCGCTATTATTTAACTACCATCACTCCCTGGCAATGTCTAATGTTTTAACAATCGATGATTAGAATTGTAATAAATTCTAAGCATATCAAATTGAATTTATGCATTTTCTTTGTTCTTGGGAATACTAGATGCTGAAAATTTGGGTGTGCATGTGATGGAATAAATAATCGCTCAAAATTGTAGATTGGAGAGCTAAGTTCAAAATCCAGTTGGTTTCATTATATTTACTTATGCACAAATACCCTTAGGAAAGGTATAATCCAACCCTTCTCCCTTCCAGCTATGGGTTAATTACTAAAATTAGGAAATGTTTAATAGGAGAATTTTGATAATTTCTCATTATCAAGGTATTAAAATAAAATGGTAATAGTAATATTAACTGTTTTCCTACAAGTAAAAAATTTATTCATTGACCGTTTTTAGTTGTTTTTAGTTGAAATTTATAAAATCTTTCTCTTAAAACACTTTTTAAGGAAAACAGGTTTCCCAAGTCCAGTTGCTTTTATTGTTCTTTCTTGTATAGATGAGGGTTTCCTTTCAGACCTTCTATTTGAAGTGGTGTGGAATGTTAACATTGACTATGTCATTATTTTCTCTTTGAGTTACATGTGCTATCCATTTTAGTTGTTGCTGCTGTTGGTAGTCCTCAAGTGATGTGGTTTCTGTTATTTGGTACAGTTCTTTGTAATTCTGTAGCGCCAATCCACAATGTTCAAAGAAGCATTACATCGGGCAGCAAGACTTCTGATCGAGAGATTGGAAGCTTTGAGGAGCGTAGAAGCAACTCTTAATTGCTGTTGTTCACAGGTTCCCCCCCCCGACCCGAGGTGATAAAACCTGTTAGTTTCCCAGCTATGTGAAAATAGTGTATCGATTCTTGCTTAGTAGTTCACTAAGAAAGTGTAATAATACTGTTGTGGCGGAAACCTACCACCCCTCTTGAAGATGAACTTGTCTGCTAGCAAAGACTTTATATAGTGGTACGTCGAGAGACAGAGTGCGGGAAAGTTCTTGGCTGAGCTAGTTATAGACTACTCAGGCGATTTCTGTGCCTTTTACCAACCAATAAAACCCTTTTTGTATGTATTGTGTTATTTGTCGTTTGTCTCTACAAACCCCAAACCAACATCATAACAAATACCATTACTATATGTATAAAAATAATGACCAGTAGAATCGATGTTTATAGGAAAATGATCACTTGTAATATACTTTTTATAGGAAAATGATCACATGTAATATACTTTTTATAGGAAAATGATCACATGTAATATACTTTTTATAGGAAAATGATCACTTGTAATATACTTTTTATAGGAAAATGATCACTTGTAATATACTTTTTATAGGAAAATGATCACATGTAATATACTTTTTATAGGAAAATGATCACTTGTAATATACTTTTTATAGGAAAATGATCACTTGTAATATACTTTTTATAGGAAAATGATCACTTGTAATATACTTTTTATAGGAAAATGATCACTTGTAATATACTTTTTATAGGAAAATGATCACATGTAATATATTTTTTATAGCAAAATGACCACTTGTAATATGCATTTTATAGGAAAATGATCATAAGTAATATATTTTTATAACAGAATGAAAACTTGTAATATACTTTTTATAGGAAAATGATCACATGTAATATATTTTTGTAGCAAAATGACAATCAATACAGCACAAAAATATAAAAACTACTTATGTCTGTAGTAGTATTCATAAAGTTGGGTAAAAAATATTTATATTTCGCATCAAATGACCCAATGAAGTGTTGGTGTGCCGCTAAACAAAAATAGCCAAACAACCAATCAAAGAAAAGGAATTTTTATCAATACCTCCAGACTTAACTCGCTCAAAACATTTTTTTACCTTTGATGTGAAAAAGGAACTGCAAACAGCTGACAGTTTGGGTATTTCAAAACGGGTATGGCGCTATACATGGCATCAATATGAAAGTATCAATCTGAAGAGACTATTTAAGAACATGACTCGAGTTTCAGGTTGATATTTTGGCTTTGTAGCATTTTACGGTATTGGGCGAAACTACCTCTGATAAAACAGCCAATCCTAGATTCAATTTCTTTTTCTCCTATACTTATTTTGTTATAGCTGATACATACGTCGAAGTATCTGAAGTGTTTATTATTTACTAATTCCAAATGCTTATTTTTCTGATGGATTCAGGGACGGTTCCATCGCTGCTTTTATTCCAATTACAGATTTATCTTGGAATACTTGATAATGGATGCTGATTTTCTGCTCAAGCGCACTCTTACTCCAACTATGGCATCAGCAAAGCCCGCCCCTCGTTATCAGTACCTTCAAAGGATGACAGTCTTTGCCAAGACCATCAAGATTTACTTGCTAAAAACCTTTCCCACCATTGATCTTCGGAAGCGGCTAACAGATCATTCTTACTCCAACAATGGCATCAACATAGCCCACCCCCTCATCATCAGTACATTCAAAGGATGACAGTCTTTGCCAAGACCATCAAGATTTACTTGCTAAAAGCCTTTCCCACCATTGATCTTCGGAAGCGGCTGACAGATCATTCTTACTCCAACTATGGCATCAACATAGCCCACCCCTCATCATAAGTACATTCAAAGGATGGCAGTCTTTGCCAAGACCATCAAGATTTACTTGCTGAAAGCCTTTTCCACCAATGATCTTTGGAAGCGGCTGGCAGTTTAGATATTTCTGAACGGGTTTACCGCCATGTATAACATCCATTTGAAAGTCTCGGTCTGATGAGACTGTCTAAGAACGTGGCTCGAGTTTTCAGGTTGATGTTTTGGTTTCGTGGCAGTTTGCGGTGTTGGGCGAAACTACCTTTGGCACAATCAGAAGAATAAATTAAAAATAAAATATTTTCAATCTAAACTTCTAGGATGGGCATGTATCAATATATACATTACATTCGGTCTATTGGCCACATCTTTGTTGTTATCCTCACAACCTTTCTGACGTTGTGATCTCCGACCTTCTGAAGTTGCTTTTGTCGATTCGAGTAACCTTCAGCGAATTTCGAACGCCATATTTAATATACAGATATATTGTTTTCGTTCGTTTGTCTATGTCTGGGAATGACTCATCTTGTTCTTATTGAGTACTGCTTAGGTATTTATCGCCCTGTTTCACCTGAGTTCAATCAGCGCAAACCCTATATAAAAGTTTACCATTCGAATATTGCTGCCACATCTAATTTGGTGCTTCTGATATATATATATATATATAGAGAGAGAGAGAGAGAGAGAGCCTTGGCCAAAATTATGGAGCACCAATGAAAAATCGAAATTATGATTCAAACTTATATATTTAAAGGTTAAGAATAGTGGCATAAACATTAATAACAACAATCAATATTTGGTGTGTCCTCCTTTTGCCTTAATAACATCTTTTATTCGTTTTTGCATATTATTGACTACGTTGTTGCAGGTGGTAGGATCTATTTTCTGCCACTCTTCATGGAGTTTGGCCTCTGATTCTTTTTTTGATGAACATTTGTGCATTCTCACTCTTTTCCCTAAATGGGACCACAAAGTTTCAATGGGATTTAGGTCTGGGGATTGAGGGGGCCACTTCATCACTGTAATCCCTTTTTTCTCAAACCAACCTATTGAAACTTTTGACGTATCGCATGGAGCATTGTCTTCTTGGAAGATTACATCACTTGGAATGTTATTATTAAATATTTTGGTCAAAGAGGTTCGGTAAACCTGGTCCAGCATGTTAGTATAAATTGTGGAGTTCATTCTGCCCTCACATGTGTACAACATTCCAGTGCCTGAAGAAGCCATGCAGCCCCAAACCATTACGCTTCCTCCTCCAAATTTTACAGTTGGAACCACACAATCAGGATGAAATGCCTCTCCTTCCCTACGGCGAACATAAACCGCTCCAGGAGTGCCAAAAATCTGATGAAAAAGAAAGAATTTGTTACAATTTTTGAATAAATGTTATGGATGTGTATTCACATAAAAATTTCAATTATTACATCCAAAGTTTAGGAAAGAGAAGCTGTTAACTTACCTCAAAGTTACTTTCGTCAGACCAAACAATTTTACCTCAATCATCAGGTGTCCAATTTTCATGGTTTTTTGCAAATTCCAGTCGTTTTTTCTTGTTGGCCTGAGACAAGTATGGCTTCTTCCTGGCTTTGCATCCTTTTAATCCCACTTCTAATAACCTTCTTCTCGCTGTTCGAGCTGATATATTTTTGTTTGCACCCTCCCTAAGTTCAGCAGCAAGCTCTGAAGAACTTTTCATCCTATCTGCAAGGGATGCTCTTTTCAAAGATCTGTCTTCCCTGGCGGTTGTAGACTTTTTACGGCCTTGTTCTTTTCTGTTTTTGAAAGACTTTGTTTCCTTGTACCTTTTAATCGTTATTTGAACCCCCTTTCTTGAACAGTCCATCTTCCTGGCAATTTCTACCTGAGAATATCCTTCATCAGTTAAAACAACAATTACGAAACAACCTTTAGTATGACAATAAATCATTTTGAATATTGGAATGAATTTAGTACGAAACTCAGCTAAAGCTCTTGAGAGAGGCTTTAAAGCAAAAAAATACTACAATCTACTGTTAAATATTTTACATTTGCTCTCAGTTGTTCACTGTACGATTCTTAACCTTTAAATACGTAGGTTTAAACTGTTATCTCAATTTTTTTATAGGTGCTCCATAATTTGGGCCATGGCTATATATATATATATATATATATATATATATATATATATATATATATATATATATATATATATCGAGTTTATTGAACAAATCCAAATAAGAATATGCGACATTAACGGTCCTCGCCCGGCATCTCATCTTCAATCAGTTTTCCACAGTTGTAACGCAGCTAACCTGTGTGTTTTTTTATAATATTCTTCAGGGAAATTGTTTAATGAAATTTTCTTTTTGATTTTACGAATTTAAATGCAGTACTAGATTGGCACTTAGGTCTCATAATTTAACTGTTGAAATCGCTAGGTGCAAATGTAAGGTGTATTTCCACATCTTTTCATTCACTAACAGTTTGTATAGTGTTGCGTTCTGTGCCGCCCCTGGGTCTTCACGCTAGTACATAAAATGGTATCACCAAAAACGAAGATTTCTTTTTCTTGTTCGTCTTGTTAGAAGAGAGTGGCAACTTGGGTTCTCAGAAGCAGCGGGAAAATTGTCTTGGGAACTTATGTCGCACGTTGGCTCAGAGTCTTTTCGCAGGTGTGGTCTTATCCGATCTCTAACCTGGGGGTGGGAGGCGTATCGACGCTTGAAAATTCTTGCGGCTCTCCTTTGAATTCGCGCTGTTTTGGACCAAAACCCAGACAAAGGCATCAATACTACACCCGTCAGAATACCACACCCACAAGGCACTCTAGCCCATTACTGACCATTCTGGCCCTGCCCTTCGCATTCTGTAACAGCAATTTGAACTGTGTTTTGTTTCTGCTATAATATTCCAAACCATAATATTTTTACTGTTCACATTATGAAATGAATTACCCTCTTAGTTTCTTAAGAAATCCGATTACCTCCATTACACCTGGACGTAATAAATGTACAATTTATCCTACAATCTTTATGTTGAGTCTTGACTCATTGTTGAATCTCGCCTATTGCATGGAATAATAATGCAACACAAAATGTACTTAGAACAAGAATGTATTATAACAAGAAAGTGTACACAATAAGTACATATAGTATTTCTGTATATTTCTGGGAAGACGTTCCTGGAGAATGTGTTGACTAGTCGCAGTCGATCAGAGTCTCTAGTTGGATCTCGTGATTCCTCCTCTTCCTCTTCCGGTACCAACCACTATTTATATAGTTGGTAGTCACCTATGCAGATTAGGTGGATCCTACCACAACACTTTATATGATTTTATTATTGTTATGGGTCCTTACCTATAACTACAGAATTAACTCTTACTAACACTATGTATACTACGCCTCTCAAGAGAGAGAGAGACGAATCGAGTCGAGCCGATAGTAGTTCACTCCAAACCAGACTGACAGTCATACTAACACCTTCCACATCTTGTATCATTATTCCGTGTAATATATCTTCGTTATTTCTACTCTTGTGTTCGTGTTGTTCTTCCTTGGTCCTAACCTGGACCATAACAATTATCCTACCAGCCAGTGTTGAATTTAGGCGATACCTTATCGTAGGTATCTTAAGAAAATAAATGCTAGATTTTAATCATAGATGAAATGTCGAAAATGGGGACCCATAAACTCGTATAGGGGCTTCAAAATTAAAAATATTATTTCAGCAAATATACAATAACATTGGAAATTTCAGATAAAATTTAAATCAATTTAATTTTGAATTAGAATAAAAGGAAAAACAATTTTATCCAGGTTGCGATTATAGATTTTCTTAATATTGGGTCGTATGGCTAATAAAGTGACTCGTATTTCTTTATCAGAGTTTTCTAGTCTTCTCTTCTATAAGTCTTGGTTTGGTTTGCTTTCTTTTGTTTTACGGTATATCAACCTCAATGGGTCATTTAATGCCAACAACTTTTTTTTCCTGGTAATATTTTTGTTTTGTCAAAAATCCATTTCTGTTAATATTTTTTCCTCAAAAATGTATAGCTGGTAATATTTTTTTCAATAACGTATAGCTTGTAATATTTCTTTTTCAAAAACGTATAGCTGGTAATATTATTTTTTCAAAAATGTATAGCTGGTAATATTAATTTTTCAAAAACGTACAGCTGGTAATATTATTTTTTCAAAAACGCACAGCTGGCAACATTATTCTTTCAAAAACGTATAGCTAGTAATACTATTTTTCCAAAAACGTATAGCCGGCAACATTATTCTTTCGAAAAAACGTATAGCCGGTAATATTATTTTTTCAAAAATGTATAGCTGGTAATATTAATTTTTCAAAAACGTACAGCTGGTAACATTATTTTTTCAAAAACGCACATCTGGCAACATTATTCTTTCAAAAACGTATAGCTAGTAATACTATTTTTCCAAAAACGTATAGCCGGCAACATTATTCTTTCGAAAAAACGTATAGCCGGTAATATTATTTTTTCAAAAATGTATAGCTGGTAATATTAATTTTTCAAAAACGTACAGCTGGTAATATTATTTTTTCAAAAACGCACAGCTGGCAACATTATTCTTTCAAAAACGTATAGCTAGTAATACTATTTTTCCAAAAACGTATAGCCGGCAACATTATTCTTTCGAAAAAACGTATAGCCGGTAATATTATTTTTTCAAAAATGTATAGCTGGTAATATTAATTTTTTAAAAACGTACAGCTGGTAATATTATTTTTTCAAAAACGCACATCTGGCAACATTATTCTTTCAAAAACGTATAGCTAGTAATACTATTTTTCCAAAAACGTATAGCCGGTAACATTATTTTTTCAAAAACGTATTATCAGAGGCCTTGCTGTTGGACGTAGTTTATCGTCTTACCCAGGACATCTATAAGTCTTGATGTAACCATTACATAAGCTAATCTGACTACTACTATGTACTGCAATTTTATTATCCGTCATCTATCAGATCATTGCAATAGTTCGTGCCCGATATTCATTGTTAATATAAAATGACCGCAACTTGACACTGGCGTTTGTTTCGGTGCCGATTTCTGTTGATTGAAACCTTCCATCGTTCGTTTGCGAGTCAGGTTTCGTTGAATGTTGACGCTTTGTCCACAAATGAATGTCCGTAAAGATGGAGGATGAAAAGTTGCACTTTCGCCATATTATGCTCTATGAATTTCGAAAAGGAGTAAACCTCGGAACTGCGACAAAAAACATTCTGAAGGTTTATTTGGATCGTTCTCCAGCTCTTCAGGTGTTGAAAAGGAGATTTGGCAGATTTCATCAGGGGATGATTTTAACCTACACGATCAACCACGCCTCGGGCGACCTTCCGTCGTTAATGAAGACGAACTGCCTGAGAATGAAGTGAAGATTTCTACTGAAAAGGTAGCTAAGCATTTGAAAATCGATATCTCAACGGCCTTTTACCATTTGAAGAGACGTGGGTTCAAGAAGAACGGCTGATTTCGAAAAATTGAAAATGTGTCATTTTCCACAACGACATTTTTATTTATTCCGGTCTCTACAGAAAAATTGAAATGACAAAATTTTGACTCTTTATAGTCAGACGAAAACTATCTCACAACCTTCTTTCAATGAACACCCAAAGTTTCTAAGAAAATGGCATCAACATGCTTGTAGAACGATGGAAAACAATTCTTAATTTCAATGGAAACTATGTAAGTGACTAATATTTTTGTGAGTATGTAAAATTCTGTTTTTAATTTCTAATCGGGCACGAACTTTTGCAAAGATCTAATAATTCCAATTCCCGTCGTTGATTTTTCAGCATCTGTTATTCAGAAGTTGATTAAATTCTTTTGTTACTTCTATACTACAGCTAAAATGTTTGCTGAGTCTCTTGTCTCAATCCTTTTGCTGAGAATCTCGCCTCAAATCTTTTGTTGAGAGTCTCGTCTCAAATCTTTTGTTGAGAGTCTCATCCCAAACCTTTTGCTGAGAATCTCATCTCAAACCTTTTGCTGAGAGTCTCGTCTCAAACCATTTGTTGAGAGACTCGTCTCAAACATCTTGTTGATAGTCCCATCTCAAACCTTTTGCTGAGAGTCTCGTCTCAGACCTTTTGTTGAGAGTCTCATCTCAAACCTTTTGTTGATAGTCTCGTCTCAAACCTTTTGCTGAGAGTCTCATCTCAAGCATTTTACTGAGAGTCTCATCTCAAAACTTTTACTGAGAGTCTCATCTCAAACCTTTTACTGAGAGTCTCATCTCAAACCTTTTGTTGGTAGTCTCGTCTCAAACCTTTTGCTGACAGTCTTATCTCAAACCTTTTGCCGAGAGTCTCATCTCAAGCCTTTTACTGAGAGTCTCATCTCAAACCTTTTACTGAGAGTCTCATCTCAAACCTTTTGTTGATAGTCTCGTCTCAAACCTTTTGCTGACAGTCTTATCTCAAACATTTTACTGAGAGTCTCATCTCAAACCTTTTGCCGAGAGTCTCATCTCAAGCATTTTACTGAGAGTCTCATCTCAAACCTTTTACTGAGAGTCTCATCTCAAACCTTTTACTGAGAGTCTCATCTCAAACCTTTTGTTGATAGTCTCGTCTCAAACCTTTTGCTGACAGTCTTATCTCAAACCTTTTGCTGACAGTCTTATCTCAAACCTTTTGCCGAGAGTCTCATCTCAAACCTTTTACTGAGAGTCTCATCTCAATCCTTTTACTGAGAGTCTCATCTCAAACCTTTTGTTGATAGTCTCGTCTCAAACCTTTTGCTGACAGTCTTATCTCAAACCTTTTGCCGAGAGTCTCATCTCAAACCTTTTACTGAGAGTCTCATCTCAAACCTTTTACTGAGAGTCTCATCTCAAACCTTTTGTTGATAGTCTCGTCTCAAACCTTTTGCTGACAGTCTTATCTCAAACCTTTTGCCGAGAGTCTCATCTCAAACCTTTTACTGAGAGTCTCATCTCAAACCTTTTACTGAGAGTCTCATCTCAAACCTTTTACTGAGAGTCTCATCTCAAACCTTTTGTTGATAGTCTCGTCTCAAACCTTTTGCTGACAGTCTTATCTCAAACCTTTTGCCGAGAGTCTCATCTCAAACCTTTTACTGAGTGTCTCGACACAAACCTTTTGTTGAGTCTCGTCTCGAAACTTTTGCTATGATTTTCATTTTTTATTCAGTTCCTGAAATTCTTCGGTTTCTTTGTATGATAATTCCTATGCTGCAGTTATTATGCAAGGTTCAACTATTTAAAGGCCGAGCAGAGTTGCAAAATCTGCAACATCTACTAGGGCAACCTTCGCACCATTGTTGCATTGAAGGCAGCCATGATAGAGATGTCTGTTATTAAAATAATATGTCTTAAAATATATCGACCTGGGTATGACGATAAACTATATCCGCATCCTGGGTAAGACGATAAACTACGTCCAACAGCAAGGTCTCTGATTAGGAGGTTTTGAGGGGCGTGGAACCACCTCTTAATTGCTGGTATTCCCAGGTCCACCCTGACCCGGGGTGGTAGCATCTGCTAGGGTCCAGGCTATGGGCAAATAGTTAACACCCAAACATGTGTAAAAAAAAATTTTAATACCAGAAATACTTTGTAATAAAAAAAATATTACCAGCAATAATTTTTGATGGAAAAATTATTATCAGCAATACTTTAAAAAATACCAGCAAAAATAAAAACAGTTATACATTCTTTGGAAAAAATATGTCCAGCTATAGATTTCTTCAAGGAAAAATATTCCCAAAAATAGACTTTTGAAGAAAAACATAATATCTATCCTAAAAATGTTGTTGGCATTAAATAACCCATTGAGGTTGATATGTCGTAAAACAAAATAAACCAAACCAATCTAAACCAAAGAATACATATTCTATTCATACGAATCTATCCTAAAAATGTTGTCGGCATTAAATGACCCATTGAGGTTGATATGCCGTAAAACAAAATAAACCAAAACAATCTAAACCAGAGAATACATATTCTATTCATACGAATCTATCCAAAAAATGTTGTCGGCATTAAATGACCCATTGAGGTTGATATGCCGTAAAACAAAATAAACCAAACCAAATCTTAAAATATATCCTCCTAGAGGAACAATGGGCACAAAAGTTTAATAAAACAGTTATATTATTCAATGATCTGATCCAGAATATACCTATTTAAATTATTTAAATATACCTATCAATAGTTTTCCATTATTGATTCCAAATGATAATAATTAATTCTTTGATATTGGATCATTTGTTAGTGAATCTTATTCTGGGAATTATGTTACAAATTTCACTTTTCAATTCATTCAACCATTTTTTTCTTTGAAAGCATAAAACATATCAGCGAATACCCAAAATCTTCGCCCCCACTCCTGTCCCGACATTTTCGAATGTAATTTATTTAGAATTTCAATTATAAAGATATATAAGCAAATTTTGAACACCTAAGTTCAACATGTGACTTTCCATAGAATTTTGTTTCATACTCACAAGTAAATACATTTACTTTTAAGTTTAGAGCAAAAGTTCATAGAAACTGCTCCACTCTCAACAACGGTCAATGTGGAAATACGGCCAATGCTCGTGAGGTTTTGAAAAGAGTGGAACCACCTATTGATTGCTGTTGTTCCCAGTTACACCCTTGACTCGCTATTGTTGCACCTGTTAGTGTCCCAACTATGGGCGAAAGGTTAAACACGAAAGTGGGGTCAAAATACTATGAAAGTATAAAAAATTATAGCAAAAATACCAGTATTACATTTTCATAGTAAAAAAATACCAGCAAAATATTTTTGAAAAAATAAATAAAAAATTACCAGGACATTTTTGTAAAATAAAAATCTTACCAGCAATACATTTTTATATAAAAATAACAGCAATGCATTTTGAAGAATAAATTATTAATGCTTCCAAGAAAATTAGATTTCGACATTAAATTTTCCATAACGAGTTTATATATCGCTAAACAAATAAACATACGACATTATTCTTCCTAGTCTGCAACTCTTAACTGTAGTCTTTTTTTAAACTAAAGTCTCCTCATAGTAAAAAACGAACAAAAGTTTCGTTGCTTTCCATCGACCAGAAACCCGTTGTCAGTCATTGCTATTGTTACATCAGTGCAGATACGAATCTTCGGCAAGTTTTCGCACGTCATATAATCATTGAGAACATTCGAATATTTCCATCAGGAATCGGTTCAATCTCCCAAATTGTCAATACATTCGTCATTATGTTTTGTATTTTATTTCCGGTAGAAATTTGTCTTTCAAACGAGAAGTGATTGCATGTTCATTTGATTATTTCTCACCATATAAAATGCATTTAAGATGTGAATTCGTCTTCACATTTTAGTAAAATACATTGCTAAATAATCTCTCACTACTATCAAATTGATGTTTCTTTTATTTTTATGGTCGGGGCGGGATAAAATGAACACCGATGTTTTTTTCCTTATTGGACAGATTTAGGATTTGGACCTTTTCGCTGCTTCATTCAGATTTCTTAAATTTTTTTACTGTCGTTAAACTTGTTAGGAAACTAATCCATTTTATAACTACGAAAAAGAGCTTTGTGTGTAAATGCGTGTTTTTCTTGAGAATAAATGAAATGGAATATATAGATAGTAGCTTAATCAATCTGGCATTTGTTCCACTGGAGTCAGATATGGTTTCCGACTTTTTAGTTAAGATCTTATAAGAACAAAAATGCAATGCCAAGCGCGTTCTCCCTCCTCGTCGAATTGTGCCTTTTTTTTCAAGTAAAAGGGGTTTCGGCCTTTCTTCCATCCATTTTTGTTTTTTATTCTTTTAAGATCACGCAACGCCTTTCGAGGAGAGGATGTAGGAGAAAATATATCTACATTTCTTATATATATATTTTGTATCTTGATTAACGCAGATTGACACAGAATAAGGCAAAAAATATACATCAACAGGAAACAAATATTGGAAGGAATAAGGGAGAGGTTGAGAAGATACTGGAAAATAGTAAGGGAAGAGTAAATTCATGATATAATGTGTCATCTTGGTTGTCAACATTTGTCAAATGTCCACAGGTCCAGCCACTAGAGCATAAAATAATGTCTCTATATTTGAAATGAAACCTCATCTTTCCAGGGTTTATTCCAACCTTTAGACACATCATATTTTTACCTGGCTTTACTTTAACATTTCAGCCAATCCATTCTTCGGCCTTCCTCAGCTGCACAATTCGAACTGAAAATGAAGTTGGTAGGGCAAGCAGAAAAATGGTAGCAATCAAAAAACAAACAGTAAATACATAAAAATATAACAAGAGAAAGATAGAGACAAAAGGATTAATAGGAAAGTTTATTTCTTAACTGATGTTCTACACATTGTCTTTCACGGGGGTGGGGAGATAAAATCATATCCCCCAGGAAAACATCCACCCCACGGAAAAAAGAAATACATTATTGACTCAGAAGTAAAACGAAGAAGAGGAAAGAAACGGGACGAAAGAGGAGAAAAGAAAGAAAGAAAGAAAGAAAGAAAGAAGAACCGGATATGTGAAGAGATATAAGGAAGAGAAGAAGAGGAAGAACAAATGGTAAATAAAAACTAAGAGGAAAATGTTTTGAAAAAGAAGGAAAAGGAAAGAATATACAAGGTGTCCATAAAGTTCGTGTGCACTTTAAAAAATGTATAACTTTATTTGTATTTGCGATAGAAATAATCTGTAAAAAATGTTATAAAGTTTAATGTACCTAGTTTTAAGTATAGCTAAAAGAACTAAGGTGATTTCAGGCATTACTGTAAATCAGTTGGCAAATGTTTTCCGTGAACTGCAAAATCGTATTACCCTTTGTATTGCTAATGATGGAGGACATGTGGAAACTTAAATAAAATTTCAATAAAACCTTAAAAAATATAGATTTACTTCTTTCTAATCCTTTTTACAAATTATTTCTATCGCAAATACAAATAAAGTTATGTTTTAAAGTGTACACTAACTTTATGGACACCCTGGATATCTGGAGAATAAGAGCGATATGAAAGGAAATCTCGAATGATATTTTATTTTTTATTTGCACGAGAAAGATATGAAAGAAACATTTTAACAAAGAAGTAAATCATGGCGACTATAGAAAATAATTTCTGAATGGAAAAGAAAGTTTAACAACGTGATAAAAAAGAAAGAAACGAAAAAGATAAATGAATTGTGGTAAAAATGAAGAAGAGAAAGAACAAATCAATGGAGAGAAAAAACAACATAAAGAAAAAACGCAACTGTACAATAAAGAAAAGAAGAATAAAGTCATAAATACAAAAGATGAATAAAAAGGCCTCACTTATAAACTGAGCCGAATGAAGTATAAATATATAGACGGATAAGCTAAGATATTCTAATTAACAATCTACCAAATATATTATTGGCTACGGTAGAGAAATTAAACAATTAAAAATACATGGACGGACAATTTTAGATATTACGATCGAAAAGCTCTCATATATATTACTGGCTACGATCCAGGAATAAGTATGAATATATAAACGAACAACATTAGATATTCCATTTGACAATCTAGGAAATATATTTTTGGCTATGATACAAAAATAAGATAAGTATAAACATATGGACGGACAACATTCGATATTCTAATTGATTATCTATGAAAGATATTATTGGCTACGAGAAAGAAGCATAAAGAGGATTAGTGTGAAAACGATATTTTTTATATACAATAAATTCGAATAAAACTGATATTGATTAAGTAATGAAAGAGGAAACTGGTTTTTAATAAACAGTATTTATGCTGTTTCAATAACTGAGCAAAGATCCAACAATATGTTTTTTAACAATTACGCTGGTTAAGCAAATTGACTGAAAACGGATGTAAAAATGATGTAGTAAATATAAAAAAAAATTATCTTGTTTCATCAGTTATTTGTAATTTTAAGTAAGTGGTAAAAGTCAATATTAAGTAATTCTGAGTAAAAGAAAATGAACGGATAAAAGATTAAAATCAAGTATAACATATCAGTTATGAGATGAGGTCGTAGGCAGAGTTGTCTCTCATGATATGCAGCAGTAATCTGGTAAAGGCATCGTAAATTGGATATGGTTCGAATTTCAGATCGGTTAAATCGATATGTAAACGGTCAAGACATCAGCAACAGCATGTTCTGAAAATAAAATCAGAAAGAAATGAAAGAATTAATAAATGATTGAAAAATATTTGGATGACACCAAACTGATATTAAAGAAATTCTCCTTCGTCCTTTGGTTTCTTTCACCTCGAGGCAGTGTAATGATTAGCAAGCTTGTCTCACTAGAACAATTACGACTGAATAGTGAGTTTGATCCTGACTGGGTGCCCCATACTTTCGGCCTTATGCCACATCTAAGCTGCGCTTGGAAAAAGGGCACCTCGAGGCAGTGTAATGATTAGCAAGCTTGTTTCGCTAGAACAATTACTACTGAGTAGTGAGTTTGATCCTCACTGGGTGCCCCATACTTTCGACCTTGGGCCACATCTACGCTACGCTTGGAAAATCATTATTTGGGCACCTGAAGGCGGTGTAATGGTTAGTAATCTTGTCTCGCTAGAACAATTACGACTGAATAGTGAGTTTGATCCTGACCGGGTGCCCCATACTTTCGGCCTTATGCCACATCTAAGCTACGCTTGGAAAATCACTATTTGGGCACCTCGAGGCGGTATAATGGCTAGCAAACTTGTCTCGCTAGAACAATTATGTACAGTAGGTTGCCATTCCTTTCTCCGGTAGTCCAGTTGCCATCCAAGACTATAGAATCCTGCTATTGACTTGGCGGAGAAAAAGAGTTTTCATACCTTTCCCAAGCACGTAAATGAATTTAATGGAATCGACTGGAATTTGAACTCGTCTCTCCGATTCTTCAATCCGAAACGCTATCAATTACTGCACCGTGTCTCTTGTGATAACTCTGGTATTAGAAACAGATCTAAAATGATTCATCATTCAGAATGATTTAGTCGCTCTCTTTTTTTTATAACAAAGGTTGGTTGGTTGTTTTGTTTTATGGCATATCAAAACCTTAGTGGGTCATTTAATGCCAACAAAATTTTGAAATAGTTTGGTTTGTTGTGTTTTACGGCATATCAACCTCAATGGTTTATTTAAGGCCGACAACTTTTTTTTCTTGGTAATATTTTATTTTATCAAAAAACTGTATAGCTGATAATATTATTTTAAAACATGTATTGCTGGCAATATTTTTTTTTCAAAAATATATTGCTGGTAATAGTTTTTATTCTTCCAAAATTTATTTCTGGTAATAATTTTTTTACAAAGTATTTCTGTTATTCAAACCTATTTTAAAACTTTTATAAGGTTTTTTACGCCAGTTTCGGGGTTAACTATTTGCCCATAGCTGGGACCCTAACACGTTCTACTGCCCCGGCTCGGGGTGGACCTGGAAACAACAGCAATTAAGAGGTGGTTCCACGCCCCTCAAAAATCAGAGGCCTTGCTGTTGGGCGTCGTTTATCGTCTTACCCAGGACGCTGATGTAGTTTACCGTCTGACCCAGGACGTGAGTGTAGTTTGCCGTCGGGTCATTGGTCAAAATAGAGGTCAATTTTTACCCAGACCTCGCTGGGCGGAATTAGACACAAAGCTTGTCTTAGCTAGTCATGGTAGCGGAACAGATACTACAATATGATCATAGTTTCTGGACCACGGAACGCCTGGGTTTTGATCTTTTCAGTTCGAACAGTTTCATTTTACCCTATGTACATTGTTCGGACTGTGGCCCTCATCTTTGTTGCCATATTCAAGACGTTTCGAACGTTGCACGCTTCGGCCTTGTTCAGGTGATTGGAATTTCGAACCGAAGCCTTTATTTCATCCACCGCGGTAGATTGTTCTAGTTCCACGTGCCATGTCTCTTTCCGATATCTCAGTGTCAGTTATCGCCTTTTTAACTCAGTTCTTCAAGTTTTGTTCATCGCTGGTGTAGCCAGGAATTGAACTCACAACTTTTTTGGCAAGTCACTGGATTCAACCAACGCTACTACATCTACTGAATCATGTAGACAGATGTCAAAGAGTTTCTTTTCTCACACTTCTCGCCTGTGGAGTTTCCTTCCAATTTCTTGCTTCCCTGATATCTATAATCTTCCAAAAAATGTAAATGCAATGTCAATCGCCATCTTCTGTTTTTCCTGAACCCTGACCTTTCCTCATTTCTCCTCACTAAATTCTTCCCCCTTTTTTTTTTTTTACTCTATGTAACCCCTTACGTCTTAGTGGCATTATCACCTCGCTTGGGGTGAAATGATTTAAAAATATTTTCCCTTATTTAATAACAGAGCCGAAGCTGAGTCCCGGTGCTCACTCGTAAAATAAAAGATGTACTTTATGATATTTTTTCGTTTTTTTCTTTTTTTTTTTGTAATTATTATAAGATGACAAGAAACTTAAACAGAATCCAAAAATAATAATCGCGTGCTTAATAGGTGTAGATAGGTTCGTCTATCGCCCGGTTCACACTCCTTCCCCATCTTATAAACATGAGAAAAGCTTTATCCCTTGCTTCTTGTTTAGGATTGGGGTTTTTTGTTCCTTCCCTAGTAATCCTTTACGTCTTAATAACAATATCATCTCTCTCGAGGTGAAATAATAAAAAAAAAAATGAAACTGAAATATATCAGAATCTAAAACTTACCTTTTTCCCATTGAGTGGCATTTTCTTTATCCGAATAAAGAATATATGGATACGACGTATGATTTTCCCAACTGCATCCGGTTTGTGGTCCAGAGACAACCAGCCAACCTCTCTCTATTGAGCAGCCACCGATGGATTTGGTAGTATAAAAACTTCTCAGGGGACTGAATAAAAACATAAAAATAGTTGGTATGGAATAAATAAATAAAAATAAAAAATAACGGAAGAAAACTAAAAGAGGAAGATTTTATAGCGCCAAATTTAACAGTGGTAATATGGCGCATCCACACTTATCCGAGGATGTCAGTCTACTAAGGCTGGCTAATCCCCGTTTGAGATGCCTACACTTTATGTCGCGTGATCAACAAAGGCCGGCACGCTCACATACTCGGTCAACCATTGTGGAAAAATAAATGAAAATACCTGCGTGTCTGGGGGTTGTGGTCAGACGTGGGAGGCGGAGTGTTTTTAATCCAAGATCTAGTTTTTGCAATCGTTTTACCGGAAGGGGTGGGATGGAAAGTTCTGTCACTTTGTTAATTAAGGCCTGAAATCCCTCCCTTCGCAACTTTACCTTTGTGACAGGGACTTATGAGAATGGAGTCGTTCCGTTAGCTTTCCTCTTCTCACATAGTTAACTGATCCCTATTTGAATTTGGGTCGCGAGATAGGCAGTGTTTCGCATCACTTACTGTACCTGACCGGCTTCTAGCTACTTTAGAGTCAAAAATAATTTTTACCGCCATCGACAGCTCCGTCTACCCAATTTAACTCACAAGGTTTGGGTCAACGTCTAGTATGGTTTTCAGATCGATAACATCAAAAAGTAGCTTTTCAGATAAATCGAACCTGGTGAGATTCGAACCCGGGTCTCATGGTCAGAAATCGAAATTCGGCCACGTGCTCAGCGAAGAAGAATGAGATTAATCTAGTCTCGTACATTTGATACGGTATTCCTGAAAAGTTACCAAATACGGAAAGAAGGCCGAAAAATACAACGACCGATACGCTGTGACGATAACAACCAAAATAAGAACATTCGCCCCCCACAAAAAAAAACAATGGCGAATTTGTGACCAAACGAAGACACAGAAAACAACCCAAGATATAATATTTCCTTCATCTATGATTGTCTCAAGCACCGAGGTGAAGTAGAAGTTGGTTTAAATTATTCTGAACTTCAACTCAATAAAATCTGTATAAACTCGTTGGGGTTTTATTTCTTTTCATATACAATATTTCCGACATTGTTCTTTCTAGTCAGTCCAGAGCTGCTTTCCCGGAAGTTTTCAACCAATATCATTAGATGAATGCCAGTAATTACCACTGGACGATAGATACGGACTAAGCTTTTAAAGCCGCTGGCCGAAAGGCATCTAGACGTCCAGTGAAACGCCTTCGTGATCTGAAGGGTGCCACCATGGTGTGCGATAAACGATAAACAAGACGGAATCCGAAGTCTTATATTGGTACCAAAACAAGAATAAAGAGGAAAAGTATTTTTTTTTTAGTGACAATCTTCCAATAGGAGAAATATAACAGCTTTGAAAATCTGCATTCAAAATAGTGGCTTTCATGTGCTTTAGCACTGTCAAAATGCGACTTTATCTCATTGTTAATTCTCACTCTTGCGAGTTCAAGCACTGAAAAAGGTAGTGTCAAAATGGTATCTACTCTTATTTAAATGAATCGACAAACGATATTACAGAAACAAGTTAACGTGGGCCTATCAACTAAAAGAATTATCACCTAACATGGACCGCGCATTTAGATCAATCTAGACTCGATAATAACACTTTCGATAATAAATTCCCCGAAACTTATCAACTACGCCAGACTCCTAAAGAATGCCAACGATGCCGGGGACTGCGTTTACGTGCTATGTCCCTTCATCGCGTGGTCCATCATGTCTCTCTACGCAGTTTCGAGTTCTTTGCGACTCAATGCAACGTGAACTCATTTATTATATCTTCCAGTGCCTATTCTGCCATCCATTTGCAGCAGGCAAGAGAGTGTGAAACAACGAGTATACACCACATGTATACGTAAGTGGATGGGCGATGATGGCTAGAAGAGATAGCCAGGAGACAAGATCTGCTTAAGAACAGAACGTTGTGGAGAGCTACTGAGGGTGTCTAATTTCAAAGCGCACAGGAGAGCTGCTCAGTCGCCCTC
Source organism: Acanthosepion esculentum (assembly GCA_964036315.1). Lineage (NCBI taxonomy): Eukaryota > Metazoa > Mollusca > Cephalopoda > Sepiida > Sepiidae > Acanthosepion > Acanthosepion esculentum. The sequence goes on from OZ038499.1 coordinate 103,531,402, forward strand.
CCGCTCTGAGTAGTCCATCTTTGTCAAAAGGATGAAGTTGGTGTATTCTACTGGTTTTTGGTAGTTTACTTGGCTCAATATCAAGCCACCTAAACCTTTCATCCCATACATCTCCTTGAGCTGCCCTGATGAGTGCAAAGGCTCCACAACTTCCTGCTTTTTCCAGCGCTAAGCAAATTTTGTACCCTTTCAATTTTTAGTCACCATCAACCGTCCATTTGCATCTACATATACATGTTTGATAGATTACTCTCTCTCTCTCTCTCTCTCTCTCTCTCTTGCTTACAACATCCCGAATAGTCACTGCAACAGACACAGAAGAATGTCTTTCATGTAAGAATGACAAGGCGGTTTCTTTAAGAAAAAAATGAACAAATTTTAGAATGACGACTGTGTTACGACAGGGAGATATAGTGATCCATGATTGCCTTGGGGGGAACACGGCCCATGGAGGAGGAGGAGGATGAGGAGATTGAGGAGGAGGAGGAATAATAATAATAATAATAATAATAATAATCATAATAATAATAATAATTCTATGGGACTACACAATACACACTGACAGAACAATCAAAGCCAACCGCCCAGACATTGTTATTAAAGACCACAAACAAAATAAGTGCCTCCTTATTGATATGGCAGTCCCTGCAGACTGCAATGTGTCTTTGAAGATATTCGAAAAACTGTCAAAATACAAGGACCTTGAAATAGAAATCTCAAAAATGTGGCACATGGGAACATCAATAATTCCTGTTGTAGTTGGAGCCCTTGGACTGGTTGGAAAAGATTCCAGTAGGCTGATTGAAGGGATCCCTGGAAGTCCATGCCTCAAAGAGATACAAAAAATTGTTCTGACAAGTACAGCCCACACTTTACGAAGGGCTTTATCTATGTAATTATTTTTTTTTTTTTTTTGCAGTGGAAAGTGTCATGATGCCATTTCTAACCTTAGGTCCCTGGGCGGGACCCGGAAAGAAATGTGTAAACGCCAGATATCAAAGGAAATAAAAAAAATAATAATAATTGGTTAGCTGTGGTTTGGTTTACGGCATATCAAACTCAATGGGTTATTTAATGTCGACAACTTTTTTTCCCTGGTAATATTTTGTTTTGTCAAAATCTATTTCTGGTAATATTTTTTTGGGGCTGGAACGCATTGGAGCCAAAAGGAGTTCTACAAGCGAGAAGTGTGAGAAAAGAAACCGTTAGCATAGAATTTGCGGCTACATCTAGCAAACTCAACTGTAAATTGATGATATCTCGATTCATAAAGTCTAGCTACCATAGCGAAGATCGCATCCGAATAATTACGGTGAAAGTATTTCGAGAAAAGATATTTGACAAACGAAAGTGGAGAACTTATCTGGATCTGAAACTTTAAAGACAAGAAGTCAAATGATGCAACTTACACGCCGTAATACGTGTTAAGAGATCTTGCTATGGCCATGATGAATATATATTTCTTTTAGCTTCTAAAGATTTGCCAATTTTCACCCGATACGGTGTCGAGTAACAAAAGATTAATTAGTCAAAAAACAAATCACTTTTCGAGTTTTCAATGCGGCACGTAGAGAAACGTTTCAATTTAAGTGGAAATTCCACTTAAAGAAATTTGATTATATTTCAGCATAATGATTAGTGAATGCGTGAGTGTCCGCGAGCTGTACGCTCTCCCACAGCTTATTTAAATGGAGGTTTAGATCATAGAGGAAGTTAACAATACAAACTTTATTGGAGATGAGGATGCTGAGGAAAATGTGGATGTTGATATTCAAGGAATTTGAAAAAGTTCAGAAAAGTATATTTCTGGTTAAAGTGACATGTTATTGTTTTTTTTTATGGTGCTGTTCTCATACTCGTGTAAATTAAAGATAAAAATTGGTAAAATTTCATTTTTTTTTCTCCCGTCCCATCTGTAAGAGAGAGGTTCGAGAGTGGAAAATAATTTGACACGTACAAGGATTTTGAGACGCTTTTAGACACCATAGAGAAATCTAATGTGTTCATGACATTACGAGTGAAACGATTATTCTTAATTTTTTTTTTTTTTAAGCCTATCACCCCAAGCAAGGCTGGAAGCCACTAGGACGCAAGGAGTTACAGAAGGTTTGGAGGAAGAGCAGATAGGAGTGGTAAAGGAGAGGATGTTGAGAAAGATAGTGGATCGATCAAGGCAAGGGGGTTACAGAAGTTTGGGAGCGAAAGCAGATAGGAATGAAAGGTGAAAGGATGTGGAGAAGGGAAGTGGATAGATCAAGGCAACTGGAGATGTCGATTGACGTCACACTTAAATAGTTGGAGATTGTATTTGTCAGGGAAACAGGAATAAGGAAGAGAGTTCCACAGGCGAGATGTGCGAGACATGAAGCTATTGGAGTAGAAGAGACGTCTACATCTAACAGTTTCAACGGTGAAGGGGTGGGAACGGGATGCCAGCCTCGTAGGACGTTTAAATTCATGAGGCATAGGAACCAGCGAAAGTAGCTCATCGGAGCAATTACCGTGAAAGTATTTGTAAAAAAGACAGAGCGAGGCAACGTCGCGTCTGTGAGAGAGCGACTGCAGACGAGATGACAGATCAGAAAAATAAGCGCCCATTTTGGTTTAGCGTCCCCTTCAGGCAATATATAAATGTTTTTTTAAATAAATGTCCCGTGTACGAAATCGAGCATTTAGGCTATACAAGAATGTTTGTACTTACATTAAATCTATACGAAATAGGACACTCAGTGCTCCTTTGTGAAAGTCTTTCCAAGGTGACTTCAAGACACGAGACATTTGAAACCAACTTTTTGAATTTGTTCCTTGACCGTCAAATATCACCGATAGGACCTCCTTTTTATTCCTGAACAAAGATAATTTAACCTGAAATTTAACAAAAAAAATCTTTGTATTGATCAACAGTCAATCATGGAATGAAGGTGGCGTAGTGGTTATCGGCGCAAAAAATGGCGTACTTATAAAAACTGAAAATATTGTTAGCTTTTCATTTTTTTTTAATTAAGAAACGCCGTTAAATATTTGCCTATATTTCTGTGATGAGGTATTATGTACACTATTTACATTATTCGGACTATTGTCCTCATCTTTGTCGCCATATTTATTACAACGTTTCGGCCATTTAGTATCTGTCTATATTTCTGAGATGAGGTATTATGTACACTATTTACATTATTCGGACTATTGTCCTCATCTTTGTCGCCATATTTATTACAACGTTTCGGCCATTTAGTATCTGTCTATATTTCTGAGATGAGGTATTATGTACACTATTTACATTATTCGGACTATTGTCCTCATCTTTGTCGCCATATTTATTACAACGTTTCGGCCGCTGTACGCTCCGGCCTTCTTCAGGTGGTTGGAATGTCGAACTGAACCATTTATTTCGATCACTGGGGTAGACCGTTCTAGTTCCACATTCCATGTTTTAATGGATGTCAGTTATCAGTTCTCTCTTGTTAATTCCCCTCTCCAAGTTCTACACCGCCTTCACCAGATATTGAGTTCACACTCTTTGGATCCTGTTACTGTGCCATGTGTCCTTGAGGAACAGTCTACCCCAGTGAGCGAAATAAAGTGTTCAGTTCGACATTCCAACCACCTGAAGAAAGCCGGAGCGTACAGCGGCCGAAACGTTGTAATAAATATGGCGACGAAGATGAGGACAATAGTCCGAATAATGTAAATAGTGTACGTAATACCTCATCTCAGAAATATAGACAGATACTGAAGGGCCGAAACGTTGTAATAAATATGGCGACAAAGATGAGGACAATAGTCCGAATAATGTAAATAGTGTACATAACACCTCATCTCAGAAATATAGACTGATACTGAAAGGCCGAAACGTTGTAATAAATATGGCGACAAAGATGAAGACAAGAGTCCGAATAATGTAAATAGTGTACGTAATACCTCATCTCAGAAATATAGACAGATACTGAAAGGCCGAAACGTTGTAATAAATATGGCGACAAAGATGAGGACAATAGTCCGAATAATGTAAATAATGTACGTAATACCTCATCTCAGAAATATAGACAGATACTGAAGGGCTGAAACGTTGTAATAAATATGGTGACAAAGATGAGGACAATAGTCCGAATAATGTAAATAGTGTACATAATACCTCATCTCAGAAATATAGACAGATACTGAAAGGCCGAAACGTTGTAATAAATATGGCGACGAAGATGAGGACAATAGTCCGAATAATGTAAATAGTGTTCATAATACCTCATCTCAGAAATATAAACAGATACTGAACGGCCGAAACGTTGTAATAAATATGGCAACAAAGATGAGGACAATAGTCCGAATAATGTAAATAGTGAACGCCCATAAATATTCATCAAATCAACTGGAAAACGTAGGTAAATTATTGAAGATGCTAAGTGACATTATTTAATGCCTGATGAACGAAAGTGGGTAAATGATGTTTTACATTTTTTTGATGTAATTAATATTTAAATTGTTTTACTTTGTGATTGATTAATGTATTATATATTTTAAATAAAAGGAAGTTGTGAATTTTCCAGAGTGCCGCTATCGAATCTTATCAAAATATAAATTCCCGCCTGGATTTTTTTTTCAAATATGTCCAATCTTGAAAGAATTACTCTCTTACCAAGCGAACATCCATGACTATAAATATGATGGCTAATTAAAAGAAATCTGTTGAATTCGTAACCTCCCGTCGGGAATATTTATCAGCGTCTCTTAAATTTAAAAATGTTAATATTATATACAACTCGATGCAAAGACAGACTTAAAATTCTGAAAGTCGTTGTAATACAAGGGAAGCAGCCGAAATTAAATAGGATTACATTGGCCACACACACAGCACACACTCTCGTAGGTTGACTTGTCATTTGCTAAAATTTAGCTCAATTTGTGTGCATATAGATCAACATTTCACAAATAAACAATATATATATATATATATATATATATATATATATATATATATATATATATATATATATATATATATATATATATATATATATATATATATATATATATATTCATGCATGCTTCGTTAAATGCATGTGTGTGTATATATATGTGTTTCTGTGTGTGTGTGTGTGTAAAATAACAAAGCTCAACGAAAAATATTGATTCAATTTCACACATATATATATATATATATATATATATATATATATATATATATATATATATATATATTTGCAGAATAGATTTTTTTACCAGTATATGGTGCTATGGCTGAAATTATAAAATAGACATTAATCACATTTATAGCAAGTAATGATGTTTCTTTATTTGCCATGAAGTATCAAATTGTTAAAAATGTAACGTGTATTATATATATATACGTGCATTACATACACACACACACACACACACACACACACACACACACATATATATATATAAAAATTAAAATTAAAATAATAAAAAAATTATTATTTTTTTTTTTTTTGGCGGAAAATTGCAATATTCGGTTTAAGAATATATTTCTTTCATACAGATAATTCATTTTCAATTTTAATGTTTTAATTGTATGAAGATTGTTTGTGTCATCAGTAAGTTATTTATTATAAAATAAAAGTTCCCCGTAGGCCTTGATAAGCTAGGGAACGAAACCGGTTGGTCTGTTGAGTGATTGTCCCATTTCTTATTTTTTATTTTCATCTAACATAATGTCTATTAGAAATAAATTCTATGTCTTTCTCTCTCTCTCTCTCTCTCTCTCTCTATATATATATATATATATATATATATATATATATATATATATATATATATATATATATATATATATATATATATATATATATATATATATTGATGCATGTTTCATTAAATAATATAGACAAGTTTTGTCCTCGTTGAAATCACAACTATAATTAAACATGAAAACAATAAACAAAAACTACAAATTCTTGAAGCTATATACATAAAGCAGTTGAAGCAAAATAAACTATGAAATCTCCACAAATATTCTTAAATGCCTATAATTAATAACAGAAGCCATTGTTTTATACCAACAGCTTCCCATTCTTAACACTTCTCGTTTTCACTCTCTCGTGGTCATGTGTGACGTCACAGCTGCGGTGCGATTTTCGCCTCCGCATCTCGTATACACGAGTTTGTCGTTGCTTGGAAAATTTTCATGCAACAAAACAGACTATTATTATTGAAATGTAATTGTCATCTTTGATAATGACTTATGTAAACCGAAAGCTTAGATAGGATTAAAAAACATGTATCAATATTGTGATTTTCTTTCATCTTTCATTGATAATGTTTAATGACATTATTATGTTATCAAACAATATGAAAGAAATTTACTTAAAATAAATAGACAAAACTTGTCGATATTATTTCATGAAACATGCATCAATGAAAAATGTTGCCTAAATACACACACAATATATATATATATATATATATATATATATATATATATATATATATATATGCACATTTCATTAAAAACGACTGACAAGGTGCTTTTATTTAGTTTTTTATATAATTTCTCGTGCGATCTAATAAAGTTTTTCTTTTTAGAGGATAAATTATATAAAAACTGTCCGAATGTTCTTTTTATCCGAGCGCTTTCGGCTATACATTTAGCCATTTTCAAGGATTATATTTCAACTGTTAGAATTAGAAATAGAAATAGTTAGAAGCTGTTTACCGGGGTGTGGTTGCTATTTGGATCACAGATATGGTGCACACGGGGAGGACCAGGAAAAACATTCAGAATGAATTAGCAATGTCAGAATGATCAGATATTATCTGGTTCTATATTGGAGAAGAACTCTTGTGAGAAAATAGGAATAAGTAGATCGAAGAAACCTCTTACTTTTGATATTGGCAGAGTATTCCAGGCATTAATCAAAGAACTCCGAAAGAACTCCGGACAATATGTACGAAGGCAGCTCATTAGCCCCCAACTCTTGTAGTCTCCATTACCCAAAAAGGTTGAAGCAACGTTGATTCCACTTCCGCCTTTCACGGAATAGATTTTCATCCATTGGTCATCTGAAAAAAAAATTATTTCAACTGATTTTTAAGATCATCAAAAACAAACGACTGTCTTTTGACACAATCATTGGTCAAAGGAATTACAAAGAATTAAATTCTTCAAGGAAAAAAGGCGAAATAGAATTAATGGCTGATGTGGTTCGAAATTACGAAGACACAAAAGAGATGATGCCTCTCCACTTAAGATGACAATTTCGTATTGAAACATTGGAAATCTTAAAATGGGAGAACGAAGAAGAATGAAAGAATATATAAACCGTGAAAGTGTCTGCAGTCGCCAAAAATGATTTGGGATTGAGAATTGCTGTCCGTTCTTTTTTTGGTGGGGGGGGGTGATTCAATGATGACGACGATGATGATGACGACGATGATGATGATGACCACGGCGACGACGATGATGATAATGATGATTTTAGTTGAGGTTGGAGCGAGGATGACTATTGTAAAGTTGTTGCTATTCTTGACGGTAATGTCTCTGATTTTAGTTCACCTCGTTTCGAATGGTTTGGCACGTGAATGGCTTGTATTAATGAATATGACCATCAGAATGACGATAACAAACGATTGAGGAACCGGAGAACCGAGTTCGAATTCCAGTCGAATCCATTTCATTCATTTATGTGCTAATATCCCTGGGAAAAGGCATGAATCCACTTTTACTCCCCCCAGCTATGGGTAAATAACCTTGGATGGCAACTGGCCTACCGCAGAAAGAAATGGCAACCTACTGCGGGGAAAAAAATCTGCCTCGTCAGTCATGATCGTCTAAGTGTGTATCACGTATGGCACATAATTAAGGTTTATTTTAATTAGTGAAGACGATATGAAAAACGATATTTAGATGACTCAGGGGATAGTTTTGATTTCATTGACGAGAATCAAAATGATTCATATGTAAATAGTATTGACGACGCGAGCTCATCTTCTTTTGTTTCCTAATATGCCTTTGTTGTTCTATTTGTAATGTGTGAAGATCTTTAAGCTGTTACTATTCTCGATGGTAATGTCTATGATCTTAGCTCGCCTGGTATTGATTGGTTATGTTAATAAACGTGACCATCAGAATGACAAGAAAGGAAACAGTTATTTTTTAATACGTGAATTGGTCATATCGATGAATATGACCAAAATATTGACGACGATAAAGATCAATATGTAAATGATGCAAATATCGATAATGCCATAACGACAATGCTAATAAAGATGATAATTGTAATAAGATTAATTGCAATGTGTAAAGATTATATGAAAAAGAAGATTTCGATTAGAAAGTCGATATTCAAATACCTGTTACCGTACGATCACAGAGCCTAGTCAGTATCTAGAAGAGTGACCGCTTAGAAATGCCAAGTGTTGCAAGCTTGGATGTGCGGGTGGTGTAATGGATAAAGTCTCGGAATTGGAAATCAGAAACCCGAGTTCCAGTTCCAGTCGAGTTCGTTATATTTATTTACGCCCAAATATCCTTGAGAAAGCTACGAATCCACCTATTTCCCCCCAGCTATGGATTAATTAGTAGAACATGTTTCAGTAAATCTTTACTGTCTCCAGATTTACAGCCATATCACGTTGAAACAACGGTTTCCGTACGATCACCGAAGTTAAACAACGTCGAACCTGGTCAGTACCAAGATGGGTGACAGTATGGGATATCAGTTGTTGTAAATTTGGGTGTGCAAGTGGGGTTATGGCTGATGGCTTGAAATTGTTACTCGAAGTGCCGCGTTCACATTTCATTTGCGTTCGTTATATTCACTTACGCGCAAATAACTTTGGGAAGGTATGAATCGCCCTCTTCTCTCCTCAGCTATGGGTTAATTAGTAAGACTAAATCATTATTAATTTAAAAAAATACTTTCATTTTTTTTAATCGGTATTACCCCACGCAAGGCAGTAAATTTACTAAAATACAAGGGGTGATAAGGTGTGGAAGGATTAGGAACAGAAACATTAATAACGAGCAGGAAGAGAAAAGAGTAACCAGAAGGACAGTAGATAGCGATTGATATTGCATTTAAATTTATGCAGATTAAAGTTGGCTGGAAAGCCTGGAGCCGGAAGGGAGTTCTACAAGCAAGAAATGTGAGAAAAGAAACAGTTAGCATAGAACTTACGGCTACATCTAGTTAGCTAAAACAATAATTTGTTGAGATATCGACGCCAGTCTAATACTGCACTTAAATTGTTGGTATCATATCGAAAAGCCCATCTTAAAATCTAAAAATATTTTCTGGCTTTAAATAACCTGAAATGATTGATAATCTGTAGAAAATGAATCAATTAAAATATCCCAAAATCATTAGAATCTGGAAATATTTTCTGGCTTTAAATAACCTGAAAAGGAGTGATAATCTCTAGAAAATGAATCAATTGAAATATCCAAACATTATTAGAATCTGGAAATATTTTCTGGCTTTAAATCTAACACTTCGTCCCCAGCCCCTCAACCTCCGGCGTCTTCCTCTTTGGGTTGAGGTGTCCACTCGGTCCGAACCGAACTTAGGGGTAACTGGCCGTACGCTCCCTGAGTACCCGTTGATTATTTCGACCGGTCAACTGGTCAAGTCCCGCTCGTTGCCCATGCTGTGTTCGTTTTTAGATCCAGTAAGCGGGGTGTTGTCCATACGTTCACGGTCGGCTGGGGATGTGAACACGGCTGTGAGAGTTGGCGCTAGGAAGATTAGATTGTGGCAAAATAAAACAAGAAATAATATATGCAGAAACCGGACAACAATGGGGGAAATATTGCCGTCGTTTATATAACATCAGAACAGAGGTTACAGGGAGAATTAAAACATTTAACATAAATAAAAAAAAAAGAATTCCCAACAGAGAGAGGGTTTGTGTGTGATAAACCCGTATTGAATCGCCTGGGGTAGGTTTATGACTAATAGTCCAGTCTCATAGAGAACAGAACAGGGGGCAGTCTTCTTTCTCTCTTCCAAAATTCTCCCGCAAATCTCTCGACTCACTGCGACGACAGTCTCGCGACTCTCTCGACGACAGTCTCTTTCCCCCGACTCTTCCTTATTAGCAAAATCTTGAGTTAATATAGAAAAGGGGACAGCTGATAACAATTGACCATCGGCCCGGCAAGCAACTGCTACGAGCCTCAACTAATCACGCGATTACCAAAGTGTCAAAACCTATCCCTTGACATGTAAACCTATTCTCCAATTATTTACCTTATCTCAATGACGAGAACATTGATTCAACCTTTTAATCAAAACAAATACTGTTAAACAAAACGAAGTATCCCGCCTATCCCCATGGTTTACTAGTGGCCTGGTTTAAATCATCGCCTCCTGCCCTGAGATCGTGTTTCTCATCAGTAAAAAAACATCTGAACTTGGAAAATATGCAAAATCATTAGAATCTGGAAATATTTTCTGGCTTTAAATAAAAAGAGTGATAATCTCTAGAAAATGAATCAATTAAAATATCCCAAAATCATTAAAATTTGGAAATATTTTCTGGCTTTAAATAACCTGAAAATGAGTGATAATCTCTAGAAAATGAATCAATTAAAATATCCAAAAATCATTAGAGTCTGGAAATATTTTCTGGCTTGAAATCACCTGCAAATTGTTGATAAACTCGTAAGAAAAAAATATAAAAATCAAGATAGCCGATAGTATAGCTTTTATTGATTAGGACCGAAATAATTCATATTTAAATAACATAGACGACACCAGCTCACCTTCTCCTGTTTCATAATATGTTTTTGTTGTTTGAGTTGAGGATTGTTTCGCTATCACCTCGTCTTTCATGGAGTGGAAAATCTGACAATTTCCAGCGCCAAATCGCCAGACATTGCAGAAGTTCTTATTTGCGCACAGTTGCCCGCATTCGGTTGCATCTTTCACTTTCACGGTTTTAAATACTGGTCGAATGTCATTCTTCATATAAATGTTGTATCCTCCTGGCAACATTTTGAATTCTCTTACATAGCAATCGGCATGCATGTAACCGACACATTGCAGCAATACAAAAACCATGTTTACGGTAATTATGTTGTTAGCAGCTCCCATAGTTGTACCTGATATAGAAAAGGAAATTTAAAACAGAAAATGTAAAAGGCAATTACTGCGATCTTCTTTCTTAAAACTATTAATATTTAGTCTAAAATTTGTTTGCTGCTTGGTGCTTAGTAAAAAAGCGGCAAATATATTATCACTGATGTATCTTTCAGGAGTAATTGACCTTGAATAACCTTGAATAAATTTCTTGAGTATTCGTGACTTTCAATAATCATTCGACTCCCGCGTAATTACTTAATTCTGATTGGTTAATTGCTGCTCCATCTTCTGACTCGTCATTTAAGGGTTATTTGCTGACAACTCTTGTCTTTCATTCTGTCTTTCTTGTATAGCTAAACAACTCACTGATTGTTTAGCGTCAAGTTATTGTACTTTATGAAGAAGAACATCTGACGTGTAGGATTGATGAAATGTTCAGAAATTCTCCCTGGATTTTTCAGTCACATCAGTTGTCACAACTTTTCAACGGTTTTTGTCACGTCTTTCTGTATTTACCGCTTTTTTTTCCTGGGTACCTTCTAGTATTTATAAAATATCTAACTTAAGAATTAAACCCTCGAAATTATGCCTGAAGTTTGATTCTTTTCCGAGTAGAAAATATTTAATTTCTTTATTAGAATGAGACAAACAATTCAGATTTGACTTTGATCGAAAACATAATCAGTTGATTGTTTTATGGTTCACTTTAGATGTGTCAAAATGACGTTTATTACGACTAAACTTTCATCCGGAAAGTCTTAGCACACAGTGACTTTTTGGTGTCGCAAGGAGTCGAAAGAAGACAAAAACTGATGACGGAGTAACAGATGGAATAGAAGGGGAGATAATTCAGAAAAAATGTTTTTCACTAAACCGTGACTATTTTCGGAAAATAATTTTTTTTAGAGGGAAATAAATTGAGTTCATTTTGATAAAAATTTCTTTATCCCATCTGGTATAAAACTTATTTTATAGGATTGGTAAACTTACTTACCAATCAACCATCGTAACACGAAATAATTGAAAATACTCTTGTAATTTTGTAGTGAAATAAATTGACTTTGTTTCCATGCGTTTCCTTATTCAGTCTGGTGTAAAAGTTGCCTTATAGGATTGGAGATCTCAGTTACAAGTCAACCATCATAGCATAAAATTTTGAAAAATAAACTTCAAATAGATATCATTTTCATTTAGATAGTTTGCTTATTTTACATTCAAAACAAAAGGTTATAATATGCAATTTATGGAATGACAATTTATGGAATACAAATTATGGAAGGAAAAACTATAATATACGATTGATGAACTGACAATCCTATAATATACATTTTATGGGGTGTCAACAATATAAAATACAGTTTATCGAAAGACAATGTTATATTCAATTTATAGAAAGAAAAATCTATGATATACAATTAATGGAATGATAACGCTATAATATACAATTTATGGAATGATAATGCTATAATATATAATTTATGGAATGATAATGCTATAATATACAATTTATGGAATGATAACGCTATAATATACAATTTATGGAATGATAACGCTATAATATACGATTTATGGAATGATAACGCTATAATATACAATTTATGGAATGATAACGCTATAATATACGATTTATGGAATGATAACGCTATAATATACAATTTATGGAATGATAACGCTATAATATACGATTTATGGAATGATAACGCTATAATATACAATTTATGGAATGATAACGCTATAATATACGATTTATGGAATGATAACGCTATAATATACAATTTATGGAATGATAACGCTATAATATACGATTTATGGAATGATAACGCTATAATATACAATTTATGGAATGATAACGCTATAATATACGATTTATGGAATGATAACGCTATAATATACAATTTATGGAATGATAACGCTATAATATACAATATGGAATGAATTGCTATAATAAATAAGGCATATTATACATTCGGAATTCAAATTTACTAACGCCTCACCAAATTTTAAGTGATAAAAAGTACATTTAAAAATAAAAACAGAGAGGGGATTAAAGGGAGATAACCGCGGGTTCGAAGTCAGAACATTATCGTTGATAACTCTCTCCTCCAATTTGCGGAGCGTAGTTACTATATTCTTAATACCTGATATAATGTAAAAATATGACACTGATAAAATCAGTCAATAATTATTTATAACGATTTATACCGGGACTCATGCATACAATTACAAGTAATCCATAATATTTTAAATTTTGCAATCATGTTTATTTTTAGCTTATTAATTTTTTGAAACTGTTTTTATATATTTGATTGTGTTTCAATCATTACGCCTCACCTGCTATCATCTTCTGCCACACCTATGAGGCACGCCACACTGTTTGGAAATCACTACTCATTTTTGAAACTGTTTTTATATATTTGATTGTGTTTCAATCATTACACCTCACCTGCTATCCTCTTCTGCCACACCTATGAGGCACGCCACACTGTTTGGAAATCACTACTCATTTTTGAAACTGTTTTTATATATTTGATTATGTTTCAATCATTACGCCTCACCTGCTATCCTCTTCTGCCACACCTATGAGGCACGCCACACTGTTTGGAAATCACTACTCATTTTTGAAACTGTTTTTATATATTTGATTGTGTTTCAATCATTACGCCTCACCTGCTATCATCTTTAGCCTAACCTATCAGACACGCCGCACTGTTTGGGAACCACTACTCTACTTCAATGATTTCAGAAGTACAAAAACGAATCGTATTTTTTACTAATAACCCGTGTATTGTATCGTAGTATGCAATGAGAAACAAATCGAAAGTCATTGTTTCTCTCTAACATGAAAAAACTTATCCACTTCTTGCAGATTTTGACATTTATTTTTAGAGATAAGAGGTCAATATCGAAAAACGTTGCAAATGAATGTGGTGGCTGGGGGCCATATTTCACCCTAGCAAATCGCTTTGCAAGAGTTTCACAAGTATGAAGCGTAAATATTTAAATGTAAATGACTAATTATATGACTTTGCTTCTAACATTGATTAATTCTTTACCATCTCTTGCTTCCAGTTTAATCTAAGTCATCTAGTCATGTGACTAATTTGGAGTACTATCATAAAATTTGTTACTCCTTGTTAATTTTCTAATAGATAATTTATGGAATGGCAACAATATAATACATGGATCTGCATGTTGCCATTTACTAAGTTTTTCTAAAACTAGGACCTTACTCATTGGAAATAGTAAAACAAACCAGCTTTCTAACTGTTGTGGGGCTCTCCGCTTTTACACAAGATGGACTCGTCTAAAGTATACTTATACTGACAGAGTTGGAGATACGTTGAGATACGTTGAGACAAGGTTGAGATACGTAGAGTCCAGCGAGAGAGATAATTACGGCTTCACTTACAGAGACTTATACATATACTTTCTACTAACCCGCATTCCTGGACTACTAATCTTCACTTCAAGTCTGTATTCTTACGTTTAATACACTTATTTTTCTATCTCAATTACTGGCGTTGTTTATTTATTTGTGCAGGATTCTATTCCCGGAATCCACAACACTAACCATTACATCATGACGTACCTACGTTAAGATCCTAAACTATTATGAAATATAATAC
>OZ038499.1:103551066-103593566 GCA_964036315.1 Acanthosepion esculentum
GAAATTATTAGTATAAAATAAACGGTAGCATCTAGATATTTCAACAGTAAAAAGGGGAGACCTAGCTGCCAATCAGGTAGCTCTCTTAAATTTATATAGTCGGGCACCAAGGAGGAAATCTCATCAGATCAAATGCAATGGAAATATTTGTTGAAAAGACAAAGGGAAGCCACGTCACGTCTGTGAGCAAGTGAGTAAAATCGAGATGTCAGATCAGAACTGATGACATTACAATCCCTTCTTTGAATTTTGTCAAGAATCTCGAGATATATAGTTGGAGCACGAGACCAGATATGGCAGCAGTATTCAGAGTGAGAAAAGTTACTTACAAAAAAAAAAGCAGTCAATTGTTGAGAACCATTATCCTCTACACCCGAAAAGAAACAATAAAATACAGGGAACGCTTTTCAAAATTTAAATTAAGCTCTTATAGTATTTACGTATAATAAGACATTTTAAAGTATTATATGATTTCATATATATTTTTAGCAATTATTTTACAAATCTGTTAGGGAATAAAAATGAAACTTACTTGGAAGTTCTCTCCAGTGTTGATGAATGACTAAGTAACTGGACAGGATTATTTCGTGTGAGTATTCAACGAAATTACTTCCAGTCAATAATATTCGTTTTCACATTACTGTTATTGACATAAAAATGTATTGAGTGTTAACAATTACTAAATAATTACATTTGTGACGTCAAGTGCTTGTTTAGACGAGTTCGGCCAAATTCATAATAACTAAAGACTCTCCCGTAGGTCTCTCATGACTTGTGATCATAAAATTATTCAGATAGAGAAAAAAAAAGCATGGTTAACTAAATTGCACATATATGAAATTATGTATCTCTTACCAAATCGATTTCAGGTAATATTTAACTAGCAACAAAATATTCTTCTTCTACCGTCCTGGGTATGACGATAAACTACATCTGGCAGCAAGGCCTCTGATCGGGAGTTTTTGAGGACCGTGGAATAACCACTTAATTGTTGTAGTTCCACCCTAACCCGGGGTAGTACCACCTGTTAGGGTCACAGCTATAGGCAAATAGTTAATCACCAAACTGGGGTCAAAACACTATGAAAGTATAAAAATGTTTATAGTAAAGATACCAGCAAAATATTTTTGTAAGAGAAATTCCTATTGCTCCAAAGAAAATTAAATTTCGACAGTAAGTAATCCATATGGAATTGATGTACTGCTAAAAAAGCATACATACTCTCCTTTCTGTATGTGTCGTGTTCCTTCAAGGCATGGGTGATCATGACTCTCCACAACTTCCTATCTTTGTAGCTCTTAGTAAGTTTTGCCTCTTTCCTATCGCTCTTAATCCCTATATTGCCGACCATATAGACAAGCTAAGTAACGTATCCACTACTTTCCTCTCTCACTCTTCCTTCAGTATATCATGTGAGTGACAAAATCTTCTAGCCCGCTTTCCTCATTACGTGCCGTAGAAATTTCTATTGTCTCTTTCTGTGTGGATGTATAAGCGTCCTTATGCCTATCGATAATCATTTTCTGCTATTTTCCTCTTCTTCTTCTAAGTACTGTATCCCTTCAAGGCATGGGTGATCATGACTCTCCACAACTTCCTATCCTTTGTAGCTCTTAGTAAGTTTTGTCCCTTTCCTATCACTCCAAATTGACAACCATGTACGGAGTAGGTAGGTTATTTGTTGCTTTCCTCTGTCGCTCTTCCTTCAATATGCCCTGTGTGTGTCAAAATCTCTAAGCTCTCTGTCCTTATTATGTACCGCAGAAATTTCAATTGTCTCTTTCTGATTCTGGCTACCTGCTCTTACTTTTGCAATATGAATTTCATGCAAATCCTGTTCTCTTTAAAGAGCGTCTAAGAATTTCCATATCGTCGGATGATGGGATGTCACTTCCTGCAAAAAAGCCCTATGCCATCGTTCAAGAGCGTTATTAGTTCTAGGTAAATCCGCATTGACTCTCTCAAAGCAAGACCACGTAGGCATTTCAAACATAGGTATTTAGAATACTTATCATTTAGTATAATTGTCCTCTCGATTAATGTTCATTCAAACAAAGTATAAACTATCGACAATATCTTTCTGTTACCAAATCGATTACCGTCAATATTCATTTAACAAAACGGGGGTGGGGGGAATGAAAACTCCTGAAGATTGTCTCAGAAATTGCTCTGCACTTATGTCTTGTAATTTTTTTCTTTTTAAAATTTCCGCATCGAGAAAATTGTTCGAAAACAATTATTCGAAAAACATTTTAGTCAAATTGTAAATTGTTTGAATGAAAACTAATCGAGATTCTTAGACGATCTCTTAAAAGAGAACAGGATTTGCATGAAATTCATATTGCAAAAGTAAGAGCAGGTAGCCAAAATATCAAAAGCACCAAGAAATACCGCGACGTAAATGGAAAAGTTATAGGACTACTTTTAATTTTAGTGGACTCATTTTCAGGATGGCCCCAAGCTCATGGTCCTTTATCTTTAGACCAGGAGTGAATTATATTTTGCCGAAAGTTTTTTTTGTTGCTGTTTCAGCGCATTTTAGGCATCGTTTTACATAGTCATCTATATCTCGAGAATATCCTGGCCACCACGCTTTTAATTTTAATCTCATTTGTGTCGTTGTTATACCACAATGTACATCATCGTATATACCTTTTAGTATTTCTTTTCTTAAACTTTGTGGGGGTATTATAATATCTCCATTGCATTTTATGCCTTTCTCTACAGTTAGCTTATGCCATGATTTTTTGTGGGGTCTTTCTGCCACTGAACAAATGCTCCATGTTTTATTCTGTCTGAAATTATACTTAACATTGGATTTTGTATGGTTTCCATTCTGAGACGATTTAGGGGTAACACGTCCGTTTCAACAATATTTTATCTTCTGAATTTTCAGACGTTTCTAATTTTTTTAGTCTGGATAGCGCATCCACGTATGGAATAGTGTTCACCGTTAGGTATATGATGTCAAAATCAAAGGCCATGGCTTTTATAGCCCATCTTAAAATTCTAGAAGATGTGACTTTTGTTAATTTCTTTCTGAGGTTAAATATAAACTCTAAAGTTTAACAAAAATTTTCGTCTTAATAAAAGATTTCGAGCTCTTTCTCTACTCACTAATATTGCTAACGCTTCTTTCTCGGTATTTGGATTGCTAGCCTTAGCTGACGTTAATTTCCTTGACAGGTACATTATTGGACGACTTTCTCGAGATAAAATTGTGGCTACAGCATGTCCACTTGCATCGTAATCATTGTCACTTTTTTTGGAGGGATCAAAGATTTTTGTAATCGGTTTTCTTATTAGTGCTCTTAAAAATTTTTAAAGCTATGTTTTGCTTTTAGGTCCATTTAAATTTTGTATTCTTTTTTCCCGTAATTCTGCAAATGATTCTACTAGATTGCTGTATCTAGGTATATATTTGCTGTAAAAATTGGTCAATCCCAAAAAGGATTGTAGTTCTTTTTTCTTTTTTTTTATTGGTGTAGAAACTTCCGATATTTTATTTATCAGTTTATTGTCATGTGAGATTCCTTCTTTAGATACTTGGTTTCCTAAATACGATATTTGGTTGAAATTTAATTCGCATTTATCGCTATTTATCGTCATACCAGCATTTTTTCATTTTTTTTTAACTTGTTCATTTTTTTAAATTTTTTTTTACTGTAAACACTTATTTCTTTATCGTTTTGATCTATGATTATATTTTTAACCACTTTTTTAATTGCCTTTTAAAAAATATGGCTTGAAGTCTTAACTCTAAATTGAAGTTCATCTTAGTAAGCCTATCGGGGTATTAATTGTAGGGACTTCTTTAAATTTTCTGTCAATTTATATTTGGTTATATGTTTATTTCAGGTTAATCACGGCAAAGTATTTAATACCTGCTAATTTATGACTTTCAGTTTCTATGTTAGGTAAGAGGCACGGATCAGAGCATATCTGATGATTTACACCCACTTTGTTATCCCCGCATATCCTCAAATCGCCATTGGGCTTTCGTATTGCAACAATTGGTGAAGCCCAACTTCTTTTTCCTGTATGCTTTGTTCTACCATTTTTGGTTTTGAAACTAGTATGAATAAAATGTGAATAGGTATTTTTCGAGATTCAAAATCGACCTAGTGTGTATTTTTTTAGATGAATACTCGCGTTATATCCTTTTAATATTCTTATGTCGGGTTCTTCTGACTTTATTCAGTTTGTTAACTTTGCCGTATCCACTTTTAAAACGTCTATTCCCAGGAGTCCATGAATTCTACAACAGGGAATAATCTGAAAACGTTTTTTTTTGTCTCGAAAGTTCTTTCAAAGGACTCTAGAGTTTTAATGAGAGAACCATCAAATTGTTTTAAATTGAGATTACTTTTTCTTAATTTGGGTTTATCCATTTTTTCCAGAAAGTCATTGGGATCAAGGTAACATCACTCTCTGTGTCAACCTGCATGGGAAAAGTCCTGCCATTCAATTTTACTGTCACTCTACATTTTGAAGGGGTTCTTATCGAATATATTTTCAGTATTAGGGTTTATATTTTATACCCTTTCTATTCTGTTTTTATATCTGCACACAGATTGGAAATGGTCTTTTCTTTTAGAGTTTAAACATAATTTTCCTAGGTCTGGACATTTGTTTTTGTTTCTTCCATCGTCTTTGTCGCAATATTTCTGCTTATTTAGGATTTCAATTCTATTTTACGCTTCCACATTGTATTATTAAATTTATTAATTAATTCTAATTGCTTCAAGGATTCTACACTTGCTTCTAAATTCATACCATTCGCTTGTAGTCGTTCTAGGATTTTATGTTTTTTTATGTAATTCCATACATGCCTTCAGTTAATCAGAGAAGGATCAATTCATCTTCTATAGACATTTCTCTCAAACCCAGTTTTTCAAATTCGCAATATTTCGATGCTTCTCTCAATCTGTGTAAATATTGCATTATAGTTTCATTTGAGTTCTGTCTGTTTCCTATAAATTTTGTTCTCTCTGCAATAACCAGCGTTTTTTTTTTTTTTTGATCGCATGTTTCTTTTTATTATGGTTGAAATTTCTTCATATGTTGAGTCTTCCAGTATTTTGGGATACAACATAATGGATATTTTATTTATGGCATCACATCGCGTCGAAGCCAAAAATAAATCAGTAATTTTGTTCACTCTTCTGGAGGCTTTCTTGTATTTCAATTTCTTTACCCTAGCCAACGCCGCGAAACATTTAATCTAAATTTCTACGTGCTCTGGTTCATCCAACGCGGCCAGGGATCCTATCGCCGACGCCATATTGTTATGAAGTAGAGTACTCTCTGGAATAGACGTTGTCAAGTCAATAGGTGGTAGCTCGACTGGGGTTTGCTGTTATAGCAGTATCTCATTTACATACAATATTACAGAAAGAAAGAGGAAGAAGGAAAAAGTTTGTCATTTTACAGTAATTAAACAGCGCTAACTAACGGGCATTTTGGGAGGCTAAATAAGAGTAATTCCCACACCATATAGCTTACAAAAATTGACTTCCTTTTCTATTATTTTATGTTGATATTTTTTTTTTAAAATTAACACAAAAATGTTTTTTATCTTGTTTCATTTATTCGGTTTCCATCATTCTTTCTTCAACTTGTTCTTTGTCATATCACTATCTATCATTTCTTTCTCCTTCTTTGTTTCTGTTTTTATATCTTATTTATTTTACTTATTACCTGCGTTTCTTTTGATGATTAAAGTGAGAACAGACTCATATTCTTTTATTTTTCGCTTTTTCATTCTTGTCTTCGCTTGTTCTTAACATTTCATTCTTATTTGTATTAGATATTTAGCCTTTAATTGCCGTCAATAGCGTACCTGTATAATTTGTAAGCCCCTGCATTTTTATCTGTCGTTGAAATCTATCCAGATT
Source organism: Acanthosepion esculentum (assembly GCA_964036315.1). NCBI lineage: Eukaryota > Metazoa > Mollusca > Cephalopoda > Sepiida > Sepiidae > Acanthosepion > Acanthosepion esculentum. Next base: position 103,556,964 of record OZ038499.1, read on the forward strand.
TCACATGTTCTTGGTCTATACTTGCTACTGTTGCTGCTGTGTTCATCTTGATTCTCTTATCCCCGGTCTTTCCGATTTGATTTCACTTGTTCATTATAGTATCACCTTCTCTCATTTCTTTCTCTTCCTGTTACATAATAGTTTAGCAGTCTATTATTTTTCGAGGAATTGTATCTCAGCTGCGACTTCTGGAGGATGACCTTCGAGGTCAGATGCAAGACAAAATAAGGAAGTCGATTTTGATTTGGTTGGGATAGCGAAGGAATGATAGATAAAGTTTTTTTTTCAGGGAGTCATGTTTTAACCATCAAGTAATGAAGACGTGTTCTCTTGCGTGTCTGAAACTGCTCCCCGGTCCAGTGAGGGGGGAACGGTCATTTCATTGGATATTTACTACATGCTGACATTAATAAAATAGTTATGTAAAATTCATCGTGCTGATGTCATTACTAACTAAAACAACTATCTATCGTCGGCCAAGAGAAGTTGAGAAGGGGACTACTCCTACCAAGGGACTATGCAACACTTCTTTTTCTCTTCATATTGATTTATTTCCTTTATTTATTAACCGTATTACTTTTGATAACTAAAGTGAGAATAGGATTATCTTGTCTTCGTCTTTCATTCTTGCCTTCGTTCGTTTTTTATCCTATCGTCGTCTCTCAGCTTTTAACCATTGTCCTTTTTCTCATCATCTTTCTAATTTCTATTACATTTTTGCCTTCATTTCTTCGAAATATAGAATCGTAATAATTTATATTGTATCTTGTCTTATTTGTTTTTCTTCTTTCGTTCTTGTCTTCGTTCTTTCTTTATCCAATCACAGTCTCTCAGCATTTTCTTATATCTCTTCCTCGTCGTTCTAAATTCTGTTATATTTTGCTTTTATTTCTTCTGAAAAATAGCATGATTATTGTTTCAATATTATCATCTACTTCTTCTTCTACTCTTTCTTCTTCTTTCATTCTTGAATTCATTCTTTAACCCCAACACCATAACAGACTCACCTCCATGCTTAACTTTTGGAATCTCACATCATTCAGTCTTTCTTCTGGCCTTCTTCTCACATATGAATACACTCTCCTGTTCCTACGAAAAAGTTCAAATTTGGACTCATCTATCTACAATATATTTTGCCACTCTTTCAATGTCTAGTTCTGCTTTTTTTATTTTTTCCGCTTATTCGCCTTCTGTAACATGGGTTTCTTGATGGTTATGCATTCAGGCCCTGCCGATCTAAGTTGATTTTTTGCAGTTGAGAGCAACACTGGTTGCCTCCGAGAGGAATTAAGTTCAGCTGTCAACTCTTGTGCAGTTTTCTTTCTATTTCTTTTGCTCTCAATAATCAAGTGTTTTTTATCTTCAGCAACAGCTGTCACTTTTCATGCTCCAACTCTTTTTCTGTCAACATTTGCACCAGATTCTAATCGCCTTTGTAACGCCAATAAAACCATTACCCGCTTTAATTACTGCTCTTCAATTTTTTGGCATTCTTTCCAACAATTTTTGAGAAAAAGTAGTTATCATAATTTCCCAAGCATTCTTCAAGTTCACTCTTACTCTTTGGATATTTTCTTAGACTTGAGGTAATTTTGGTACAATTTAGAAGAGTGTTTTGAATCATTATCTTGTTGAAAGGTGATTTTTTTTTCTAATTATGTGTAAACTAGTTGATATAGCACTGTTCTTTTTTCATGATTCCCTTGATCTGAATCAAATCTCTATTACTCCCTCCTCAAAACACCCCCACACCATAACAGACCCACCTCCATGCTTAAATGTTGGAATCACACATCACTCAGTCTTTCTCCTGGCCTTTTTCTCACATATGTATACACTCTCCTCCTACGAAAAATTTCAGATTTGGACTCATCGATCCACAATATATTTGGCCACTTTTTCAATGTCTAGTTCTTATGCTTTTTTATGGTAGTCCTGAGTTTGACGATAAACTACATCCGGCAGCAATGTCTCTGGCCAGGAGATTAGAGGTTTTTAGGAGCGTGGTACTATTGCTGTTGTTCACAGTTCAACTCTAACCCGTGGTAGTATCACCCATTAGGGTTCCAGTTATGGATAAATAGTGACCCTCAACAAAAGCAAAGCACTATGAAAAATACATTTTTATAGTAAAAATACCAGAATCCAGTTCAGTTATATGCCATGCGTGATAAACGCTTAGGCGATCATGTATCTTTCGATACATGACTGACGAGGCATATTTTTCCCGCAGTAGGTAGAACCCGGTCTGTCCTGCTATTTGCCCATATCTGGGGGGAGAAGAAGAGGATTCATACTTTTCCCGAGTATGGGATGAATTGGTCAGGAGAGCTTAATGGGAATACTTAAAGAGTAAGCGTAAGCTTTTTCAGTGTTTGAAGAATACGTGGGAAAGTCTGCGCCCTACTTATTTTCAGAAACTGTTGGAAAGAATGCTAAGAATTTGTAAAGTAGCAATTAAAGTAGGTTGTGATTTTATTGACGAATACAAAATATGGTGACCTCAAAACTTTTACCTGTAGTGTATTTATATAATGCAGATAGATAGATAGATAGATAGATAGATAGATAGATAGATAGATAGATAGATATGTAAACGCACATGTTGATTCTTCACCTCTAAATCATCCACCAATGTAAATCACTTGTTCCATAAGATATATAAATAAACGTCTGAATACAAAGTTTCCAATTCTCCAACAAATCCTCGTACATATTCAGCAAATACCGTCCCAATTCCCTATCACTGATGAGTTGTTTTTGATTAGTGGTAATAATGTTTATGTCGGATTAAAAATAAATCTAATAAAGACACCAGAAATAGAAGACTTCGTCAAACGACGCTATTCGGCGCTGGTTAAGTCTATAAAAAAAACAATCATTTTTTTCCTCACCCGCTTTCTCCTCTTAGCTTCCAAATGTATCAGAAAACGGTCAATCCCGCTGGGAACGTTAGTTTCCATGGTCCACTTACGTTTGACTTTCTCTTTCTATTTTTTAACGAATGATTTCACACATGGTTTCCAAAACCTCCACCTATGAAGTAAGTTTTTTTTTTCGTTGCTCCCCACAAATTTGAGTTTTATCACTATAACGAGGTTTTTCCTCACCCTAACTTCTGGACCAAGATAAAAAAAAAACGAACATGCCATAACCTTCTAAGGATGAAGTAAGTACAAACTTTTCTTTGGTTGTTCCAACTCAGCGCAACGCTGACTCGAGCTTGACCATTAATACGACGCTTATACTTATTTACCCTAACTCCTGGAACAAAACAAAAACGGACCAACCCAAGAGACATTATTTACATTGTTCGGACTATCTTTGTCGCCATGTTTATTACAACATTTCGGCCGTTATACGCTCCGGCTTTCTTCAGGTGGTTGGAATGTCAAACTGAACCCTTTATTTCGCTCACTGGGTAGACTGTTCTAGTTCCACGTGCCATGTTTAATGGATGTCAGTTATCAGTTATCTCCTGTTAATTTCCCTCTGAAAGTTCTCCACTGCCTTAACCGGGTATTGAACTCACACTCTTTGGATCCTGTCAGTGGATCTAAATAACGCCTTTATCCACTGTGCCATGTGTCCTTGGCCGAAATGTTGTAATAAATATGGCTACAAAGATGAGGACAATAGTCCGAATAATGTAAATAATGTACATAATACTTCATCTCAGAAATATAGACAGATACTGAAGGGCCGAAACGTTGTAATAAATATGGCGACAAAGATGAGGACAATAGTCCGAATAATGTAAATAGTGTACATAATACCTCATCTCAGAAATACAGACCTATACAGTGTACAGGAAGTAATTAATAGATCTTATTTATAATCAAATATTATTTCTTGTTTTAAACGTTATGTTTAGTAGACACTAAATCCGTATAGAGAATGTATCGATTTAGTTTCATGTGTTTGGGGTTTATAAAAACGACTGACAAGGCGCTGTCTATATTTCCGAAATGAGGTACACTATTTACATTATTCGGATTAGTGTCCTCATCTTTGTCACCATATTCATTACAACGTTTCAGCCGTTGTACGCTCTGGCCTTCTTCAGGTGGTTGGAATATCGAACTGAACCCTTTATTTCGCTCGCTGGGGTAGACTGTTCTAGTTCCACGCGCCATGTTTAATGGATGTCAGTTATTAGTTATCTCCTGTTAATTCCCCTCTCCAAGTTCTCCATCGCCTTAATTACGTATTGAACTCACACTCTTTGGGTCATGTCACTGGATCTAACTAACGTCTTTATCCACTGTGCCATGTGTCCTTGTGTCGGTTAATGTCTTCAGGAAGGTCGTTGATAAAAATTAATAAGAATGTAGATCTAAGGACAGAACCCCTGGGGGACACGGATGAGTTTTCCGCCTTGGTACCTAGATTTTATGCAGATAAGGTCTCATCATTTTCCATTTGAATTGGCTACATGTAACCGTAAGTTCTATGCTAACAGTTTCTTGTCTTACTCTTGTCAGTTGTGGAACAATCTTCCGGTTTCTTGCTTTCCAGTTAACTTTGATGTTTAAAAGTTTAAATGCAATGTCAATCGTTATCTTGTGTCGTTTTAATTCCTGTTCTTTTACTGTTCTCGCTCTTTAATAATGTTTTTTTTCTTTTCTCCTATTCTTTCACACTCAGTAACCCCCTACGTCTTAGTGGCTTTATTGCCTTACTTAGAAATGAAATTATATTAAAAAAAAACAACTGAATCAGGTGAAGGTGAGCTTTCAAGTATGAATCATTTCGATCGTCATGCACATGATTCAGGCTACCCTGTGAGCCATCTCCGTCGCATTTTTCATATCTTTAATAATTACAATAAATCTCATTGCTATTACGATCTTAGCATTTTCGTGATGACTTTATCAATACCTTTGTCATTACTGTATTCATATCGATCTTTATCATCGTCATTCTTATGGTTATATTCATCAATATAACCCATTCACGTATCGATCTAATCGATACGAGCTGAGCTGGAATCATACACGCTATCATTATCAATAGCAAAAACATTACAGTCATTGTCCGCGTTCTAATTTGACCGAAAATCCTCATCATCTTCATCACCACCCCCACTATCACCACTATCATCATCATCATCATCATCATCATCATCAGCAGCAGCAGCAGCAGCAGCAGCAGCAGCATCACGACCCTTTATTCAAATATACCGGGACCGGGTGTAACAGCAAAATTGTCGAAATCGTGTAACAGCAAAATTGTCCAACGGTTAGATTAAGCTTTGCACCGTTGTATCTTTAGAAATGATTAAAGATATCGTACCGGAATTACCTGAGGTTTTTATAACAGTCTTGGTCTCTACTTTGACCAATAAGAATGTATTTAGCTCTAAGTTGAAATGATGTTCCCTCTTCCTGGTCCAGTTTTCCTCTCTACTGTTCCCTCTTTTTTTAAAACTTATTCTCCGTTCTCTTGATCGTTCTTCAATGGACTTTGAAGATGGAAGTAAGAGTATGGTGAAATTAGCAGGTGATTTTAAAAATTACCTACAGTTTGTTGTTATGCTGGGCAAGGAATGGCTTGTAAATTTTAACGCCTCCAAAATGTTACTGATTTTTATTAATCACCTGACAGGCCCTTTCCTGCTTAACCTCCATGAGAGTGAATCGTTGTGTCTTTTCGATCTGACATTCACTGCTGATACGAAGTGGTAAAACCATATTGATTCCATTCCTAGGTCTGTTGCCTAGAAAGTCGGTTCACTGTATCATGCTAGACATTTTTTTCTCTCCGGAATCTATCTTGCATATTTATAAGTCTACTTTTCGTCAATGCTTTATATATTGCTGGCGCATCTAGTCCGCTGCTTCCGCGGTATATTTGGAGATTCTTGATAAAATCCAAAGAAGAATCAGCAATATTATTGGTCTTGGCCTGGTGTATCAGCTTCAGTCAATTTACAGCCTTCGTAATGTAGCTTCCCTGTTCCTTTTCTACAAACACTTGTGTAGCGGACCGTTGGGGTGAAGATGTGAAGAGATATCAGAAGGTTAAAATTTCCTGCTGGCCGGTCCAGCTACATGAGAATGTCGGACATTAATTAAGTCCAAATAAGACAAAAAAAAAACAAACAAGACCGTTATATATGGGTAAACAAATATATATTAATAACGAGTTACACAAAGACATGAAAAGTTACATAGTGTTTGTATGGAGAAATTATGTGAGTGTATTGTGTTGTGTTGAGTGTTCGTACGTACGTGTATTGTTCTTAGCGCGTTCCCAGAATTTGAGAAACATTGTATCTGTGAGAGGTCACATATTGGTGTAAGTGGAAAAAGAACGATTTTACCTCGTCTCCGTGCGAGGTAGCGACCGTAAGTCTGAGTCGGAAAAGAGAGAGAGAGAGAGAAGGGTCAGCCAGTATTTATAGTCAGGAGAGAGAGACCCCTGTTGAAGGATTAAGGAACTGAGGAGGAGCTAACTCCTATACTAGCATGGTAATTGTTCTGATTAATTTTCTTCCATGGTACCTAGACTTTATGAATTTAAGCGCAGTACTAAATTGACGGCAAGGTCTCATCATTTTACAGTTGAAATGGCTAGATGTAACCGTAAGTTCTATGCTAACGGTTTCTTTTCTGGTACTTCTCATTTGTGGAACTCTCTTCCTGCTTCATATATTCCAGCCAAAATTTAAATGCAATTTCAATCGCTATCTACTGTCTTGATTCCACTTCTATTCGTCTCACTCCATAATGTTTTTTTTTTTAATCTTTTTCTTGCTTTTCCACACTCGGTAACCCCTTGTGTCTTACTGAATTGACAGCTTTGTATCGGGGATATGAGTAAAAAAAAACAAAGGAAAATGAACAATTATCATGAAAATATCTATAGGAAAGACACAGAAAAGCTGCGTTATGGCAGCGAGAAATTGACTGAAGCCGAGAGGCCAGTAAAGCATTTATCTTTATACTTCGACTATTACGTCTACATGTCATAAATACTGTAGACGTAAAGTTATAATTAGAAACGGAAAAAGAATTATATCCAATCATGACTCAGAGTTTCACCACATCAATCTCTTCACTGTAACTATATCCCTGTTATATGTGTGTGTATATGAGTGCATCTATATGAGTGAGAATGTGAGTGCGCGTAACTACTAAGGAATTAATTGATTTCATTCAACTACATCGGCATATGGATCGGTTATAAAAAAGGTTAGTATAGCAGAAAAGGAAATTGAACATCGAATAGGCTGCTCTAGAGGTAGTTTCGCCCAACGCAGCAGTTTGCTACGAAACTAAAAGATTATCCCGAAAACTCGAGTCATAGTCTCGTCAGGTCGAGACTTTCATATAAATATCATGCAGGGTGCCAAACCCGTTCAGAACAACCACTTTCTAAGATCAATAGTTAAAATGGCTTTGAGCGAGTGAAGACCATGATTCTTTGAACTTTCTGGGCTGACGCTACACAATCAAAAACAAAGAATTGTACCATATGACAGAAAATACATCATTTTAGGACTACCAACAGCAACAACAACTAAAATGGATAGCACATGTAACTCGAAGAGAAAATAATGCCATAATCAATGTTAACATTCCACACCACTTCAAATAGAAGGTCTGAAAGGAAACCCTCATCTATACAAGAAAGAACAATAAAAGCAACTGGACTTGGGAAACCTGTTTTCCTTAAAAAGTGTTTTAAGAGAAAGATTTTATAAATTTCAACTAAAAACAACTGAAAACGGTCAATGAATGCTAAATGTTTTACTTGTAGGAAAACAGTTAATATTACTATTACCATTTTAGTTTAATACCTTGATAATGAGAAATTATCGAAATTCTCCTATTAAACATTTTCTAATTTTAGTAATTAACCCATAGCTGGAAGGGAGAAGGGGTGGATTATACCTTTCCTAAGGGTATTTGTGCATAAGTAAATATAATGAACCCAACTGGATTTGGAACTTAGCTCTCCAATCTACAATTTTGAGCCATTATTTATTCTCTCACATGCACACCCAAACTTTCAGCATCTAGTATTCCCATGCAATCCCCCATCTAGGTAGTGACCAGTGTCAATGTTGCTTAACATCAGTGATCATACAGGATTGATGTTTCAATAGGATATCGCTATAACCCCAAAGATTTTATAAATTTCAACCAAAAACAGCACTGGCTGCTTGGTTAATGAATGTCAAATGCTTCTTAGTAGGAAAACGGTTGATATTACTTTGACATTGCTTAACCTCGGTCATCGTACAAGAATTGGTATTTCAATGTTATATGGCTGTAAACAATTTTTTGTATAGAATTTGATTTGTATACAACAAATTACTGTGAATCAGTATTTTGAGAACTACCAACAGCAGCAACACCTAAAATGGATAGCACATGTAACTAATAATAATGACATAATCAATGTTAACATTCCACACCACTTCAACTAGAAGGTTTGAAAGGAAACCCTCATCTATACAAGAAAGAACAATAAAAGCAACTGGACTTGGGAAACCTGTTTTCCTTAAAAAGTGTTTTAAGAGAAAGATTTTATCAATTCCACCCGACAGTACTGGCCGCTCGGTCAATGAATGCTAAATGTTTCCTTGCTAGCGAAACAGTTAATTAACATTACCATTTATTAAGACTCTCAAATGCACAGTCCGGTAGACATAAAGTTACATTATATAAAAATATATATAAATATATATATATAAAATAAAAAAATATATAAAATAATAATCAAAACAAAAAAAACAGGGATGTCATTTGAAACATTTGCTTCCACGAAATATGACCTTTAAAGTAGTTTAAAATATACACATATGCTATGAAATGGATTAAGTCCGACAAATATTTAAAATATTTTCTGTATATACAGTGTAACCGGGATATAAGAGAGTTGTCGGGACCGGAGAAGCCGTCTCTTATATCCGGGTTTCTCTTATATCCGGGTTTGGTCTATTTTGTTTGATTAACACAGGCTCTAATTTGGGACCAGAGAGAATCTTTCTTATATCCGGGTTTCTCTTATATCCGGGTTACACTGTACGTTATTTTAATAGATACAGTTTATTTCAATCAACAGAAAATATATTATATACACATGTATTTTATGTATCTTTAGAAGCCTAAATCAAAAATAGTTTTCACGTGTTTTAGAAAATATGCACCATAAACATTTTGACAGGTAACAAGTTTTCGTTTTTTTTTTTGTTTTTTCATTTTCCTGTCTGGCATTTGTGTCCTGATAAACTTATTGATTTTCAAACAAAACTCTTCCTTTTTAAAATCAATAAAAAGACATTATTCGATGTTCTGCATGCACAAAAACGCCTTTTCATTTTCAGATAGCAAAAGAAATGGCAAACGCACTCATAAGAAAATACAGAACAAACATGGTTAAAATGACGGCGAGATATTTTAAACTTTTTACTTTCCTTCAATTATAATTTTAATTTATTTCTAGTTTTTAGTTCTTATATTTTCTCAATTAGAGTTCTCTCACCAAGCTCAGTTATTTTGTCAAATTTTCACTTTCCTTTAATTTAATCGGATGATCTCTATCTATCAAAGGCAGGATGTGTGTGTGTGTGTGTGTGTGTGTGTGTGTGTGTGTGTGTGTGTGTGTGTTTGTAACGAATGCACGGCCGCAATTTTCGACAGATTTGCACCAAAATTTACATGCAAGACCCACTTTGCATTTCCCAACTCCCATCGATAGTGGAAATAATCATTTTTTTTATGCTTCTACGGCAGTTTTCATGTAGTTTGCTGCCATTTGACCTCATAATCCAAATTTATGCTTGGATTTAAATGACCAACAACGTTTGATGAATCGTAAAACACAAAACAATCAATCAAAATGCGAACTTAATAGTTATATATATATATATATATATATATATATATATATATATATATATATATATATATACATATATATATATAAAAGGCAGTATGTGTTTGTGTCTGTAACGAATGCATGGCCGCAATTTTCGACGGATTTGCACCAAAATTTACATGCACATGCTCCAAGTTAGTGGGAAGGCCAAGACCGACCTTGCATTTCCCAACTCCCATCGATAGTGGAAATAATCGATTTTTTCATGCTTCTACGGCAGTTTTCATGTAGTTTGCGACCATTTTCTACTGGCCAGAATCAGGGCCTATACCTGGCTGCCACGAATAGGAAGGAAGATTCTATTGGCCAGCGTGAGAGCCAACAGCTGACTGACACGAATGTTAACTAGCATGCTAGCATGCAAAAAAAATCGATAGCTGCATTCGTCACAAGTAGGAAAAATTTAAATCTGCATGGCACTTTACTCCAATTGGCTCATTCGCTTGCTTAAACTCAACGTTGATTCTGATTCCGCAGAACTGAGTTGGGCGTTAAAAAGTATTTGTTGTTAACATTCTTTTTTCATTCGGTTTTTCCAGTTACGAGTCCTTTTTTAAAGCTGATCGTTTTCTGTTCATTTTGTTTAGTTCTTTTTTCGTAACAGATTTAATGTTTAGTATAGAGCTTAGAAGAAATTCGCAGTGTGAGATAGGCAAGAAGTAAGGCATGTAGCAACATCAGCACGGCAAAGGGCACTCCTTTAAAGGCAAGGAAGGGCAAAAATATTTTAAGTCAAGTGATAGCGATTGCTGTATGAGTCGTACGATTTTTGAATCAAGCCCGGGCAACGTCTGCTAGTCGTCTGCTAAAACAGCGGTATCCATAGTTAACAAATGTCCTCCTTTTTAAGATTCGTTTTCCTGTTTGACTTTTGGAAAAAATTTAAGTCTTGACAACTTAATTCAGAATAATCTGCAAGTAATAAACTTGTTGGTTTTTAACTAAAGTCTTGCGCTACAAAAATATGCAAAAGCGTTATTTCATGTTTAGCATGTACTAGAAATCCGTTCATTTCCAGTTAAGAGAAACGCCGATATTTTTTTATTTCTTAATTGATATAGTTTGTAATACGCAAAGAGACAGATATGAAAAATATTGATTCTTCTCTATTTTTTTTTTATTTTTTTCAAACAGAATGTGTTAATGACATTTTTAACCAGCTTTTTTCGTTTTTATTTTAATATCAGAGGCGGTACGGTGGATTAATGGAAAGCGTCTCCGCTTGAGGAATTAGCAGAACCGAGTTCAAGCTTCAGAGCTGATCTAAAGTCATATCTACGGTCGTTATTTTCATAATTCTCTAGTTGATTTCATTTCTCTCAACAAATCAAGCTATTTCGCCGACTTTTCAGTTTCCTTTCACTTTTTTAATCCAAATCTGTATCTAAAAAGAGATAAAAACCTTATTTCTCAGATATATAGATTTATGTAGACATACGTGTGGATAAGTGACTGGAAATTTATTCTTATAAAATTGGTTTGAGAATTCCTCGTTGGTAGTCGAGACATTTGTATAGATTCTTGTCCATCCAATTACAAATTTTGAGCTCCGCAATTTTCCTCAGTTGACAAAGCAGCAGCGCTCTAGAAAACCTATTACAGGGTTTTTAAATAATTATAGAAGCGAATATAATTGCATGAAGCGAATTATAATAGACATGACAAAATATTTTTTTTTGTTGCTTTCAGACAGAATATTTTAGACAATTTTGCCAACCAATGTTTCGCATTATTGTTATTCTTATTTATTCGCAACAAACAAACTTTCGCAACAAATTGGTGATTCTCGTTGCAAATCCAGCAAGAGCAAGTCTCTTCAATATTTGATCATTCTCTTCAGAATTCTTACAGATGTTAGCAATATTTCCGTTTTGACGGTTCTGATAATTCTTCTGATTTTCAGTTCTAATTCTTATCCAGAAAGAGTCTAATGGGGTTAAAATAAGGGCTAAGGTCATTACTATCATCGTATCCATCTTTTCAATTTCCTTTAGTTTTAATCTGCTGAAACAACAACTACCAAATCTGGAAAATGTTCTCCCTTTTAATGACTCCTGTTTTCGTGACTGTCGTCTGAGAAAAGTGTTTGTCCTTACAACATCATTTATAGTAGTTCGCAAATCATAAACCTATTTTTTTTTTTAATTAAATCTTTGCGATACTAAATCAATGAAATAATATTACTTGATGTTTTGCATGTACCAAAAATCTGTTTAATTTCTTATAACAAAAAAAACAACAATAATATTCATACGAAATAGTATTTCTTAACTGATATAGCTTGTATTACGCAAACAGATAGACGTGAGAATTTTTTTTAAGCTTTTCACCCCAAGCAAGGCTGGAAGCCACTAGCACGCAAGGGGTTACAGAAGGTTTGGGGGAAGAGCAGATAGGAGTGGAAGAGGAAAGGATGTGGAGAAAGATAGTGGATCGAACAAGGCAAGGGGGTTACAGAAGATTTGGAGCGAGAGCAGATAGGAATGAAAGGGGAAAGGATGTGGAGAAGGGAAGTGGATAGATCAAGGCAACTGGAGATGTCGATTGACGTTACACTTAAATAGTTGGAGATTATATTTGTCAGGGAAACAGGAATAAGGAAGGGAGTTCCACAGGCGAGAGGTGCGAGACATGAAGCTATTGGAGTAGAAGAGACGTCTACATCTAACAGTTTCAACAGTAAGGGGGTGGGAACTGGATGTTAGCCTCGTAGGACGCTTAAATTCACGAGGCCTGGGAACCAGCGAAAACAGCTCATCGGAGCAATTACCGTGAAAGTATTTGTAAAAAAGACAGAGCGAGGCAACGGCGCGTCTGTGAGAGAGCGACTGCTGACGAGATGACAGATCAGGGCCAATTACGTTGCATATCCGTCTTTGGATCTTATCAAGAACCCTGAGGCAAACAGCAGGGGCCCCAGACCATATATGGCAGCAATACTCCATGCAAGGGCGATAGACTATTTTGTTTTCAAATATAAATTTTTAGCAAAATTTGCCAACCAAAGTTTTGCTATTATTGCTATTTCAATATTATTATTATAAATCATCAGTTACCTCCCCTTAAGATCTAGTGTAATAAAGCTTTGGTATAAGTTTTGATGTAATGGAATAACCAATCACCCCCATGAATTATTACATTATAGGTAGTAAGTACCTATAAAAATCAACCGTCTACGAGAGACTGGTAGGGACGAGAGAGAAGACGACGAAAGTACGTCCCACCTTCCAGTTAGTGGCACTCACTACTAGATTAACCTGTATGTATAACTGTACCGTTTTTCATATTGTACTTGTGTTTTTTTTTTGTTTTTTTTTAAGCGTATCACCCCAAGCAAGGCTGGAGGCCACTATCACGCATGGGGTTACAGAAGGGATGGAGGAAGAGCAGATAGGAGTGGTAAAGGAGAGGATGTGAAGAAAGAGAAAGACGGAGGGTCGATCAAGGCAAGGGGGTTACAGAAGATTTGGAGCGAGAGCAGATAGGAATGAAAGATGAAAGGATGTGGAGAAGGGAAGTGGATAGATCAAGGCAACTGGAGATGACGATTGACGCTACACTTAAACCGTTGGAGATTGTATTTGTCAGGGAAACAGTAATAGGGAAGGGAGTTCCATAGGCGAGATGTGCGAGACATGAAGCTATTGGAGTAGAAGAGACGTCTACATCTAACAGTTTCAACAGTGAAGGGGTGGGAACGGGATGCCAGCCTCGTAGGACGTTTAAATTCACGAGGCCTAGGGACAAGCGAAAGCAACTCCTCGGAGCAATTACCGTGAAAGTACTTGTAAAAAAGGCAGAGCGAGGCAACATCGCGTCTGTCAGAGAGCGACTGCAGACGAGATGACAGATCAGGGCCAATCACATTGCATATCCGTCTCTGGATCTTATCAAGAACCCTGAGGCAAACAGCAGGGGCCCCAGACCATATATGGCAGCAATACTCCATGCAAGGGCGAATGGTCGATTTATAAACTTGGAGGATCGATTCCGGGGAGAAAAATTTCCTGGCTCGGCACAGGGAACCAACTTTTCTTGCGGTGGATGATGCAACTGACTCGATGTATTTGTTCCATCTCGAGACAATAAATTTTCTTCTAGTATCTACCTGGTGTTATGTGTTTATTCCCTTAGTACGGAATATAATAAGTTTATTCACTGGTTCTATTTTTACTACAGTTATTACAATCATCGATTTTTCACAATAAATTATGATTTCCGTTGCAGGCCAAATACGAGTCTCTTCAATATTCTGTCTTTCCCTTCAGTATTCATCCAGATTTTAGCAATATTGCCGTCTGGGTCGTTTTGATTCTTCTGGATTTGAATTCTCACCCTTCAAAAGACTTCAAAGCTGACCCAACAGCTAAAATACTGGCTAAAATGGTTATTTTCATTTTTTAGTAACCCTTCTTTTACCTTCAGACATTTCTTGAAATCTGATTGGTTATTCAATGCACAGTAAGCTTGGAAAAACTTTCATAGCAAATCAGTCGAATTTTGTGCAAAAGTAGGCTCAACCTACTTGAAAAACACTTTCTCTAATTTAACCCTAACTTGAATCCAGATTTTAGCAATATTGCCGTCATACAATTCTATTGGTTAAAAATACGATCTCACCCTTGCATTTCTTGGCAACGTCTACTGAATTTCCGGTGAGCCAGTTTAAGTATCGAAAAAGCTATAAATACGAACAGCAATCAAGTTTTTACGCACAGAAATGTACAGGTACTTAGACAGACGCTGAGCGAGAACTTACTTTTATGCTGATCAGAGACTGCCTTTAAGGAACAAACTTCTTTTCTGAAAGATTTGGAAAAATACTCTACACCACAATTCACCAACTTTTTCAACAACTCATTGTGACAAAACTTTTTCCACTAGAATATCTTTCTCAGAAAATTTTTGTCTAATTTAATGTTTACTAATCTTGACTTACCTAGTTAAAGGTAGACAACTTTCGCTTACTTAAAATGCTAAAGTTAAAATTCACACTACTACAGTATTTTAAATTTCTAATAACAATTCTATTCTCAAACTTTCATACACTGAACTTTCAACCAATAATGTGCAGAACTTTCTGCATTTAACATTCCAAACAGCAATAAGAACCTTTTCTCCTAAAAATTCTCTGATCCATTTTACGCAAACGTCATTACAACACAAATTGTAAAATTCTGTACATAAAAAATTTATTTGTTGGTAAGAGCCTATTCTTTTGTCATAATTGCATCGTTACCTACTGCATTTTTTTTTTAAATTTATGTTTGTGGATATTACATGTTTCATTTGCAGCGAAACAGTAAAAATATTCACGCAGCCTTCTTAGATCCACTACAATTTCACAGATTATGTCAGTTCTATAACCAACTCCTGTTATCTTGCCATATTTGTAATTTCCTTTAGTTTTAATCTGCGTTCTCGTGAAGCAACAACATCAAAATATGACAAATGGTTTTTATAATTCCTCTTTTCGTGTCCGACTTTTGTGAGAAAAGCTACTGTCCTCACAATATTCATAGTAATCCGCAACTCGTAAACCTATCTTTTAACTAAATTCTTGCGATACCAAATCAATGAAAAAGTATTATTCGATGTTTTCTATACACCAAACATCCGTTCACTTGCATATTAAAAGATGAAACCTCAACTGTTTTTATAAGAAATTGTATTTCGTAACTGATATAGCTTTTACTACACGTTGCCTTTTCCCGATGGAATAAATTCATATTCTTCGCCTTTTTACTATCGTGAAATCCGTTTTATTTTTTCATTTTAATTTATTTATTTATTTTTGCCTGAATGTCATGATCTGTTTGAATTTCAATTTTCCAATTCATAAAATATCGTAACATCCTAATGTTTTTTTTTTATTCTCAAAAGGATTACCTCCCTTAGTCGTATAAGAAATGTTTACCTCCCTTACACTTGTACACACGCAATCGACCTCATTGGCGTATAACGTTTGTCTTACTTCGTCATCCTACATCACCAAAGGTAGGCGGCATCATTCTTCGTTTTCTATGTGCTGTTTCCCCTTCAGGACGTGGGCGACCATGGCTCACCGCAGTTTCCTGTAATTTGTAGCCCTGGGAAAAATTTATCTTTTTGCTATCCCTCCGAATCCCTGTGTTTGAACAAACTAGTTAGATAGATTACTTTTCCCTGTCACTCTTGTTTTCAATATGTCCTGTGAGTTTAAAATTTTCCAAGCCCTCTTTCCTCATTATGTGCCTCAGAAATTTCAACTGTCTCTTTCTCATTGGAAATATAAGTTACGTTTTTTGGGGTTTTTTTTTCTCTAAAACTTCGTTGTTGCTCACATATTCAGCCCATGGCTTTCTCAGCATCCTTCTGTAGAATCAAAGTTCTGTTGCCTCAGAACTCTTCTTCGTCTGTAATTAGATTGTGCAGCAGTCAATGCCATATGAAAAGACCATTGTGTCTGGCGTGATCACAACTTTATGAACCTCATGTAATTGTCTAGATCATTAAAACTGGTTGTTACTGTTATTTCTTTGTAGAATAAATGCTGTTTTATTATCTATTTTTTATGAATGAAGTGAAAAAATACCAACAAGTTTATTCAGGACAGTGTGTTATTTATTACTCACAACATCCCCAAATATAACTATATGTTGTAACCTAGGGAAGGATACTGAATAGAATAATCACACGAAGGTTGGTAATGAATGATAATACTTAGGACAAGAACAACACACATAAGATTCGCCAGCGGAACGTAGAAGAAATGGTCAACTGCTAGAAGTGATTCAAGTGAATTCCACAATGAATCTCCAACTGCAGACCGCAGACAATATCTACCAACTCCCCACTCAGTCAAATGTGACACAAGGCCGAATTTAATATGGGATTCCCGAACCCATAGTCTCAGCCAAAAATTCCCCGTAGACCCCGTATAAAACGGAGTCGGGTAGGTGTTTCCCGAGATGAGACTCTGCCCTTCGGCATAGCCCCGTCTGGGGATGCGTTCTGCCCGGAGGCAGAGAGCTTAACCAGCCCAGCTGAAGACGAATCTCCAACTGCAGACCGGCAACCAACACATGCAGTATTCATGGTAGGTACTGTATTTACAGGAATACCCGCCGGTAGGTATGCTACAGCACGATAACAGGCGATGTACGAGGATCGATTGACAAGTTTGTAGACTGACAACATACTCCCATGGAATGTGACCAAAATGCAGTTTATTTTTTAAGATAGCCCCCACACCTCGGTGTTGCAGCGCTTGAATACTAATGGTGAAGAAGCTTTCATCTTGTTTGTCAAAAAGACATCAGAAAATATATCATCATCATCATCATCATCATCATCATCATCATCATCATCATCATCATCATCATCATCACTGCGATGCTGGTTCCCAGCGAGGTGAGTTTTTTTTTCTATGTTGGAGAACAGATAATAATTGAGACCAAACCAGGAGAATAGGTTGGATGATCACCAAGTTCAAAGCCACAGTCACGCAGAGTAGCCATTGAAACCAAGGACTCGTGTGCTGGAGCATTGTCCTGATGAAACCAGACCCCTTTCGTCAGTTTTCCTGAGCGTTTGGTTTTTATAGTATTTCCTAACTGCTTCAGTAAATTGGTAGATTACTCTCCATCGATGGGGTGGCTCTTTTGAAGATAGTGAATAAATTCTGTCCATTTTGCTGTTGCCATAGAACATACGATGATATCTAAGCACTTCAACTGTAAAATGATTAGACCTTGTACTGCGTTTAAATTCACAGTCTAAGTACCATAGAGGACATTGCATCAGAACAATTAACGTAAAAGTATTTCTAGAAAAGGCACAGAGAAGCTACCTTACGGCATTGGAAAAATAACTGAAGCTGTGATGCCAGGACCAATGACATTGCAGATTCTTCCTTGGATTTTATCAAGGATCACCCAATATATTGCAGGAACATCAAACTGTATGTGGCAACAATTTTCAAAGCATATTATAGATATATAAGATAGAATCGGACGAAAAAATTGTTTTTGTTGTTGGATTTGATAATTTTATCGCTGTCACGTTGTCCTTCATGGAGTGAAAAATTTGTCAGTCTCCGCCCTTACATTGCAGAAGTATATTTTTCGTGCACAATCATATGCTTTTAAATGCCGACTGAAAACCAATCTTCATATAAATGTTGTATCTTCCCGGCAACATTTTGTATTCCCCTGAATAGCACTAGGCACTCGTTTAACAGACACACAGAAGCAATACAAAATTTATGTTTGCAATAAATACGTTGTTAGCATTTTTCATTAATCAATTTATTTACAGTCCTTCATCGTCATTCATTTTATTAGGTGGACGTAAATGTTTCCAGCAAAAAAAAAAAGAAAACGGTTTTCAATTTTATACTTAAAATCTATTTTAAAAAATTATACTGGAAATTTCTGTAATCATCTCAAAATATAAGCCTTAATATATAATAATATACTAATATTACTAATATGATAATGATATAATACGATAATGCTATGATAATGATATTAATATTAATAATATTACGGGCACGTAGCCGAGTAGTTAGAAATCTTTTTTTGACTATGAGACCCGGGTTCGAATCTTGCCATAGTCGATTTGTCAGGAAGGTGACTTGATACGGAAAACCATACCACGGGTAAACCCGAGTGAGTGAAATTGGGTAAACGGAACCCTTCGGATGGTTGCGCTAGCACGAAGTCACAAGTCGTCGTGACCGAGGGCCTTATTCAGATTGTTGCTTAGGGTCCTTCTTCAGGCTGTAACTAAGGTCTGCTCGTCATATTTAGCGTATAAACCACAGGTGGGATGTGTGGATGTTGAAAAGAACAAAACAAATGTGCCCGAGCAGGCGCCTGAAAAGGGGATTAAGTAGCCGCCCTAGTAGAGTGGCATGTTTGGATACGAGTGGCCGCGCCATTTTGAATATTAATATAACATAAACATTAAAAGAAAACGTTAATTATAGTTTAAAGCACGGAGACAAAATAAAAAAATTAAATTTTCATTTTTCATTATTATAAACAAATTTTAGTCATTTATAATATCTATAATATAAGAAATAAGTACATTATTTACATTATTCGGACTATTCTCCTCATCTTCGTCGCCATATTTATTACAACATTTCGGCCCTTTAGTATCTGTCTATATATTCAGGTGGTTGGAATGTCGAACTGAACCCTTTATTTCGCCCACTGAGGTAGACTGTTCTAGTTCCACGTACCATGTTTAATGGATGTCAGTTATCAGTTATCTCCTGTTAATTTTTCCCTCTGAAAGTTCTCCACTGCCTTAACCGGGTATTGAACTCACACTCTTTAGGTCTGTTATGGGAACTTACCCATAATATCAATAGACTGTTCCGTACCTCATAAATACTGCGCCTCAAGAGGGAGCAGCAGACACAGAGCCAGAGTGAGTCAGCCAGCCAACCAGTCAGTCTGAGACGGAGACAGAGTCAGACGATTACTATAAGACACTGAAATAGTGATACTTCGAGACAACATAGTTCGAAAGAACTAAAAATGTACGTCTTAAGAAATACCGAAAACATATTCGGAACGGACTGGATGCAAAAATTCGAACTGTGGGATTTACCTATAAGTACGTACTGCCAAAATGTAAAAAGCTTACCAACCGAGACAGACAAATTAAAAGAGAAATTAAAAACGAGTTTCCCCGAAGTATTTTCAGCAGGCCTAGGAAGATGTAAGAAAATTGCAGCAAATATCGAAGTAAAGGAAAACGTTCAGCCTATTTTCAAGAAAAAAGGAGCGTACCGTTTGCGTCAATTGAAAAAATTGATCAAGAATTAACCAGACTCGAAAACAATGGCATATTGACAAAAGTAGAATACAGTAAATGGGCCGCACCGACGGTCTACGTAAAAAAAAAATCAGGCGAAATTCGAGTTTGCGCTGATTTTTATACAGGTTTGAACGCAGCAATAAAGGACTAGCACTATCCTCTACCCAGTCCAGAAGAAGTATTCACTAAATTAAATGGCAGAAAATATTTTTCAAAAATTGATTTAAGCGAGGCGTACCTGCAAATTACAGTCGACGAAGAAAGTTCAAAACTACTATGCATAAACACACACAAAGGACTGTACAGATAGTTCTCTCTAACCTAACCTGATTGTTATTACTAACACTTCTACTTCTTTTGTACATATTCTGTTTTGTAATATATCTGTGTTATTCTATACCTGTGTTCAAGTTATTCTTCATTGGTTTTACCTTGGACCATCACCGTGGTACAAGGAACTTAGACCATAACAAGGTCCTGTCACTGGATCTAACCAACGCCTTTATCCACTGTGCCATGTATCCTTGAGGACCTGAAGGCCGGAGAGTACAACGGCCGAAACGTTGTAATAAATATGGCGACAAAGATGAGGACAATAGTCCGAATAATGTAAATAGTGTACATAATACCTCATCTCAGAAATATAGACAAATATTGAAGAAATGAGTAGTTGAAATTTGACGAGATTATATCCATTGGTGTCTTCTCCAGTGTTTGATGATGAATAATGTATTTCACAACGGTGTGTGACTTCTTCTGTATCTTTGTGACGTCCATAACAGAGATTGTTTTTTACAGTGAGGTTCTCCTTCACTCAAATGTAGACGGTTACAGTATGGGAACAGTTTATGCGAATAGGAGGGGGAAGATATCAGTTAACCCTAGACTTGAACAGGTTAAGATTGTATCGATCGGAAAAGCATTCTGTTTGGAGCCCACAGAGCAGTGGTTAGCGGAAAGAAGCTGTTGAAAGTGGAAATTATTTCTCACCAATGGAATACAGAGGGAATGTGGTTGGATTGCGACAATGTGAGTGATATGGTGGGTCCTGGTTGTGAAGGTTAGAACTGGCGGAACCGAGTTGGTATGAACACTTTTTATGGAAGTAGTGAGAGAGCAGTGAGAGGCTTGTCCCGTCCCATCTGTGAGAGAGAGGTTGGAGAGTGGAAAATAATTTGACACGTACAAGGATTTTGAGACGCGTTTAGACACCATAGAGAAATCTAATGTGTGCATGACATTACGAGTAAAAAGATTATTCTTAATTTTTTTTTTAAGCTTATCACCCCAAGCAAGGCTGGAAGCCACTAGCACGCAAGGGGTTACAGAAGGTTTGGAGGAAGAGCAGATAGGAGTGATAAAGGAGAGGATGTGGAGAAAGATAGTGGATCGATCAAGGCAAGGGGGTTACAGAAGATTTGGAGCGAGAGCAGATAGGAATGAAAGGTGAAAGGATGTGGAGAAGGGAAGTGGATAGATCAAGGCAACTGGAGATGTCTATTGACGTTACACTTAAATAGTTGGAGATTGTATTTGTCAGGGAAACAGGAATAAGGAAGGGAGTTCCACAGGCGAGAGGTGCGAGACATGAAGCTATTGGAGTAGAAGAGACGTCTACATCTAACAGTTTCAACGGTGAAGGGGTGGGAACGGGATGCCAGCCTCGTAGGACGTTTAAATTCATGAGGCCTAGGAACCAGCGAAAGCAGCTCATCGGAGCAATTACCGTGAAAGTATTTGTAAAAAAGACAGAGTGAGGCAACGTTGCGTCTGTAAGAGAGTGACTGCAGACGAGGTGACAGATCAGGGCCAATTACATTGCATATCCGTCTCTGGATCTTATCAAGAACCCTGAGGCAAACAGCAGGGGCTCCAGACCATATATGTCAGCAATACTCCATGCAAGGGCGAAACATAAATAATTCAAACAAAATTGATAAGTGTTGATTGATAAGTTAAACTTTCTATAAATCCAATGAAATAAGTTTTTAGATCAGATAGAAACTCTAATCAAAATGAAGGACGTTTATTTCTTATCAGAATTAGAAATTCAGTCCTCATTTAACGCAACGATTGTTGAATTATGAATAAGATAAATTTCGTTAGAAGCAGAGGAAAGAATCCTGAACTGTAATATAATATCTGCCCTCCTGTAGAGCGGCGAATGCTGGACAATCTCCTCAAAGATGAAGAAGAGACTGGAAGAAATGTGTTTCTACAGAAGAAACAGAATTTGCTTCTACAGTTTTATTCTAAAAATACCACGAATCGAACTTGTGAGCAACGACGAGAATTGGAAAAAAATGGAAACAAAAAGTAAATTTTATCATCAGGAAGAGGCATTTGAGATTTCTGGAGAAAGTGATGAGGAAAGTGGGCTTGGAAAATCTGATACTCACAGGACAGATTGAGGGACAGAGGAAAGCAATGTAAAACATACTTGATAAGCTTGAGTAAATGGATGGTTTGGGGAAAAATAACAAAAAGGCAAAATTTATTAAGAGCTACAATGGATAGGAAGATGTGGAGAGCCATGATTCTCTACGTCCAGAAGGGACATAGCACATAAAGGAAGAAGAATCTTATGAAACAGGTTTCACCCCAGGGATAATCAGTTAACATGTATCGAAATTAAGCCTATTTATTTCACTTCAAAATTACAAGAATATTTTTCGACTATTTAGTGTTACGATATTTGATTGAAAAGTAAGGTCACCAATCGTATAAAACAGGTTTTAGACCAGACGGAATAAAGAAACTTGTATCAAAATGAAGTCAATTTATTTCTTTTCAAAAGTTTATTTTCGAACATAGTCACCATTTAGTGCAACACATTTTTCTGAATGTAACTGTCCGCTTTTTCATTCCGTCCAGGAAGAAAGATTCTCGTTTTTTAATCCAGTTGTACACATCAACTTCAACTTCGTTGTCTTATGAAACTGTTGACCTTTCATCTTGTAGGAGAACCATAAAACTTATAGTATCAAATCAAGGATGCAGGGCAGGTGGCGGTAGTTGCAGCAACCGTGAATGTCACACATGTGCATGTGTGAAATATTTGGCAAAACTCTGACATCGAATAATAGACGCTTTCTCACTTATCTTCCTGTATATACCTTATAATTTGCCTAACTTAGCAGTTTATCCTCAACGGAGAAAGCTAATTTACATATTCAACTTTCAAAAGCAAATGGAATTACAATGTTATAATATACAATTTACGGATGAAAAGGCTATAAATTACAATTCATCGAAAAAGTTCGCTATACTATAAAATTAATGGAATGACTGCACTATAATATAAAATTTATGGAATGACAATACAATAATATACGTTTTATGGAATGATAAACTGAAGGTTCAGAAAGCCAGAGAAAAGCAAAGCACAAGATACCTGGCAGGCTTCAGGAAATGAATGGTGGAACAGGCTTTGGAAGAGATGGCAAAAAGATCTAGATTTATTAAGAGTTATAAAGGATAGGAAATTGTGGAGAGCCATGAATCCCAACCTGAAGGTACACCGCACATAGTCGAAGAACTAGATTACCAGCTACGTCTCATAATTTTACTGTTGAAATTACCCATTGTAGACGGTATGTGCGACACTGAGATCCGTAGACGTATTAGGATGGCCAAGAAATCATTGCAAAAGCTGGGCAGAGTATTGCAAGGCAGGAGAATTTCTTTGGTAACAAAGAAAAGAATGCTGAGCTGTTACGTGACATCTGTCCTTCTTTATGGCAGCGAATGTTGGACGATTTCCTCAAAGATGAAAAAGAGAGTCGAGGCGACAGAAATGTGGTTCTACAGAAGGATGTTAAGGATATGATGGACCGAGCGTATGAGAGGATGCAAACAAAAACGAGGCTTATATTTAGCATCAGGAAGAGGTAGCTGAAGTTTCTGGGACACACAATAAGGAAGAAGGGCCTGGAGAATCTGATACTCACGTGTCGAATAGAGAGAAAGCGAGATAAAGGAAAATAACGCATGAGATACCTAGGGGGCTTGAGCAAGTGGATGACAGAATGTGGTCTGAGGGAGATGGCAGAGGGTTAGGAACTGCAAGGGAAGTGGAGGGCCATGATCGCCTACGCCCTGAAAGAAAGTAAGACGAAAGTTCTCCTGTACTTCTTCCTTACGAAAATTTCTTCCGACTTCGTGTCAACTGCGATCTTTCAAAAGTTTAATTGTTACCTTCTATCTCCTTGGACGACGTTCTTTTATTGTCCTGGCTGTTTCTTTCAGTCTCAGTAACCCCTTGCTTATTAGTGGCTTTTATTGCCTTGTCTGGGGTGAAATGATTACGAAATAAATAATATGGAAACTCTAAACAAGCAGCCTGCATATGGACAGGTTACGAGTTTAATGAGTACACAAAAAATAGAAAAAGGAGTGTAACAAGGAAGTGCTTTCTTCCTTGATTTGTTTAAGCCGTACAAATTCTAAGATGGGAGGAACTTTCAGAACCCAAACAATATAGGTTAGGCTGATGACACTGAGATGACGGTAGATTGCGAAGGAAAACTGAAAGGATTAATAGACAAGATATCAGAGGAGAGTAAGAAGAAAGGACTAACTGTTAACTGTAAGAGGACAGAATGCACACACACACACACATATATATATATATATATATATTTAAAGACATTTATATATATTATGTTTAACGTTCTTTTTATAGATACAAGTATTTAAGCAAATGCTCTGTTTTATAATAAACAGTATTAAATAACATTTACCGGCCTGAATGTCCGAGAAATTTTCATAGAAAATTTTCGCTCTCCGACAGGAATCGAACCTGTATCCTATACGGAACCATCATTTCGCGTGATGTGCCTTAACCTTTCGGCCACAGATGAGCGTCTGGTTAGCAATATATATATATAGGCACGGTGGTGTAGTAGACAGCGGCTCGGATTGAGGAATCGGAGAGCTGAGTTGGAATTCCAGTCGAATCCATTACATTCACTAACGTGCTAGGGAAAAGTTATTAATCCTCTTCTTCTGCCTCCAGCTATGGGTAAATACCAGGACGGAATGGGTTCTTGGATCGAAACTGATCTAAGAGAAGGACAATTCTGAATTCAAAACCCGTGGAGGGTTGTTTGTGCACCATGTCTCTGTATTCGGTTCTGCACGAAGCCTTCACCACTATAAAATCATATGTACTGGTGTCTAGCAATCGGTTCTTTGGAATGGAGCTGCTTGACACTCATACGTTGAATACGTCGACGGAAGAGTCCACCATATATATATATATATATATGTGTGTGTGTGTGTGTGTGTGTGTGTGTGTGTGTGTGTGTGTAAAATGGACTCTGGGGTCGTTTTTGACGTATGAGCATTAAGCATCTCCGTACATAGATTCGAACTCGCCTCTCCTATTTCTCAGTCCACGGGACATTGTAACAAGAAATGCTATTTTCATGTTCGGAATGCCATAAGATCGAACGGTGATTCCAAAATTAATTTTGGTAATGGTCAGAACCAGAGCAACTTACAAATATATATATATATATATATATATATATATATATATTTATCCACAGGCAGACTGTTTCGCTGTATTACAGCTCATCAGCACACGCAGTGGAGAAAGGGATTTTTAAGGCATTATATACGAGATATATGCGTGACCGGCGGTAAACCAGAGTACTCAATTCATACCGAACAGCTTTTAGTGTTAGCAGTAGCCGGCAAATTCCCTTTATTCCAAAGTGCTCAACCTACATAGCTTATGTCATAAAATTCATTCTATTATTAACGATAGAAATTGTTTTAATTCTAGACTTTATTCAAGACAATGGGACAGAAAATACAATATCCATGTTCAGAATGATAACAGATCGAACAGGACAAATACAGAAAGATATTTACTTATGTTTCATAGATTATACAAAGTCATTTGATAAATGACGTCAATATTTTGAAATATCATGGATCCCTTTTACACGGATACGGACATTCCAGCACTACGTAAAATGTAGAGGTGAACAAAGATCCTTCAAGCAGATGGGTAATATATAATGTAGAAATAGCGGAACATGCCTTTCAGAAACAAAGCAAAGTATTAGCCGATCGGAAAATATTCTTAGAAACAAAGAAGAAAAAGGTGGAACGCCGCTATGCAATATCTAATTCCCTATAAACGTTGCCTAATTTCATCACAAGTTGAAGAGCATTGAAACGACAAAGTTGATGTCTGACCCCATAATACGGAGAATACTATGGACAGAGCATGTGAGAAGCAAGGAAGTTTGAAAGAACTAAAAAGAAACTATAGTTAAAGATTAGTAAGAGACAGCAAAAAAAAAATATTTGAGACGCATAGAGAGAAAACGTCTGGAGAACATTATTTACATTATTCGGACTATTGCCCTCATCTTTGTCGCCATATTTACTACAACGTTTCGGCCGTTGTACGCTCCAACCTTCTTCAGGTGGTTTGAATGTCGAACTGAACCCTTTATTTCGCTCACTGGGGTAGACTGTTCTAGTTCCACGTGTCATGTTTAATGGATGTCAGTTATCAGTTATTTCCTGTTAATTTCCCTCTGAAAGTTCTCCACTGCCTTAACCGGGTATTGAACTCACACTCTTTTGATCCTGTCACTGGATTTAACCAACGCCTTTATCCACTGTGCCATGTGTCATTGGCCGAAACGTTGTAATAAATATGGCGACAAAGATGAGGACAATAGTCCGAATAATGTAAATAATATACATAATACCTCATCTCAGAAATATAGACAGATACTGAAAGGCCGAAACATTGTAATAAATATGGCGACAAAGATGAGGACAATAGTCCGAATAATGTAAATAATGTACATAATACCTCATCTCAGAAATATAGACAGATACTGAAAGGCCGAAACGTTGAAATAAATATGGCGACAAAGATGAGGACAATAGTCCGAATAATGTAAATAGTGTACATAATACCTCATCTCAGAGAGATAACGAAGGGCCGAAACGTTGTAATAAATATGGCGACAAAGATGAGAACAATAGTCCGAATAATGTAAATAATGTACATAATACCTCATCTCAGAAATATAGACAAATGTCTGGAAAAGTTAACAACCGCAGGCCAATTGGAACTCAAGAAAATTTATTTGAGAGTAATGAATGGATCAAAGAGAAATTGCCATGTAAAACAAAAGTTGAGATTAATAGACAATAGTCATTTCGAGCGACAAAGACCAGGAACTCTGGGATAGCCATGATCACCAAAGTCCAGAAAGTGTTTGTGCAAGTGACATGAAAATAGAGTGCATGAGGAATGCACAATATATCGAACAAAGGCACTTGAAATATTATTTCCATATACTAACATATGTGCTCCTATTTAGAGTAAATATGTTACAAATCGATCAAGGGTATCAAAATGTACTTACTCGGAAACTGTATCCAGTGATCATGCATAACTCATAGTAACCGTTGATTATAGAATGAGATGGCGTCTAATCGATAATCATCGTATTTATTTAAGACATTTTGCTTCTCGTTAGTGAACTGAGCCATGATGATTACTAAATAAACGCCTTTGATACGTCAAGTGCTTGTTTGGACGAGTTCAATAAAATTCAAAATATCAAAAAGAACACGCCTTTCAATAGCTGAGTGTTTGTGATTGTACGTTCATGCAGGTAGCGAAAAAAAGGCGTGAATTTCAATAAATTGTTCAAACACGATGTTCTATTTTTACCACCAAATCAACAATTTAAAACGAAAAGTACAGGGTGTCGCAAAAATGAATGAAAATGAATACTTTTTTTCGGCAAAACATTGGCGTAGATTTCTTAGATTGCCATGTGAATGTGAGCATAATGTTGTCGTCGATGTACCACGTCCATTCAGGTTCATAGTTCTCCACAATGTAATGTAGTCCATCATCTTTTATATGCAGAGTCCCTTAAGGAATATGGCTCTTCACCACTTTCTATTATTCACTGATTGCCTTCTGGGTGAGTGTTTAATGTGATCCATCATCATCTCTCTGTTGCGGCCCTTTGTGACCGTGACTCTCCACAACTTTCTTTGTTTCATAGATTGCCTTCTGGATTTGAGCTTAATGTGGCCCATCATCTTTGATGTGCCGCATCCCTTCAGAACCATGGCTCTTCATAACATTCTTTGTTTAACATATTGCCTTCTTAATGTGGCCCATCATTTTTGTTGTGGAGTTATTTCCACAATAGAACTTGTAGTTGGACTAAATGCGTCCTAAATGGGGTAAACGTACAGCAACGTTAGGAACTTGTAATAAAGTGTTACGCAGAGTAATCGAGTTGTGGTCGCTGATCACTACTCTTCCCTCGACTACCTACTGACTCCTACTTATAATAGGTGGGAGAGTCTATTATCTAGACCAGGTGTCTTTCACCATAACATCACCCTCCTAAAACTTTACTCCGTAGGAGTAAAAAGTTTTTAATTTTTTATTTTATTTTATTTTTTTACAGAGCAAGAAAAGAAAAATTCATTTTTTTAGCAACATCGTAGCGTATCTCCTACGTTTTGGATCCATTTTTAAATGGTCAGTTGCCTTTCTTTTTCTCTTGGATCGGCGTATCTCAGGTAACATCGTTGCTGGCGTTGGAAGATCAAACGTATCAAAAATCACCTCCATAGGTGTTTCTTCAGCTGGAGCGCTGTCAACCACGTCTGAAGAGCGTCGTCTGATCTGGTTAATGTGCCGTCTGCACGTGAATTTTTCGCCTTTCACGAAGTACATCATGTTGCCAATCCGCTTTTCTATTTTTCCACACTCCCAGAATGATTTATTCTGTTTATAGACCTTAAAGTATACTTTTTCACCAGGATTGTACTTCTTAACTTGAATAACTTTTACTGTACCTGGCTTTGTCTTTTTTGGTAATAACTTGTCGAAAACAGATATTACCCGACGTGCAAACATCACCTCGGCTGGCGATTGTGACGCTGGTGTCGCGTTTAACCCTGTTGAAAAATCTGCGCAAACACGAATGTCTTTAGACTTTTTCTTCACGTATACCGTCGGAGCTGCCCAATCACTGTAGTCAACTTTTTTGAGTACACCGGATTTCTCTAATCTGTCCAATTCTTTATCAATCTGTTCTATTGAGGCAAACGGAACACTTCTTTTCTTTTTGAATACCGCCTGAGCATTTTCTTTTAAAAAGAATTTTGCCTCCATCTTGGTACACGTTCCCAAGCCCGGAGGAAAAACAGTAGGAAATGTTTCCTTAAGTTTCTCTATTAATTTTTCGGCTTCGGAGTTAAAATTTTGTACCTTGTAACAGAAAAAATTTATCGGTAGATCCCATAATTGAAATTCTGTTATCCAATTCGTACAGAGTAAATTGGTGTTATTTTCCATGACAAATAGTTTAACATTTCGCGTTTTTTTATTTAACGTGACGTTTGTAACAATTTCTCCAATAAATTGTATTTTTTCTCCCGTCACTGACTTCGCGATTTTCTTTGTCTTCATTAAAGTTGGTTTCCCCAACTTCTTCCACGTATGCAAATTTATGATAGAGTGATCCGAACCAGTGTCAAGTTGCATTTTTATTTTTTTATTATTTATTTCGACGGTAACGAATTTTCTAGTTATTCCATCGTTTACCTCGTTGGACTTTAGTTTTCTTATTTTATTGCCCTTATTTTTTGAATGGCAATGTGAATGTTTGTGCCCAACTCTTCCACAGTTGAAACATTTTTTATTTCTAAAATTGCAATATCTGTACCAGTGTAGTTCGCCGCAAGCAAAACATGGCTTCAGGCGCTTTTGTTTGTTTTTCACTGGTATTTTTCTTTCTGCAATTTTACTATTCTTTTTGCCAGACTGACTTTCTTTTTTGTACCGCATTTTCCTTACATGCGAAACGCCAGACTGTTCTATCTTTTTTGCGTCTTTTTTATGCTAACATATCTTGTGCAGTCTTCTGCCAATTTCTGTACCGTAATACTTGGATTGATTTCCAATTTTGCCAGTACTAATTTTCTCAACTCTGCGTCTTTTTCCGCTACCAGACCTTGAATAAACACTAAGCACTTAAAATTGTCTGCGCTTAGCTCTGCTAGCTTGAATTCTTCACAATGCTTATTCACATTGGCTGCGTACGTTATATAGTCATGTTCGTCATCTTTAATCAAATTTAAACATTTCCACCTCTTGTGGAACAAAGACT
The DNA here is from genome assembly GCA_964036315.1 of Acanthosepion esculentum. Classification (NCBI taxonomy): domain Eukaryota; kingdom Metazoa; phylum Mollusca; class Cephalopoda; order Sepiida; family Sepiidae; genus Acanthosepion; species Acanthosepion esculentum. Next base: position 103,586,849 of record OZ038499.1, read on the forward strand.
TTTGACTAAATAACTCGCTTAATATATTTACCGCCTCGGTAAATGTCAACTCGTTAGTTCTTTTCGGTAAAATGTAGTTTACCAATTTGTTATGCTCAGCAGTTCCTAATTTACTTAAAAGAAGCCTAACCTTCTTTCCTTCAGACCACAAATGGCAGTCCTCATTATATACGTCTGTATATTTTTTTAAATATTCTTGAAAAGTTACCTCTTCATCTGGACTGTACGTGAATATTTCAATAGAATTCCATATTGTATTCTCTGGGAAGGAATCATTTTGTAAACTTTTCTCTTTCCTGTTCTCAGTTATTTTCAGAAATTTGTTTTGAAACTCCTTCCATTTTTTGTTGGTATTGCATCTGTCTATTGAAAGTTTCTTCCTGTAACTGCCTCTGGAATGTATTCTGTTGTTCCACTATTTTTGTTTGTTGTTCCAATTGGAACTTTAAAAAATCTTGGAATAGACTTTTGCATTCCTCCATTTTTTCTTTCAAAGTGTAAATCCGAGACTTTGTCGCCCACGTTATTTGTGGCGAACAAAATTTTTCTTCCTCCCTATGAGTACGAATTTCGTCGTAAAAAAAAACCCACTGTGGCGGACGAACTTTTTATTCTTCCTTATGAGTACAAATCTTCGCTGCCAAAAGTTGTATTGGCGAACGAATTTTTTTCTGCCTCTGTATGAGTACGAATCTTCGTCAAAAGTTGTCTTGACTAACGATTTTTTTTCAAACTGTAACTCCGTATGAGTTCGAATCTGCGTCGCCAAAAGTTGTTGTGGAGTTATTTCCACAATAGAACTTGTAGTTGGACTAAATGCGTCCTAAATGGGGTAAACGTACAGAAACGTTAGGAACTTGTAATAAAGTGTTACGCAGAGTAATCGAGTTGTGGTCGCTGATCACTACTCTTCCTTCGACCACCTACTGACTCCTACTTATAATAGGTGGGAGAGTCTATTATCTAGACCAGGTGTCTTTCACTATAACAATTTTCTCTGTGCCGCGCTCCTTAGGGATCGTGGATCTCCTCAACTTTCTTTGAGGAAACTTTCTTTGTTTCATAAATTATCATTCTAGATGTGAGCTTAATGTGGTCTATCAGCATCTATGTGTCGCGTCCCTTCAGGATCATGGCTCTCCACAACTTCTATATTTAATGGATTGCCTTCTAGATGAGAGCTTAATGTGGTCCATCGTCTTCTATGGGCCGCGTCCATTCAGTATCATGGATCTCCACAACTTCATTTGTTTCATAGATTGAACTTTGGATGAGAGTATAATGTGGTCAATCATCTTCGACGTACCGCGTCCCTTGAGAATCATGGCTCTCCACAACTTCTATAGTTCAGAGATTGCCTTCTGTCTGAGAGCTTTATATTGCCCATCATCTTCTATGCATTGCCTCCCTTCAGGACCATGGCTTTTCCTAACATTCTTTATTTCACAGATTACCTCCTGGATGAGAGATTAATGTGGTCCATCATCTTCTATGTTCCGCGCCCCTTCAGGATCATAGCTCTCCACTACTATTTGTTTCATAGATTGCCTTCTGGATGTGAGCACAATGTGGTCTATATGTTGCTGTAAATTTCTGTTGTATGCTGATTGGTGAACCTCTTGGAAGCGCGTGACTTAGCACCTAAGTTCGTATCATCTGCATAATGACAGATACAGAAGTGGGATTTTAGCGTTAATCTAAGTGAAACATAGTTAATAATTGATTTAAATTTGTGAATCGAAATTCGATTGCTACATTAACCTTAGACAGGACAAATATATCGTTATTATTACATTAGACCAGTTATCCTCACCTCCTATACGTTTACTTTAAGAAAAACTCATTTTACGATTTCCATAACAAATAAACAATGATATTTCTCCATATAAAAATATTAAAATTGTTTGCTTAAAAAAACAAACCAATTAAGTGAAATAAATTTTATTTAAAAAAGAGGTCTGCATATAAAATGCACAAACAAATTTAAAAAGTCCTGCAAAATAAAATCAATGAAAGTTATGCAAAATAAAATAAATAAAAAAGTTATGCAAAATAATATGAATAAAAAGTTATGCAAAATAAAATATATATAAAAATTCTACAAAATAAAATAAATAAAAAATTTCTGGAAAATAAAATAGATAAAAACTTATGCAAAATAAAATAAATAAAAAAAATTCTTTAAAATAAAATAAATAAAAAAGTTCTGCAAACTAAAATAAATAAAAAAAGTTATGCAAAATAAAAACTTATGTAAAATAATTTAAATAAAACGTTATGCAAAATAAAATAATTAAAAAGTTCTGCAAAATAAAATAAATAAAAAGTTCTGCAAAATAAAATAAATAACAAAGTTATGCAAAATAATTTAAATAAAAAAGTTCTGCAAAATAACATCAATAAAAAGTTATGCAAAATAAAATAGATAAAAAGCTATGCAAAAAAATAATTAAATAATTTCTGCAAAATAAAATAAAAAAATTTCTGCAAAATAAAATAGATAAAAAGCTATGCAAAATAAATAAATAAAAACTTATGCAAAATAATTTAAATAAAACGTTATGCAAAATAAAATAATTAAAAAAATTCTGCAAAATGAAATAAATAAAAAGTTCTGCAAAATAAAATAAATAAAAAAGGTATGCTAAATAAAATAAATAAAAAGTCCTGCAAAATAAAATAAATAAAAATTTCTGCAAAATAAAATAAATAAAAAATTTCTGCAAAATAAAATAAATAAAAAATTTCTGCAAAATAAAATACATAAAAAGTTCTGCAAAATAAAAGAAATTCTGCACGTAATTTTTACATAAATGCACACTCATAACATAAAAGACACTTGAAAATTATTTTATTACATAATTTATGTTTATTAGAACTAAAATATAGAGGGAAACAGGGTTGTAGCACTGTGGCCCCTTTCATTTTCCATGGGCCACCTCGTGACCATGCGGCCCCCGATTAAAAAACCCACCGTATTAGACATTTTCTAACTTTGTCCTTACTCATCGTGTCTATTGTAAGAGAAGATGTTGATTTCTTTAAAGTCTTCCTGATAAAAGCAACTAATCGTTTTGTGCTGTATCGATCAGACATCAAAATTATTTACATTAGACGCGAACGCTGCGTTTTATTTTACTAGTGTGCAAATAAATGCAGTTTTAAAATAAGAGATAAAAGAAAGGAAGCCTTTTGTTTTTAAACAAAAGTGTCCATGGACACTAAATGCATTCCCCAGACAAAACAATCGGAATCAAATAGTAACAGTGTTTGTGTGCAATTGATATTGATAATAAAACTACTGCATACCGTTGAAAATAAATGTTATTGCTTTCCTGAGACAAACCAGAGTGAGAAAAGGACAAAATAAACTTTTTCATCAAATAAGTTTAATAGAAGAACAAGGGAAGTAACTCTTACAAATCATGTTTTCAATGGATTTTTATATGGCGATTTTCTAAGCGTAGTTTAAATGTGGCACAAAGTATGGGGCTCCCAGTGAGGATCGAACTCACTATTCAGTCTTACTTGATTGGTTGGTTGGTTTGGCTGTTTCTGTTTATACCGAAAACTAAATATTTTTCTTACATAATTTTATACTTTCAGGATAATGGTATTTAATATGTGTGTATTGAATCTGTGGGTGGATGTGAAAACCCGATCAAAATTATATATTCATTTCAAAGTCGTTGATGTTTCCTTCTCTTGCGAGATAATTATTCCGCAACTGCTAACATTACAGGGTGTTCTCTATATGACATCCATCAGTCCCGAGAGAATATAGATTTGAACCTGGAGAGTTGAAAAGCAATTAAGCTGACAATAATAGCGCATCGTCCTCTTTACGAGCTAAATGTACGTATGACGATGCTGTCTTGTCTTATTCAGCGCGTCATTTTTAATGGGAATTCGACAGTTTCCCATGCAGTACATACACAGTCTACACACCACCAAAATTATTTATTAAGTTTTACTTAATAAAAAAGTCAAGTAAATAAAGAATTCACTTAGGACCGAACTGTCGCGATGCACTCACGATGAAAGTTTATACACTCAATGGGCTTCCATGTTTTGAATGTCTTTTGGGTCTTATCTCAAATGGAACTCCGGTATACAACCCATTGCTGAAGGTGCTAAGGAAAAAGTCGGCTAATTCTATTTCTCCAGGAAGTATCCCACTCCATCCGCCATACTTTAACTTTACAAGTGTCAAATCAGACCGAAAATGAAGTATTTCTGCAATATCTGGGCAGGGGTTACTCGGCCCTCACTCTACATATTATATAAAGGTTGTTTATGCTGTCTTGTTGATGAAGGCTTATTCTTCACTCAAGCAAACTACGAGGGTCATTCAATAAATAAGGTGAATTTTTCGGTATAAGGACTTCTAATAGAGATAGAAGCTTTTTTTTTTTACTTCTTTTTCACATGGATTTAATTAATTTTGCAGATTAAAAAAAAAAAAGAGAGTTTTAGCGATTAACAAAGATGGTCGATCAAGAAGCATGCTCCAGGATTGAACAGCGGTCAGTTATCAAGTTTTTGGTTGCTGAAGGGTGCAAACCAGTTGAAATTCATAGGAGAATGTCAACTGTGTATGGTGCCACATGTTTCAGCCAAAAAAATGTCTACAAGTAGGCTAAATTGTTTAAAGAAGGACGGAGCAGTATTGAGGATGAAGACAGGCCTGGGAGGCCTACAGAAGTGAGGTCTCCTGAGGTGATCGAATCAGTCAATGACCGCATTCAGTCTGAGAGAAGGGTGACAGTGAATGACATTGCAAGGACTTTGAGCTTATCTGTTCGGACAAACGTAGGCGTCATCAGTCAGAAGGAGTCATTTTGCATCATAACAACACAAGGCCTCACACAGCAGCCCAAACGGTGCAGACCATCAACGAGCTGGGCTGGGAACTGCTCCCTCATCCCCCTTACAGCCCAGACCTTGCCCCTTCAGACTTTCACCTGTTTGGTCCCTTGAAAGCGTTCACGAGAGGCACGAAGTTTAAAAGTGACGATGAAGTCAAAAGTGTTGTGAGCGACTGGCTGAGACATCAGTCCAAAGATTTTTACTCTGAGAGAATACGGAAGCTTGTGCACAGATGGGAAAAGTGTGTGACTGTGCTGGGAGACTACGTTGAAAAATTTAAAAAAGTAGGCTTCTATCTGTATTAGAAGTCGTTATACCGAAAAATTCACCTTATTTATTGAATGACCCTCGTATTTCATATAGATGCAACGTTGCATGCATTTGGCTATTCTATCGATATTTCCACACCAAAAGGTAAGATGATCGAGTCAGAATGAACGGTTGTAATCTCAATGAAACACAATAATTTGAACTGTGGAATCTTCTACGTTTGCCAGTCACCCTTCCGTTGGAAAATGCACTCTTCCTGTTGTGATTATCACCACCATAGTACTTAAAAAATATACAACAAGCATTCATTGGTTAATCACCTCCAATCTAGTTCGTTGATTGGTCAGTTTCAACCAATCAAATCACCTACACGCAACAGGTCTGTTAAGTTTGAGCCTGCCACGTGATACAACGTACTATAAAAGCCAAACATGAGTAATTCTCGTTCTCTCTCCTTCCTCTCTTCGTCACTCGTGCGTCTCACCTCCGCTGCCAAAATGTGACCCTTAAAGAACTCCCGTCTTGACTAATGCAGTCAGACATAAAATTCTATTGGTCGAATAGACAATTCCTAACATTCAACACGAACTCAATCTTCTAAACTACAGTTTAATAGTTAATCTAATCTTCATGAGTTCAGGTACAAATATTTCCAAATCTAAGAGACATAACTCTTTCAAACCTTTCAGTTTATATGCATGTACATGAAACACTTAATAAATTCAATTGTTATGTTTTGAATCATTACGTTGTTTTGTATTTTATACCATGTGCTGTTTTACGTCAGATATAAATTGCATTGTGACCACCACATTGGATGGCGACCTCCGGCATAATGGCATGATCCTTTCCACATATTTCCTAGACAAAATAAAATAATTGTGGCGGGACCCGCAAACATGCACGTCCACAACATATTTGGAAACCTCGTCGTTTAGGGGCCCGCTACAGAACGTCTATTAGATCTCAGGTCCACTACAGACCTCAAGTGGAACTTATACGATCCATAGCTAAAGATGGTGAAAAAAATAATCATCGGCTCATTCTACCACCCCCAGTAAGTACATGACTTCTTCTGTCTGACTTGACTTTTACAAGAGACGGCTTAAACCAAATAGGGATCTTTGTTGTCATATCCAGTCTGGGGTTGGTCAATCTTAACTTTCCAGCTACTATAGAGTTCGAAATCGTTTACCTATTCTTGTGGAGGACGATTTATTCTTCATCCTTCAGCCTCTTTCCTACAGATGCAACATGGCATGCTGCTAGTTATTCTATCGCTGTCTCCAAGGCAATTCCCACTCATTTAAGGAACGGGGGAGGAATTTTATAGGAAGAGATTTTCATTCTATGCATCTAGGCTAATGTGCCAAAATCAAATCAGAAAATTGAATTTTATTCAACCAATGATTCTAGCGTTTGGAAACTGTTCAGTAATAAGCAGTAATAAGCAGGGAATATTTATCAAAATCGAATGATGTTTTAACCTTCAGGCTCCCTGGATATGCCTCAAGCTACAGTGAATTCGAGAAGTTGAGCGTCACTAAGAAATCGGTGTGTTTGGCTAATTAATTAATTC
>OZ038499.1:103598566-103603566 GCA_964036315.1 Acanthosepion esculentum
GTAAAAAATTATAAAAATATAGTTTTAAGGTATGCTATATTTATGAGTAAAAGTGTTCAATATGAGGGAGAAGACCTATTTAAATTATTTTAAAAAATAAAAAAAAAATAAAATTATGACGGTTGGCAGATTGCCAGTAAAAGAAATGAAAAATTATTCTGGGTGGGTAGAAAATAAAATGCAGATAACATTTTTTATTTTGTATTTGTTGCAAGATATAGCAGTTCATTTCGAACCCAAAAATCTGTCATTGAAAAATACAGAAATCATTTATGATTTTAAATGTGCATTTTTGAGAAAAATAAAACCAGATATTATTTAAAAGATATTTAACGTCCCATTCTATAGAGTGCGATGTGTAAACAGTCGCCATTTTATATTTTTAATTTCGCGCATGCGCGTTGTTTACTTTTCATTTTGTCGACTACACAGTTGGTGACTTTCGGTGAGAAAAAGAGAACCATGACTCATTCTGCCAAAAATTTGGAAAAGCAAGCTGTACTGCTTGGCATTCTTGCCGGAAGCTCCAATACGGACTTTTCAGAGTGTCTAGGACAGTGCAGAGGAATCGGTAAGTGTTGGATGAGTCTAATGGTGATTACGAATGTACGGCAGCTCGGAAAACTCCCTCTGGTCGTTCTGATAAGAAAAGAACTCCCGAATTTGTTGGTGAGGGTCTCAGACTCAACGCGGAGGCATACATCAAATGCCTTGAGGAGGTAGTGCTGCCCTGGATCAAGAGGGTGGCTACTGGAAGACACTCTATGTCTGGCAACAGGATTCTGCACCATGGCACAAAATCAGGAATACCCTGTCATGGCGGTCAAGCAATTTCTGCGACCACATCACCCCTTGCATCTGGCCAGACTGCAACCCTCTTGCTTATTATGTGTGGGGCGCATTTAAGAGAGAGAGAGAGAGAGAAATAGAGACCAACAAAACTCCTTGTAACACCAAAGATGAACTGAAGGCAAGGATTATGACAGCACCCTCCAACATAAACAGGTAGACCGTTCAGATGAGTTGCAGGAGATACCCAATCGTCTTGAGGGCATGGTTGAAGCCAATGGCGATTTTATTTAATAAATTTACCCTTTAGTATTTCAAGATATTTTTGTGTAATTTTGGTAAATATATCTGTTAAAATGAGATATCAGTGTTATTGTCATTTTTGTGCAATTTAGACGACAATTTATCCATCGCACACTATCTGGAGGCTGTGATTGAAGCCAATGGTGATTTTATTGAATAAATTTACTCTTTAGTATTTCAAGATATTTTTGTGTAATTTTGGTAAATATATCTGTTAAAATGAGATGTCAGTGTTATTTTCATTTTTTTGTAATTCCGATGACAATTTATCCATCGCACCCTATCTGGAGGCCGAGGTTGAAGCCAATGGCGATTTTATTTAATAAATTTACCCTTTAGTATTTCAAGATATTTTTCTGTAATTTTGGTAAATATATCTGTTAAAATGAGATATCAGTGTTATTGTCATTTTTGTGCAATTTAGACGACAATTTATCCATCGCACACTATTTGGAGGCTGTGATTGAAGCCAATGGTGATTTTATTGAATAAATTTACTCTTTAGTATTTCAAGATATTTTTGTGTAATTTTGGTAAATATATCTGTTAAAATGAGATGTCAGTGTTATTTTCATTTTTGTGTAATTCCGATGACAATTTATCCATCGCACCCTATCTGGAGGCCGAGGTTGAAGCCAATGGCGATTTTATTTAATAAATTTACCCTTTAGTATTTCAAGATATTTTTGTGTAATTTTGGTAAATATATCTGTTAAAATAAGATATCAGTGTTATTGTCATTTTTGTGCAATTTAGACGACAATTTATCCATCGCACACTATCTGGAGGCTGTGATTGAAGCCAATGGCGATTTTATTGAATAAATTTACTCTTTAGTATTTCAAGATATTTTTGTGTAATTTTGGTAAATATATCTGTTAAAATGAGATGTCAGTGTTATTTTCATTTTTGTGTAATTCCGATGACAATTTATCCATCGCACCCTATCTGGAGGCCATGGTTGAAGTCAATGGCGATTTTATTGAATAAATTTACCCTTTAGTATTTCAAGATATTTTTGTGTAATTTTGGTAAATAAATCTGTTAAAATGAGATGACAGTGTTGTTTTCATTTTTGCGTAAATTTAGATGATAATTTATCCATCGCAACCTGTGCATCCGTTGTTTGAAAATGATGTGTTAAACTATAATTTTACAGAATAACTGAATTGAAAGAAATATTACTTTGACGAAGTTCTATTTTCTGTGTGCTCACTTGAATCGAATATGTAACAACTCCAAAGTGGGAATGTCACACGTACATGACAATTGTAAGAAAAACTGACCAAATGAAAAAAAAAATTTTTTTAAAAAATGGCGCGCGCAATAACTGAGCACTAAACAATAAGAACTGGACAGGATATCTGGAGCCATGAACTACATACTCTCGTAGATTAAATAAAGGGATAATTTTGAAATTCTCCGAAGGTTGCCAGGACCGACAAGCACCTGATGAAGGACGGAGAGCCAAACGCTGTGATGATAATAACAACAAAGATGTGGACTATAGTCCAAGTGTAAATAATGTTAATGAGACTTCGCAGAAAGTTTACCATGATCGACAAACACTTGGTGAAGGCCGAAGAGCACAACTGGCGGAATGTTATAATAACAACAACAAAGTAGAAGACCACGTGTAAATAATGTTAATGAGAATTGTCCAGTTGCCTTATCACCTACTTTCTGGGATGCATCAGGCCCTAAATCACCCCCTTTTAGTGCGTTGGAAGAGTTACTATTAGAGGGCATGCGTCCCCACGGGAACTAGACAATTTTCTGCTACTTATCCTTAAAAGGGGCCGAAAAGCGAAACGAAGCAATTTGAAAGTCGAGCTGTTTTTTTTTATTGTAATCATGGCGGTTATTCGCGTCTTTGATCAAAAGCATGAAAATCAGCGTTGCTCGTTTTGGGTTATTGATTTTGTGGGCGGGATAAAAGAAAAATCTCTTAGGTTGTGTGTCATCAGTTAAGGTCTGAGCGGCAGATCGAAAGAGACATTTGAAGGCACACAGCAGAAGAAGAGAAGAACAACGTCCAAGGTAAGGGTGACTTTTTTAATATATATATATATTGTTTTGGAGCAGCAATCTCGCTTTTATGCAAGTTTCGTTGAAAACGGCTGAAAATGTGTAGTTGAGTATTTTATATAATTTCTCATTTGTTTGTATATTTCTTTGTTTTGTTGTTTTCTTTTCAGGCCATAAATTATATAAAAATTGTCCGAATGTTTTCCAAGTGTTTCCACCTCTACTTTTAGCCATTATCAAGAATGAATTTTGTTTTACTTTCAACTGAATATATGAATTACTTTATATATGTATCTTGAGTGATAGGAATGTTTTATTTTCCAAACTCCAGCTGACGAAAACAAGAAAATTAAATTAATTATTTATCATAAAAAATTACAATTTTCTTGTTTTTGTCATCCGGAGCTTGAAAAATAAAACATTCCTATAATTCAAGATAAATATATAAACAACACATATATTCAGTTAAAATTAAAATTAAATTAATTCCTGAAAATGGCTAAAGGTATAGCCGAAAGCGCTTGGAAAACATTCGGACAATTTTTATATAATTTATGGCCTGAAAAGAAAAAAAATATAGGAACATATGAGAAATTATTAAAAAAAAATCAACCACAGCAACTTGTCAGTCGACTTCTACGAAACTTGCATATATATATATATATATATATATATATATATATATATATATATATATATATATAGTCAAACCTAATGAGCCAGACAAACCTACCAAGGTTTCACTTAGGCAGATCGTCAGTGTCAGCTGACCCTGACGATCTGCCTAAGTGAAACCTTGGTAGGTTTGTCTGGCTCATTAGGTTTGACTAGGTTTGCTCTACGTTTGTATCGAGCTCTTTAGTTAGTTGTTTACTCGTATCGGGGATTTTTCTTTGGGCCTTGAACCTGTATCTGTGCGATTATTTTCGACAGACTTTCATGTTCCTGGCTCTTTCTTTTTTAAAACCTTTTTTCCCCTTCGACATTGATTTGGCTATTGTTAAATCAAGAATCCGAAGGTTTTACGACACGAGTATAGTTACCTATATTTATATATATATATATATATATATATATATATATATATATATATATATATATATATAAAGTAAATTATTTAGAAGGAAAATCATCGAGAGAGCCGCTATCGAATCTTATCAAAATATAAATCTGCGCTCTGGATCTTTTCACAATATCACCATTCCTGAAGGAATTACTGCTTTCCCAAGCCAAGACACATGAGTACAATTTTTTTTTTTAAATTTAAAGAAAACGGTTAAGCCCATAAGCTCAGGGTATTCAAAATAGATAACACGTAAATTAACCCCAAACCAAATCAATTCAAATACCAATTTGAAAAAAATTTACACATAAAAAAAAATAAAAAAATTATTACCAGGATTGACAAACAGCTGATGTAGACCGGAGAGCACAACTGTCGAAATTTTGTAGTGAGGACTACAAAAAAAAAAAAAGAAAAAATGATACATCACTTACTCACTTTCGTTTATTAGACATTGAATGGTATCACGACGCATCTCCCAAGCTAGTTTGACATTTTCAGCTAACCTGAAGAATATTAATAAGTGTACCTAACTCAAGAATTTTGAAAAACTAATAACATTTTTGCTCTTGTATATAAATACTTGTTACAAAATAAAATCCTCGCGTTTTCCTTGATAAAATCCCACAGAAGACGAAACGCGTTGACAAAATTAAGCTCACTTTTTGTCTTATTTATTCATATATATATATATATATATATATATATATATATATATATATATATATATATATATATATATTCATGTTTCTTTAAAAACGACAGACAAGGTACTACGGTTAAGATTTTTATTTAATTTTTTTGTGTTCGAACAAGA
>OZ038499.1:103608566-103636066 GCA_964036315.1 Acanthosepion esculentum
TCTTTGTCGCCATATTTATTACAACTTTTCGGCCGTTGTACGCTCAGGCCTTCTTCAGGTAGTTGGAATGTCGAACTCTACCCTTTATTTCGCTCACTGGGGTAGACTGTTCTAGTTCCACGTGTCATGTTTAAGGAAATATCGTGGCGTCAAGAGTCTCCATCAAAGACTACAGCACGGTCTAGAACCCATTCACAAAATGGCAGTATAATTTCTCCGCTAGGATAGCTTCCTTTGGAGTTACTCAAAGGTTCTGATTCCTGGCTATCAAGGCGGATAACGCCAAAAGTCAGAAAGGTTTTACCTCCAGCACCATTAATAAAGGACAAATAATCCCAGAAAGAAGATACAGGCGTCATACCCCGAGTGTACATGTCGCGTCTACTCAGATATCAAGGCTACAGAAGTTCTTGAGTCAGAAATATCGCACCGGTCGGAGACAAGCTCACTTATATATGAGGACTAAAAGACCCACTGGGAGAAGGAGGTAACTATAGGTTGCTCGTAGAAACAAAATTAGGTGACAGAGAGGAAATATTGGCAATTATCTCTTTCTGAGAGAAGAACTGAAAAATATCAAGACAACTCCGGCTAAAATACATTGGAAATTGGAAAGAAATTCAGATTTTAAGAAAAAAAAAACACAAAACACTATTAAAGCAGTATAGGGACGGAAATATATTTTAAATATTCAGAAAACGTATGCTAGATTTTGCTGAGCAGATTAAATACAAGAAAGACCTTTAAATTTCACGGTTTTCTCAGTTGTATTTTCTGATAAATCTTAATTTGGAAGTTAATGATTGAATAAGCTGACGGTGAGAGATATACGGAAGTAAAATATCCGTAGATATTCGCCTATCGATTTGTTAAATAGTTGAGCTTAACTTGAAACAGTTCAAATAATCTAAGATTTGTGTTTATAAGGCACTATTCAACTTTACTTGATCATTGGCGCACTTCGTGACCGAGACGTTCTAAAGCGTGTCGGATCTAACGACGGTTTTTTTCCTGGCAAATATGGGTATTCAATAAAAATAAGGTTTATGTAATAAAACAAACACACACACACACACACACACACATATATATATATATATATATATATATATATATATATCAAATATCAAATAAATCCTAAAGAACCATAAACAAACTACCTAGGTTTCAACTAAACGGATCTTCAGGGTAATCTGGCTATATATATATATATATATATATATATATATATATATATATATATATATATTACAAAAAGTCAATCATACCTTGAATCAATCAGCAATGTGAATGCGATTATTGGTGAAATCCCTTCGCTAGTAGACATAAACATAAGCATTCTACTACTGACAATCCTCCGTATGATGAGATCCTCATAATTAAATAAAATGGATATGGTGTATTTTTTATTTTTTTTATTTCTGATAGTATTTATTGCTGATTGATTCAAGGTATGATTGACTCTTTGTAATGTAAATATATGCTGCCTATTTTATAATATTCATATATATATATATATATATATATATATATATATATATATATATATATATATATATATATATTTGTGTGTGTGTGTGTGTGTGTGTATGTGTGTGTGTGTGTGCAGACACCAACTATATCTGTATATATAAATAGCAGTTGAGGTTTTAAGCATGATTAAATTTTTAACTTATTTAAAGTACCGTTAGGCCCTGACCGAAAAATAAAACGAACACGCAAAACTAGTTTTCTTAGCCAGGGATCCCAGAAGGAAATACTGAATTAAATATATATAAAAAAAAAACAACACAAAATTAATAATTTGTTTAAAATTTAAATCTACATACCTCCTAAGAAAAAAAAAGAACCAATATGAACCACTATCGCTATCATAATGTTCAACACCAGATACATCATCATATATAATGATATATAATTATATATATATAATATAATACATATATATGTAATATATATAATATATATGATATATAATATATATTATATTTAATATATATAAATATATATATATATATATATATATATATATATATATATATATATATATATATATATATATATAAATTTACATATGGCGTACTACAATGGCGTTCACTGTACCTCTACATCAGCCTGTATTTATGGCTGACACCAGCCAATCATATTCCTGTGAGGTGGAACACAGGTGTATGCATATTCATTACATCAATAATATAAATATATATATATATATATATATATATATATATATATATATATATATATATATATATATATATATATATATATATATTTGTGTGTGTCTGAGGGAATGATGCACTGAAATGAAAAGATAATTCAGCATTTCATTAGAAAAAATTGGAGTTAAAAATACTAGATTTTATTTTAATGTCCTGCAGGCATCGAAATTATCTGTTTTTTAATTTCAGGTAATACATGGACCGAAGTATATTTTTTTAGGGGGAAAAGCGAATTCAAAGCATCAGCTTCTTTCCTTGGACAAGGAACATACACGTCTTGGGGACCCGCTTCGTGTACTCAAAACTTCTGCAAGGATATTTTTAGGAGTCTTTTGATTGATATTTGGGCTTATCTACCGATCAAAAAAGTAAGGCATTTTTAATTATTTCTGTTAGAATGTTCCTATAAACTCGTTTTTTTCTGGTTAATAATATTGTTGGGAAAACATTGGAACAAGATATGAGTGAGGAAATGGTTTAATCACATGATGACATGAATTAATAAGACAATAATAGCGAATACCGTAATTGCTGAAGTAGATTTTTTTTTTAAAATGAAGCGAACTCAAAGCATCAGAATCTTTTCTTGGGCGAGGAACATACACGTCTTGGGGATCGGCTTCGTGTACTCAAACCTTCTGCAAGGATCTTTTTAGGAATGTTTTGATTGATATTTGGGCTTATCTACCAATCAAAGAAGTAAGCATTTCTTTAATCATTTCCTGCTATCCTCTTGAGCTTTACTTTACCATATTTAATGACAAAAACGCTGCCTTAGTTACCATTTACTATTACAGTATGATAGAGTTAGTCTGCGGGAAAGCACTGGTAGCCTAACGAAGACTGGTCTGAACAACCTACAAAATACATCATTTTACCTACATATAAAATTCTGTGACTTCCGTTTGTCCGTCTGTCTGTCCGTCTGTCCGTAACAACCTCTAAAATAGCCATACATTGACCGATCGAGACTAAATTTTAGTCATAAGTGCAATCAGGCAATTGTACTTTGCACAATTGGTTTTACTAGGGTGCATAGCTTAGTACAACAAATTTTCATATTTTTTTGTGGGGGGGGGATTAAGTTGTATTATTTAACGTACAAAATACTACCACTATCATTTTATAAATTTAATGATTAAAATAACAAATACTTATTTAACAAAAATGTAATATCGTTTCTCTTAAGTTTTTATATACAAGTGTCCAGTATAAACAAATCACAAGGCCAAACGCTTCAAAAATTGGAATTTGGCCCCAGAAAGAAATGTATACGCATGGCCAGTTGTATGTTGCATGCTCAATAAAATATAAATATCAATAAAAATAAAATATTTTCGTAAATCAAGATGTTATTTTAAAAGACTGTAAATCCACATCATTATTTTCTTTACCCCACTCCCAAATTTCCGTTTCTTTTTTAAACTATGTGTTATGGTCCAAGTTCCTTGTACCACGGTAATGGTCCAAGGTAGAACCAATGAAGAATAACTCGAACACAGATATATTACAAATAGAAATATATATACAAAGAAGTAGAAGTATTAGTAATGACTATCAGATTTGGTTAGAGTGAACTATGTTGTCTCGACAAGTATCACTATTCCAATGTTCTTACAATAATCGTCTGACTCTGACTGATTCACGCTGCTTCTTCCTCTTGAGGCGCAGTATTTATGATATCCGGAATAGTCCATTAATATCGTGGGTAAGTTCCCGTAACACTATGTGCACTCAAAAAATCTTTATTATGGAGTTAAGTCTACGGAGACTTAGTGCTAGACGGCTTACCTACCAAATACACCCACTTTTCAGATAATACCCGGAAGATAGAAACATTCTGTGTATGGAACGTGCAATATGGGAACTTATACACCACCAAATATAGTAATCATCCGGGGCCTGCATAAGAACCTTTTTTTTTCAATGTTATTTTAATTAATTCGCCGCCAAAATTATGATCATTTTTTTATGAAAACAAAAATGGCTTCATTGGCAATGAAAATGAATTTGCTAAAAGAACGTAACATTTCTGCCTGAATTTCTAGGATGATGCTTCATCATTATTTACATTATTTATCCGCGGACTATTTTCCTCATCTTTGTTGTTGTTGTCACAACATTTCTGCCGTTGTGCCCTCCAGCCTTCATCAGGTGCTTGTTGATCAGGGAAACATTCAAAACGTAACAACTCATAGGTTGTTCTAAGATCAATATTTCTAACTAAACGGAATTTAATAGACAAACTGTGTCTTTTGGGGAAATTTAAAGAGATTGTTAATTACGACTGGTTAGAACATTGAAAATAAACTAAGACTCACACCGCCATAGTGAGCGATTGGCTCATTTGAATGACGCTTTCGAATAGAAGTTTTCTGAGCGAGTAAGGCTACTACTAGTTTTCTTACATAGCAACAGGCGTGTGACTGGGATATGAAGTTCCTCCTCCTTACGCAGTGTATTCTCTCGACCTTCTCCGCCAGTCTCTCAATTGTTTCGCTACATGTAACAATATTTGTCTGATGAACGAATTACAAGATATTGAAAATCTCTTCGAAGAATTGATCAAATCAACAAGAATTATTCTTGCATGAAGGAATATCCATTGAAAAGTATCACAAAACTAAAAAAAAAAATAGTTGGCTCAGGATTGTTGCTATAAATTAATAGGATAACAGATTTTTTTCAAGATGCTGCAAACACTTGAATTAAAAGAATACACGTTTGAAACGTTGAAATTAACAATGAAAACATTCTATCATATTTAGTTCTGAAGAATGTGTGGTGCCAAGTGTTCAAGTGGGGGTAGCCTGATTTAAAAACTCGGCGTTTGAAATACTGACTTTTTTAATTGATCTTGAACACCGACCTCTGATCTCATCTATCTCACCTACAAAACTAAAACAAGACGAGTGCAGGGAAAAGAAGATCCATGCCATTCTCAAAGAAATATGACGAAAGGAAACACAAATGCATTTAGCTGTATTCGAACTTCGTTCGCTAATCCCATTATCTTTAAAAAGAAAAGTTATGCCATATGTGGTACCTCAACATATTGGGATTTTATGACAGAAAAATAAATGCAAACGAACAGAAGTACAAAATGCTTTAATGAAAAGATGCCTGCAAGGTTTTCACAACTTTTTAATCCTACGTAATGGGACGCTTAAAAAAACCTTTTTTTTTATATTAATAAGCAGTGATGAGCAAATATCAAAACAACGTAGTTTCTGATTTTCTGACAATTTATCGAGAAGCCATATCTCTAATTTTTCCCTTTAAGAATTGCGGTAAGCGTTTGACTAGTTATTCTCGAGTTGTCTTCCATTCCCCGCTCCCAACTGATTGTCGTTAATAGCGCTGATGGGTTTTCATTGCAGTTCATTTCGAATATTATGATCCCCGGGGCGAAATGTCCCAACCCACTTCTGCATTGCTTTCCCCTTACAAGCCTCTTCCCCAAATGTCAAATTGATATTTCTTCCTACCCCATCTGGAGTGTGTCCGAGTTGAAGCATATACGGAAATAGTTGTCTTCTTTGTTTATTGGCGAAACACAACATCTACAATGAACGGATCATCTAAACCAAAAGCAGAATCAATGGATTTATCATATCAAATGATATATTTATTGTTGCCAGGGATCGAGGTTCAAGCCCATGTAACACCAGGATACAGAATGCTGATTTTCAAGGCAATTCATTGAGAATGTTGGCGCTACAAAATTTTCCATTTATCCTTTTTTTTTTAAGCTTATCACCCCAAGCAAGGCTGGACGCCACTAGCACGCAAGGGGTTACAGAAGGTTTGAAGGAAGATCAGATAGGAGTGGTAAAGTAGAGGATGTGGAGAAAGATAGTGGATCGATCAAGGCAAGGGGGTTACAGAAGATTTGGAGCGAGAGCCGATAGGAAAGGATGTGAAAAGGATGTGGAGAAGGGAAGTGGATAGATCAAGGCAACTGGAGATGTCGATTGACGTTACACTTAAATAGTTGGAGATTGTATTTGTTAGGGAAACAGGAATAAGGAAGGGAATTCCACAGGCGAGATGTGCGAGACATGAAGCTATTGGAGTAGAAGAGATGTCTACATCTAACAGTTTCAACGGTGAAGGGGTGGGAACGGGATGCCAGCCTCGTAGGACGTTTAAATTCATGAGGCCTAGGAACCAGCGAAAGCAGCTCCTCGGAGCAATTACCGTGAAAGTATTTGTAAAAAATTAATAAACGTCGATACAATGTAAAACACACTTCATTCCATCTTGAAAGAACCAAATCAGGAATTGTCTTATGTTTGAAGTGAAACTTACAGATAAAAGAACAGCCGTGTTTGCTCAACAGACAGCATATTTTCAAAGTATTTACAAAACAAATGTCATGGGGAAAAATGTCTGATAAATAAATGAGGTAAATATCAAATAATACATTTGCTGATTTCAGGCATGTTTTCAAGTACAGGTAAAAGACACAATTTCGCATGCTGATTTCCAAGGCAAATTAAAACAACAGATTTCTCCGGTACAATGTAATACACACTTTATTCAATCTTGAAGGATGCAAATTATGAATCATCTTGAGTCTGACATTCTTCTCTGGCCCGGCTTAATCGTAAAGCACCGGCTGACGAAAAACTGCTAATTTGTCATTGATTCTGCTAGTCAGGCAACGTTAAAACGATTGAATTGCGTTATTGAAAAAAGCACTTTCTGCTCGAAATTATATTCGATAAACGGAAATGAAATCAGAACCGTGTTTTGTTTCTCAGACCATCACAAAAGTAGTGGGGCTGGTCAGGATTAATTTAAACGCAAGACCCGATCAAACTCATTCTTGATATATCCTTTACAGGATTTGTTGTTCCAACAAGAGAGAGCACAATCTTCCCTGCAATTTTACTTTCAGTTGTGGGAAAATGGATTCGCTCCTTTATAAAGGGCATTCCCGCGAAGGAAGCACAAATGATACAACGACAATTTGAATTTACCTGCACTTTCATTACTGTTTTTGGTTTGTTTTCTTATTTTCTTACGGCATATCAACCTCAACGGATTATCTAATGCAGATAAAATTTTTATTGCAGGTAACTTTTTTTAAATGTATTTCTGGTAATATTTTTTCTTCAAAAAATCTATTTCTGGTAATATATTCCCATAAAAATGTATAGCTGTTAATATCTTTTTTTCAAAAATCTACTGTTGACAATATCTTTTTCTTTCCAAAAATATATTGCTGGTAATAGATTTGTTCAAAAATATATTGCTGGTAATAGATTTGTTCAAAAATATATTGCTGGTAATAGATTTAAAAAAAAAATGTATTGTTGGTAATAGATTTTTTTTCAAAAATGTATTGTTGGTAATAGATTTTTTTCAAACATATATTGCTGGTAATATCCTTTTTTTCAAAAATGTATTGCTGGTAATAATTTTTTTTTTCAAAAAATGTATTGTTGGTAATATCTTTTTTTCAAAAATGTATTGCTGTTAATGATATTTTTTGCAAAGTATTTGTGGTATTAAAACCTATTTTTACACGTTCATAGTGTTTTGACCCCAGTTTGGGGGTTAACTATTTGCCCATAGCTGGGACCCTAACAGGTGCTACCACCTCGGCAATTAAGAGGTGGTTCCACGCTCCTCAAAACCTCCTGATCAGAGGCCCTGCTGTTGGACGTAGTTTATCGTCATACCTAGGATGCGGATGTACTTTATCGTCTTGCCCAGGACGCGGATGTAGTTTATCGTCATACCCAGTACGGATTCATTACTGAATGCAGATCAATATAATAATGATGTTTTTAATGTTAAATTTCAGGTTAAATTTTCTTTGTTCAAGAATAACACGGAGGTACTTCACGTGATATTTGATGGTCAAGAAACAAATTCAGAAAATTGGTTTACGATGTCTCGCGTGCTGAAGTCGCCTTGGAAAGACGTTCACGATGGAGCAACGTACGCAGTATTTCGTATAAATTACAAGTAAGTACAATAATTCTTTTGTTGTCATTTGCTTGAATAAATAGCACTAACAAATCACATATGTTAGCTGGCATTTCAGTGTAGGTAATTATATTTACGAAATTTTTCAAAATTACAAGACAATTTATTTAGAACATAAGTCTCGTTATTCAAATATATATAATTATATTGAATCTGTTGCTAGGTCTTCCGCAAGGACATTTACTTTACTGTGTCATGCAAGGCAATTTTTCTCGACAGAATCTATCTTATTCGCACAAATCAATCATTTTGACCATGTATTGAATATTTCACATGTGGTGTATCACTTCTGCTGTGTATTAAAGCTTCTTGATAAAATACAAAGAAATCTACAATGTTATTTGTCATGTCGACTTCAGTCACTTTCCAACCGCCGTAACGTAGCCTTTTCTATAAATATTTTCATGACGGTTGTTCTGATAAGCTTTCCTCTTTAGTATTCCCCTCCCACCACAGACACTGAATTGTAAGTATGGGGACTAGTTAGTATTTTCCTAGAGACAGGTAGGTATTATGGTGATTGTAGTAAGAAAGGTACGTATGAATGTGTTGTTTTGGTGTAAGGAATATTGTTCGTACGATTGGGTCAGTGTTTGCGGCTAGCTAAGTTATATTTAAGACGGAAGAAGACCGTCCTTTTTCCCCAATCCCCCCTTCGGCCTTGTGCCACATTTCTGTAATTTATACAGAATAAATATCGCTTTCCTCTTTGATACCAAGACTTTATTAATTTAAGCACATTACTAGATTGGCAATTAGGTCTCATCATTTTACTTACCAACAAGGCCTCAATACTGACGAAATGTTTCCATTTCTCAAGACTTTGTTTAGCATTTGGAATGCTCCTTTCACTAATACAATTCGAATTCGGATCACGGTGTCACATTTTCCATCCTCTGCTAAAAGACTTCCCAGATATTTAAACTTGTGTACCTGCAATCTGCAATTATTAAGTCGCACATAGGCTTTTTATCTTGATGATGACTATGCATTGTGTCTTCTTGCATTTGATGGTGAGGCCGTTTTTCTTGTTTGTTTCTACCGTCCTGTCTAGTAGGTCATCTAGTTTACTTTCCACATTGGACATCTCGACAAAATCCAAAGGCCGATATGCAATGTGATAGCTCCTGTCCTGGCATCACGACTCCAGTCACTTTCTACCACACTGTCTAGGAGGTCATCTAGTTTTCTTTCTATATCGGTCATCTTGACAAAATCCATGACTGATATGTAATGTGATGGCTCCTGACCTGGCATCTCGACTCCAGTCACTTTCTACCACACTGTCTAGGAGGCCATCTAGTTTTCTTTCTACATCGGTCATCTTGACAAAATCCAAAACCAATATCTAATGTGATGGCTCCTGACCTAGCATCTCGACTGCAGTCACTTTCTACCACACTGTCTAGGAGGTCATCTAGTTTTCTTTCTATATCGGTCATCTTGACAAAATCCATGACTGATATGTAATGTGATGGCTCCTGACCTAGCATCTCGACTCCAGTCACTTTCTACCACACTGTCTAGGAGGTCATCTCGTTTTCTTTCTACATCGGTCATCTTGACAAAATCCACAGACCGATATGTAATGTGATGGCTTCTGACCTGGCATCTCGACTCCAGTCACTTTCTACCACACTGTCTAGGAGGTCATCTAGTTTTCTTTCTACATCGGTCATCTTGACAAAATCCATGACTGATATGTAATGTGATGGCTCCTGACCTGGCATCTCGACTCCAGTCACTTTCTCACAGAGCATAATGTGGCTTCCCTGTCTCTTTTCTACAATATTTTCATGGCATCTGCTCTGATGTGCTATTTTCACTGGTGCCCTGACTGCATATATTTAAGCGTGCTGCTAGTTTGACATCTCGGTCCTACCCTTTTACTGTCGAAACTGTTAAATGCAACTGACTCTTCTACTATAACAGCGTTTTCTCTGGCACTTCCCGACATTGAAACTCCCTTCCTCTTACTTGCTTCCTTTATAAGTATAATCTTCAAACGTTTTAAATGTAAAAGATCAAATATTAAATACATTGATGAGCAAATGAGAGTGCATTTTAACATATATTCAAAAACTTACCAAAGTACATCAAGTACTAGTTTCACACAAGCATACTTAAATATACTAAGTAATGTCTGAAAAGTTAATGCTTATTACAGGAGACGTATTAATTACTTTCTGATTTTCAGTATTCATGACTAATTTTTAATTATTAAAATGTAAAGTGTGACTTAGAGTTTCAGCTATTCTATAAATTATCTATAAGTACGCTTTTAAGTAAATTTATTTCTGTAAATTATTCTATAAGTACGCCTTTAATTAAATTTATTTCGATAAATTATAATATAAGTACACCTTTAATAAAATTTATTTCTATAAATTATTTTACATGTACGCCGTTAATTAAATTTATTTCGATAAATTATAATATAAGTACACCTTTAATAAAATTTATTTCTATAAATTATTTTACATGTACGCCGTTAATTAAATTTATTTCGATAAATTATAATATAAGTACACCTTTAATAAAATTTATTTCTATAAATTATTTTACATGTACGCCGTTAATTAAATTTATTTCGATAAATTATAATATAAGTACACCTTTAATAAAATTTATTTCTATAAATTATTTTACATGTACGCCGTTAATTAAATTTATTTCGATAAATTATAATATAAGTACACCTTTAATAAAATTTATTTCTATAAATTATTTTACATGTACGCCGTTAATTAAATTTATTTCGATAAATTATAATATAAGTACACCTTTAATAAAATTTATTTCTATAAATTATTTTACATGTACGCCGTTAATTAAATTTATTTCGATAAATTATAATATAAGTACACCTTTAATAAAATTTATTTCTATAAATTATTTTACATGTACGCCGTTAATTAAATTTATTTCGATAAATTATAATATAAGTACACCTTTAATAAAATTTATTTCTATAAATTATTTTACATGTACGCCGTTAATTAAATTTATTTCGATAAATTATAATATAAGTACGCTTTTAATTAAAAACAAATATTGTGAAACAGTAAGCTAAATAACTGAATATCGGCCACGGTCGCTAAATGATTAGTGCTCAAGGCGTGGCAAAATCAGAATTGCGAATCCTGGTTTTCAAGACTGTTCGGACTTCAACAGTTGTTAGATTGGCGCAATATAATCTTCCTTCGTCAATTTGTTCTTTCTTTGGTATAAATATATCATCTAAAATTAATGTTTGTATTCAGCTCCCAGAGAAGTTTTTATATCGCCAAAGAACACGGTGGTTGTCCCTATGCTCTTGGTTGGGTGGCTGTGGTTGGACCGTCAGTATCATGCAATTGGGACAGGCATCCGGAGGTTCCATATATCATTTATTCGGATAAAGAGGATGCCACTCAATGGGAAAAAAGTAAGATCGATATTTTTGTTACTAATGTTAAACCTATACAAGGCGCAAGAGCCACTCAAAGCTGAGGCTTACAAAAGGATACTGTTAGATAAGAAGTAAGAGATAAGCAATGAAGTTTATGAGGATATGTGTGATAATGATAAAGGTGAGCCCTAGATATTGTAGCATCTGTCTATATTTCTGAGATGAGGTATTATGTACATTATTTACATCATTCGGACTATTGTCCTCATCTTTGTCGCCATATTTATTACAACGTTTCGGCCGTTGTACGCTCCGGTCTTCTTCAGGTGGTTGGAATGTCGAACTGAACCCTTTATTTCGCTCACTGGGGTAGACTGTTCTAGTTCCACGTGCCATGTTTAATGGATGTCAGTTATCAGTTATCTCCTGTTAATTTTCCCCTCTGAAAGTTCTCCACTGCCTTAACCGAGTATTGAACTCACACTCTTTGGGGCCTGTCACTGGATCTAGCCAACACCTTTATCCATGTGTCCTTGAGGACATCTGTGCATGGATTTCTGGGTATTATGAACCTAATGTCTTCAGCAACAATTTTTACCAGTGCTCATATTGCAATTTTTGCTGTTATTATCGCTTTTCTCTGGCACTCCTTATTACTGGTTCCCATATTGTATTAATTTCTATGCTTGGTCGGCTCAGGAGATTTTTGTGACCTAGCTGATTCCTTAAGTTTACGAATGGTGTTTCTTGTCTATGATCTCAACCTGATCCCACAGAGGGCAGTGATCTCCCTTCTCTCTCCATATGTGGTCAGCTACGCCTGATTTTTCTACTTCCCCACGTATTACAGCTTTCTGGTGTTCTTGAAGACTTACCTTAAGGGGGCGGCCTGTCTCCCCTTTATATTTCTTTCAGCAGCTGCATGGGACAGGTACACACAGTCTTTAGTCATGTCCCCATCTATGAGTGGTCTTACACTGGAGAGATATCTGTGAAGTGTCGTCAAGCTTTTGAAGGTTGTCTTGATACTAGGCCACGAAATCTCCTTCAAAGATGAAGACAATAGTCCGAATAATGTAAATAATGTACAATTGTAGTGTTCAGAAAAGCATGCTCTTGAAATACTCTTTCGCAAAGCAAAAGTTTTCGGAAAGAAGCAACCGTAGTGAAACATACTTCATACTAATTGGATGCGAAGGGAATATGGTGGTTCATCTCAGTGTACACAGCGAGGATTTTTTGCTTAGGGTGAGTTCATTATGTACAAGGGCTACGAGTCACTCAAGGTAGAGCATTAAAGAGTAAGAGGTATATTTTATGTGGATAGATGAAGAAGATAGAGGTTAGAACCAGACTATAACAGGTTAAGGTTTTGTTGATAGGTGGGGAAGATAGCGGTTAACCATAGATTTGACCAGATTAAGTAATTGGTGGGAAGTGAGGAAGATAGGTGTTCACCCAAGATTTGAAAAGATTAAGGTTTTGGTGATAGGTGGGGAAGTGAGTTGTTCATGCCAGACATGCACAGTTTAAGGTTTTAGTGACAGCTGGGAAATAGAGATGTTCATCCAAGACTTGAAAAGATTAAGGTTTGGGTGATAGGTGGGGAAGAGAGTTGTTCACCCTAGACCTGAACAGGTTAAGATTTTATTAATTGTGAAATCATCCTATTGGGAGTCTTTTTTTTTTCTTTTGCTGTGAAAATTTTTGTTGGTGAAACTAAAGCATGTTGCTTGTCTGAACATTTTCAATTCAGACATTGCTACCACTGATGTCTATCTAGAGATTCTTGACAAAATCCAAAAGAAGCTGCAACGTTATCGGTCTTGACCTGTCACCTCAGCTTCAATTACTTTCCTGACACTTTAACTTAGATTTTCCGTGCCTTTTCTGTAGATATTTTCACGGTATTTCTTTATATGTGCTTTACTCATTGGTTCATCAACCTCAGACACTTAAGTGTATTAAAGATCGGAGGTTAGGTGTCATGATTTAATTATTACAGTTCAAGGCTAATAGTTTTTTTTACCCGCACTTCTCGTTCGTGGAACTCAGTTCCAGCTTTCCTATCAACTACGATCTTCCAATATTTGAAGTCCTCATTTTTCAGTCTGGATAGTGTTCAAAACCCTCTCTGAGTCCTTTCGGGTATTAATTTATTTTCCACCTTGCATCCCCCCTCTCACAGACGAGATGCCTCAGGCCTCACAATAATCTATTGCTATTTCCACAGAAAGTGTTCTGACGAACTACTTTCCTTAATTCCACCAGTTCTAGCCTTCACAGCAAGGATCCGCCATGCTAAGCGCATTGTAGCGAACCACCCTCATTCCATTCGTATTTCAGTGATGAAAAGTAAGTTTCACTCGGGCAACTTCTTCCCGCAAACCACTGCATGTGGGACCAACTCCCAAGAGGATGTTTTCTCGATCACTAAAATCTTAAGTTTAATTCTAGCGTTAATCGTTATCTTCCCCACATATCCGCAGAAACTTTGCCACTTATTATGTAATCCTCTACACTCGAGTGGCACCCGGGCTTTTCACGGGGTGAACATAACTGTTAAAAAAAACCCAGATGCATTGTCAATCATAATATTCTGTTTCCTTGAATCCTGTGTTTTTATTCCCCTCCTCTTTCTGTTTCTTCCACTCTCAGGAACCCATTGCGTCATAGTGGCTTTAATTGTCTTGCTTGGGTTGAAATGATTAAAAAAAAGAAATGGTTGTCTTTTAACTCCTTAATTCAAGTTTATTGGAGGAGAAAGTTATCAACGACAATGCTCTGACTTCAAATCCGCGTTTATCTCCTCTCTCTGGACCTTCTCTGCCGTTGGACTGCTTGTGCCTTTCCGCCGGGGCTTCCATTCCGCTGGGGTCCGGTCTTTATCACATAAAATTTGTTGGGGCGTAAGCAAATTTTCATTCTGAAAATGCGGCCAAGAGAAAAAAAATGTTTGGGAACCACTGTTTTCGAGAGATGTCTGACACCAGAGAATTATGGGTAATTACAGCAATGATATCAGTTTGACATAATCTAAATATTTATCAATCATTTATTCATTCTTCAATTCTTTTATTATTTTACTTCTTTCGATTTTCTTTTCAGAATATGCTGTCGCCGATGCCTTGGCTGTTTACATTTCCATTTAACCGATCGGAAAAACAAACATTTCTTTTAACATTTCTTCGTATTTTAAATCTATTTTCGTAATATTGTGTCGCCATTAGATCTTGTAGTTAAAAACAATTCATAAAAAATTATGAAGACAAAGACGTATTTACTGAAGAACGTTCAAGAGTTAGAGATCAGTACATCAGGGCTTCTCGTTCGATGCTGAGAGAAGTTTCCGCCTACAATATATTGTTACTATATTCAGTGAAGAAATTACCGGACTTCTTATACTGGTGACAATGTTGCATAAACGTGGGAAAAACAACATCAAAGCAATTTTGAAATTTTGTTAAGAGAGACAACGATACAAAGAAAAAGAAACAGTATCTTGGAAGCAAAGAGAATGAGAGGCAGAAAAATAATATGCACTTGATTTGATTTTACTTGTTTTTTCCTTCACATTTCTCTAATATTTTATCACCATCTAATTACGTGTATATGTACTGAATTTTAAGCAAATGTCTTTATCAATATAATTTAAATGCAAATAACTCCACAAAGATCAGAATTTTCTTAATATGGAGATTTTAAAGACAGCTAACGAAAGTAAACGATAAATAATCAAGAGTGGTCTCCTCTTGTTTTGTTACTCTCCTTTTTGAGAGACCTATTTCTGTTTATTGGGACTATAAAAGGACAGTATAAGCGAACATTGTATTCTCAGTTGAATAAAGCTTTTTTAAAGCCTACACCTGCGTACTTTTGTCATTACAATGTGTGCCACCCGTTACGAAAACAGAGAACTTTCCTTTTGTCGTCATTAACTTTACTGCTGACTTGTGGGCATTATTATAAAAGTGAATTTTGTGTAAAAAAAAACACATTGCAAATAAAAGAGACAAAGTATTTGAAATGAATACGTTAATAGTGATATTCCTTTCAGGTCTTTTACGGAATTCGGTGTTTTGTTATGAAGTTGAGTCGAGCGCTTCGGTATTTTTTCTTGCAACCGGAAAGGTCACCATGTAATCATTTTGCCTCAAGCAAGGCAATAAAGCCACAAAAATGCAAATGGTTATTGAGTGTGTGAGAAGAGGGCAAAAGAAAACATTATTATTGAGAGAGAAGAGTAGAAGAACAAAAATTAAGAAGTTAGGCAATAACGACTGGCATTGCATTTAATTTTTTGAACATGAAAGTTGACTGGAAATCAAGAAACTGTGAGAGAGTTTCACAAGCGAGAATTGCGAGAGAAGAAATTTAGCATAGAATTTATGGTTTCAGCTAGCCATTCCAACTGTAATATGATGAAACCGAACTGGCAATCTAGTACTGCGCTTACATTCATAAAGTCTAGGTACCAAAGAGGAAAGCTCGTCAGAACAATTACCATGTATATATTTATAGAAAAGGCACAGGGACGTTACGTTACGAAAATGGCTGAAGCCGAGATGCCATGTCAGGACCAATAACATTGCATGTTCCTCTTTTTATTTTTTTATCTCTAAATGCATAGCAACATCAGCAGACCAGATGGGATAGAAATACCCAATGCATATACAAATGGTAGACTTATAAATGTGTAAGATCCTGTCGAGAAAAATTGTCTCTCACAACACAGTAAACCAACTTTCTTAGCGGCAGACCTAGCAATTGATTTGATATAATCTTTCCACTTTATGTCAGCGGAAACGTTACCCCAAAAGGAGCCACTCCTCTAGTGGCTAGCATCATATCTGTTCCATCATTTGTACCATATAAGGAAACATATGTGAATTAATATATTCGATACCCCAGTGCCTGTCATAGCACTAGGTTTTTGCAAGAGATTCTTGAAGCAGTTTCTACAGTATCTGCTTATATTTCTGAGATGAGGTATTGTAATTATTTACATTGTTCGTACTGTTGTTCCCATCTTTAGTGTCATGTCACGATATTTCAGCCGTTGTACGCTCCGGCCTTCTTCGGGTGATTGGAATTTCGAACTGATCCCTTTATTTCGTCCACCGGGGAAGATTGGCCCAGTGGATAAAAGCGTTGGTTGGATCCAGTGACTTGACCAGAAGAGTTGTGAGTTCAATACCTGGCTACGGCAGTGGTGAACAAAACCTTGGAGAGTTGAGTTAAAGGGGGAGAACCGAGGCATCGAGAAACGGCACGGCACGTGGAACTAGAATAATCTACCGCGGTGGATGAAATAAATGGAACACTTCGAAATTCCAATTACCTGAAGAAGGCCGGAGCTCACAACGTCCGAAACGTCGTGAACATGACAATAAAGATGAGGATAACAGTCCGAACAATGTAAATAATGTGAGCAGTTTCTAAACATTCATCAAACATACTAAGAAAAACATATGTACACTAGCATCATCGGCCCTCCATAATATGACCCTATAGGTGCTAAAAAGAAATTCCACCTCACTTGGCTACAATGTTGACTAATGAACTTATCAAACGTACTTCTTTACTGGCTCCAGTTCTCTCCAGACTCTACAACAAATTGCTTGCTCTTACGTACTTTACAGGTTGTTGGAAATTTTCCTCTGTAGTTCCTGTCTTTTGCGAACATTCTGATCCCACGAATTATCGCCCTATTAGTCTTTTAGACCTTTTTGGAAATGTATTAAAGTTTCTAATCAACGCCGACTTGGTTAAACATCTCATTTCCTATGGCCTTCTTTCGAATAAACAATATGGCTTCTGTTTCTTCAGGTCTACCACAGGTGTTTAACAGATATTACTGAATTTGTCTATCAAGCTTTAGATAAGAACGACAAATCTCAGGTTGTTGCATTAGATATCTCGAAGATGTTTGACAGCTTTTGGTATGCTGGCCTTCTCTATAGGTTCAAGGGCTATGCTGTTACTCGGCGATTATTTGGCTTAATGCTAGCAAATCGTGTAATGAATGTTGTGTTGAACGGACACGCTTTTAGTTTATTTCACATTAATGCGGGAGTACCTCAGGGTTCAATCCATAGACATTTTTCTTATCTTCATCAACGACCTTCCCACTATCATCAGTTCCCAATTAGGTATTTATGCTAATGACATAACTATTTCTGTCTTATTAGCAAGTGCAAAGATACAATAAAACATCTTCACGCTAAAAGGGCCTACAATCAGTTGTTAACTGGTGAAAAGAATGACTTGTAAATATTAACACCTTCGAAATAAAAGTTCTTTCATTTAATCACCATATAGAACCTTTCCTGCTTGCCATCAGTATTGGTGATGCTAACCCCCAGATGTGCAACTATTTGCACTTTCTTGGAATACCGTTTTAACTGACATGAAGTGTAGTGATTATATTGAATCAATTGCTAAGTCTGCTGCTAGGAAAGTGACAATCCATCTTGCACATTTATAAATCAACCATTCGCCTGTGCATTGAATTCTGATGTCATGTCTAGTCTGGTGCTCCTGCTATACATCACGAGATTCTTGAAGAAATTCAAAGAAGGGTCTATAATGTCATTGAACCTGACCTGGCAGTTCGACTTCAGTCACTTTCTCACCGATATGACGTGTCTTCCTTCACTCACTTCTACAAATATTTTCAGGGTAATTGTTCTGATGAGCTTTCCCACTTGGTGTCTCGATTGCATTGATTTAGATTGGCAACTAAGTCACACCTTTTTACTATTGAACTAGTTATATACAAACGTATATTCTAAGGGTTACTTTTCTCGCACTTGGAAATTCCTTCCGGTATCTTGTTTCCCTGCCATCAACAACCTTCATACATTTAAATGCAATCTTAATCACAATCTCTCTTCCTGAATTCTTCTTTTATTGTTGTTTTTTTCTCGTCACTAAAGCCTTCTCATTCTCTTTCACTCGCAGTAACCCCGTGTGTCTTCGTGGCATAATCGCCTTGCTTGTAGCGAAATGATTACAATTGACGTGTAATTTTATCTTATTAGAGTCAAATACGGGACTAAATCTTTCATACGTGAAATTATCGTTTATCCTCTTCGGAACTCCAGATTAATGTTGGATGATAGCATGTGTTCTTTCAGCGACTTCAAAGGAGAGCCCATTCTAGACTTACCGGCTATGAGAATAACTATAGATTAGATCGGGACCAGGGTAAGGATCAGCGTTAGTCAGTTACGCTAAACCGTATATAAACGCGTGTATTAGGGTGTTTTTCCTTAGTATACCCGCCGCCAAGGTCTAAGATAAACGTTTAGTGGTTAGTTGTGTACCTAACAAGACTCGAAGGTTCTTGTTAAGCCAGTGTATTTTTGTTGCTGCATCACTGAAAATCCAATACGATGCAAATTCACTTGTTGGAAATAAAGACCAAACACCAGAGTATGATTAAAATAAATTTAGTTCATGGCGTATAAACAACAGAGTTGATAAAAAATAATGACATCAAACGGAAAATATTTTGTGACTTCAGGGAAGCTTAAGGTGTAGAGTATTTACAACCTGGTGTGTATTCTTGGGTCATATTCACATGTCATAATAGTCATTTAAAGGGAGTTTTCGCAACCATTAAAACTTCATATCCCTTCCTGTATTCCGTATCTTCTCAATCCCCGAAGGCTGTCTGCTACTGGTTGCTGCTACTGATGGGTGGCTTTTCACTCTCTAGTATAATCGACTTGTATTACAACTCTCAGTTATTCCTGGTAGTTTGTATCTTAATTTTCTCGACGACTATGACGAAAGACTGACATCTCTCTGTCTCTCTGACTCTGTCACTAATATGGAAAACGTGAAGCTCTAGTCTGGTCTGCCTCCTTTTTCGGTCTGTAAGAGCTTGTTTATATGGGAAATCGAGTATCACCTTGAACCTCGCAAGTGTTTCTCAAGACACAAAGTTCCTATGTAACTATAGAAACTCTCTGAATTTTCGTTTTCCTTGTCGGATACGGGCTGCCTTTTCAACACTTACCGAGTTCTCAAGAAAAGGAAGACTCAAAGAGGCTGAAAACCAACAACATATTTTCTTTCAGGTGAATAATCGTGACCTAATTCTCTGTTTTTAATACTTTTGCAGGCTAGCTGTTCCATTTGATAAATGTTTATATATTATTGTTTTCATTTCGGTGGGTATATATATATATATATATATATATATATATATATATATATATATATATATATATATATATATATATATATAATTTATTCGATAATTATAACATAAATATGTTATAAAATCACTACAAAAATAGCCATTTTGTTTCACCACATCTCTTTGTCTTATCAAGTGCTGGTGTTGAATGTATAATAAAGGGTTTTAAAAGGTTCAAACCGACCAAATAATCCTTGCAATGGGAAACGCTGTTACATAAGCTGCAACGACTAATCAAAATACACGTATATGAGAATTCAAAAAATTTGATAACGAACCTTGGTTATAATAATGCGTTAATTTTAGGTTTAAACTTAAATAGAAATCATTAATTTTAATTTACTTAATTAATATTAAATTTTACTATAAATTTTAAAATTAATTATAATTATATATATATATATGTGTGTGTGTGTGTGTGTGTGTGTGTGTGTGTGTATCGTAGAAAAATATATATATCGTAGAAAAATACGGAAGCCATCATTTGATCTGGCGTACTATACGATTCAGCTACAGAGAAGCGTTTGGTTAGCAAAGTCCAAATTACTTTTTTTTAAACGCAAAATCATCGACGATTTTTCTCGATCGATTATATCTGCTCAAGAAATGTATCTTAACGTAAACAAAGGCAACATATAATGTTATGAATTAAGTCCGACAATTATTTAATATATTTTCTGTTTATACGTTATACTTCTCTGTAGCTGAATGGTATAACACGCCAGATCAAATGACTGTTTCCGTATAAGAATATAGGTTCGATTCCTGTCGGAGAATGCATATTTACGACGAAATTTCTCAAACAATCAGGCCGATAAATGTAATTAATTCTGTTTAATTAAAAAAAAGAACATTTACTTAAATCAATTGTATCTATAAAAATCAAGTTTAAACAGAAAAAATATATGGACTTAATCCATTTTATTATATGTTGTCATTTTTTACGTTTATATATGTTTGGTGATCAGATATGATCAATCAAGAAAAATCGCCGAAGATTGTGTTTATAAACAGTAATTTAGACTTTGCTAAGCAGACGCTTCTCTGTAGCTAAATGGTCTAGCATATCAGATCAAATGACGGTTTCCGTATAGGAATACTGGTTCGATTCCTGTGGATAAGCGCATATATATATATATATATATATATATATATATATATATATATATATTGGCAAAATGTATGACAAAGTGGAAAAAGTTTCATATTTACAATTAGAAAGAACCTTTCTAATCTCAGCATAAAATGGGTTACTACTACATCTAAAACAATAAAAGACTAAACATAACAATAAGCTAAAAGTTGAAGGAGAAATTTACTCATTCGCCTGTACTAATTGTCACAAAAATATATAGGAGAAACTTCAAGGAATGTAAATAAAAGATTATATGAACACAAAAGAGACATTTTGCAAAATAATACATTAAATACATTGGTTGCCAACCGCAACGCCACTGACCACAATTTTGAATTAAAAAATGCTACTCTGATAAAAGAAGAAAGCAATTGAAAAAGACGAAAATGTCGAGAGAGTGCCTTGATCACAAGGTCATCTAGCCTTGATCACAAGGTCATCTACAGAAAATTTGCGCACAAGCCCTAATAACATTTCGCCATTTCTGTAAGAACTATTATCACAGTGTTAAATACCTACTAACAAAATTTGCGGAAAGTGAAAGAATCTTAATGAAATCGACTAGACTTAAAAAAAAAAAAGAAATTAAATTTTAAATTCCCAGCATCCCTCGTTCGTGCACATGCATAGTCGCACCAACATAAAAGATTTAGTCCGATAAAGTCCTAATGGTCAAAACGCGTCATAAACGGGTCTTTCAAATCTGTACTTTATGGTTTTAATGAATATTTTTGAAGCGTTCTTTCTCTATTTTAATGTCTTACTCACTTTTTCTTAATCTGTTATCTTAACCCTTTTACTGGCGGAAGTCGCCATTTGCAACTTTCATGACAGAAATAAAATTTCAAACCAAATCGTCAACTTCTTGAACTCTTTCTAGGTCAATTCTTTGATATACCTAGCTCGTTTGATGTCCTGGCGTGGCACCGAGTTCAAAGCTTACTTTGGTATCTCGTAGGGTGACTCCAGTATATACTGGGTTCACTGCAGCCAAAATCTTCTTTAAGTAACACTTTCTGATTGACATTAAATTGCCTGGTATTTCCTGGCATGAATCACATACTTCTCACGAATTAGTATGTTCCTCTCTTTAGGTGGTAAACCTTGGAATGTTTTAGACACATTTATGCATATGGATTCATAAAACCTGCGATACAATTATGGTATGAATATTTCTTTATCAAGAATAATTTGTGCCTTATTCCGATAGAATGCAAAAATAATTCTATTGTGACGTTTGGAGGAATCAGTACATATGCTAGACTGAGAGGGTCTACTCAGTAGGCCCAAGATAGCAATAAATCGATGATGCGGACCATTAATAAACAAGAAAAAGATTAGCAGCAAGGCCTCACAAGCAGCAGTAGCAAGGCAGATGAAACCACGGTCAAAGCATTCAAGTGTGACAGCAACAGACAAATTGTTCTCGACTCGGGATTCGGAAATAGGCTTAAAGGATAGGAATAAAGCATTTGTTCGTGGATTTGGTGATAGTAATTGTGAGTTCAAGCCCTGGTCTGGGTAGCGCAGACTCGCTGGAAACATGGGCAAGTTATAACTGTGCATAGCTTTTTCCTGTGTTTTAGGCTACAATTCTTTTTATACTTCTCCCAATTCAAGGCCCAAGAGCCAGTCAAGGTAGAGTGCTACTGAATAAAGTACGTGATATGAATGTAAGAGGTGGATGTAGGAAGTGAAGATTACGAGGACATGGCAAAGAGATTACGATAGGCCCTTGATTTAAAGAGGTTAAAATTGTAATGTTCGGGAAAGTATTCACGTAGGAGTCTGTTCCATGGAGTAGCTTTTCTTGAGAAGAAACTTTCTAAGTGGAGAATCGTTCTTACCAAAGGAATGTGCAAGGAATGGGAGTGATTAAACCTTGCGGACGCAACAAATCGGGTTTTGGCAGTGGGTGCTACTAAAGGTTGGATTTCGACACTTTGAAAATTTGCTATAGAAGTAGCGACAGAGTATCGGTAGGTATCTGTCTATATTTCTGAGATGAGGTATTATGTACACTATTTACATTATTCGGACTATTGTCCTCATCTTTGTCGCCATATTTATTATAAAGTTTCGCCCCTTTAGTATCTGTCTATATTTCTGAGTTGAGGTATTATGTACAGGATTTACATTATTCGGACTATTGTCCTTATTTTTGTTGCCATATTTATTACAACGTTTCGGCCGTTGTACGCTCCGGCCTTCTTCACTTGGTTGGAATGTCGAGCTGAACCCTTTATTTTCCGATCATTTTCCGACTCATTCAAGATGAACTTTGCTCTCTCTAACCTTCTAACTTTCTGTCCTGGAGTAAGAAGTTACTTCATATTATTCACATACGATTTCATTTTCAAGTCTTTTTCACTGCTCTTTGAAATGTCATGGGTGAAACTTCTCTCGCACGTTCCAAACGTCTTATGGATTCAGTTGGATCTTTTAAAATTGATCTCAGTTGAAATGATGATCCCTCTTCCTGTTTTAACCTACTCATCCAGTTTTCGTCTCTACTCTTCCCTCTTTTTTAAGATCATTCACCGTTCTCTTAATCGTTCTCGAATAGACTTTGAAGATGAAAGCCAGAGTATGTATGTTGGTACCATTACTGAAGGCCTGAATGATCTTTTGCCTATCACCATTGGGAAGACAGTGGGTCTGACACAAAACAATTTTAACCTGTTCTCTTTCTAGCTGAATAACTAAAAGGGTTTTTCAGTGATTCTTACAAAATGGTATCAAGATGGCTAAAAGTCTTATCTGAACATCTGCAAAAATGAAAGTCTGTTAGGTTAGTGTTTTTTTTTTTAGATATTAAATATTTCGTGGGATGGACAATTATGATGTAACACTATTTGGACAATTTTGATGTTACACCTGTTATGGTCTGATTAAACAACGGTAAGTGAATTAGAACGGTTCGTCGCACAGTATATGGCATGACTGTTTTGAGCTGTAAAGGTTAGAAATTTTGGAACTGAGGAATGTAGATCCTCAGAACATTTGTCATTGAAAGAGCAAGAGTAGCGAGAGACAGGCATTGAAATAAAACGTAGAAAGAATAAAATAAATGACGAAAAAGTTCAAATGATACTATTATTTAGCAAAAGAACAACTTTTGATAGAACATCTTCATATATTTGAATGGACAATTTATGAAATATTTTATTGGTGAAAGTACAGTGATAAAATTGTTATAAGCATATGGGTGACCAACGTTAGTTATTACAATATAGGAAATAATTTATTAGTTAGAATATAAAAATTAAACAGGTGTAAATATATGTACGAACAACATTTGATTGAAAGAAAGAAAAATTTATGGAATATATTATTAGCTACTCGACTGAAAATTAAAAAGAGAAAATAACAAAATTTAGCTTAGGATCAGGCAAAGAAAAAAGAATGTTAAAAGTATCATATGACAATGAATTTGTATATTACTGGCCAACATTGTCGAGAACGTAATAATGTTGCATATAAAATGATACTAGTCTTGTAAAAGTAAAAAAAATGTGAAAAGCATAGTTCATATGCGGTATGGGAGACAGTGAGAGAGATGCACCATCATCCATGGTATGCAGCAATGTTTTGCGTTAGGGTATCTCAAATGGAAATATATCTTTTCATTTGCACAAGGTTTAAAACGATATGTAAACAGCCAGGGCATCAGCGTGAGCTTGTTCTGAAAAAAAGGAAATCAGAACAAAATGATGAAAAATGAATTTAAAACATCAAATAAGAAAGAATGAATAAATGACTGAAAATATTTGGATTATACCAAACTGGTATTATTACAATAATTCTTTATCACTATCATGTGTTTTTCATTTTTCTGTTTTCACAATTCTGACGTGAAATCGATTGAGAAATACAAGCTCTAAACACGACAAGTTCATCTCCCAATACTAAACACGTTCAGCTCTAATAATTATACAGATAATATCGTTTTTCTGCCATCACTATAATTTCTTTCTTACTGATTTTCAACGTCTGCTTTTTAAGAAATATTTTTCTATCTATTGTCATTATATTTATTAATAGCCGTATTCTTTTGTAAGGCGGTTCTCTTAATTTATGACCACTGACAACCGCATTCTTCAAAGTTTTCAATTCACAACATACAGACCGAGTACAGAAAGAAGTTCTAAAAATCCCTCCTCAAATTGAAGTTAAAAAATGTGAAAAGCATAACCGCTCATAATCGGAATGGGAGAGAGTTAGCGAGATGCACGACCATCCATGGTATGCAGCAGTGTTTGCTTTAGGATATCTCAAATGGAAATATATCTTGATTTACACAAGGCTTAAAACGATATGTAAACAGCCAGAGCATCGGCGAGTGTTTGTACTGAAAAAAGAATCAGAACAAAATGATGAAAAATTAATTTAAAACATAAAATAGAAAAAAACGAATAAATGACTGAAAAATATTTGGATTATACCAAGCTGATATTATTACAGAAATTCTTTATCATTTTCATGTGTTTTTCATTTTTCTAATATTTTCACAATTCTGACTGACAACTTGAAGTCGATAGAGCAGTACGAGCTCTGAACACGAAAAGAACATCTCCCAATACTAAACACGTCCACATGTAATAATTATACAAATATCGTTTTTCTGTTATCACTTGTTTTTCTGTCTGAACACTTACAATCTCTTTCTTATTGATTTTCAATGTCGGACTTTTAAAAAGATATCTTTCTTTGTGTTGTTATTATACATATTATTATTTCTATTCTTATAGTAAAGCTACCTTAATTTATGACCACTGATTATGCTATTCTTCATAATTTTCAATTCCCAACATACAGACGAGTACAGAAACAAGTTCTAAAAATTCCCCTTCAAATTGGAGTGTTTTACCTGTGCAGTTTTTGTTCTGCCGGATCATAAGATGATATTATCCCGCATACTAGTCGGATTACAGCTGTATAATAAATAAGCTCTGACAGGAAATAAGTAAACGCTCTTCTTATAAACAATAACATGTTGGTTTAATTTGACGTCAGTATTATTGGTTTGGTTTGGATTATTTTGATTTACGGCATATCAACCTCAATGGGTTATTTAATGGCGTCAACATTTTTAGGATAGACTCGTATGAATAGAATATGTATTCTTTGGTTTAGATTGGTTTGGTTTATTTTGTTTTAAGGCATATCAACCTCAATGGGTTATTTAATGCCTAGTAAATTTTTTATTGCTGGTAATATTTTGTTTTGTCAAAAATCTGTTTCTGGTAATATTTTTCCTTCAAAATTGTATTGCTGGTAATACTTTTTTTCAAAAAAAGTATTGCTGGTAATAGTTAACTACTTGCCCATAGCTGGGACCATAACAAGTGTTACCACCCAGGGTCAGTATGGACCTGGGAACACCAGAAATTATGAGGTGGTTCCATGCTCCTCAAAACTTCCTGATCAGAGGCCTTGCTGCTGGATGTAGTTTATCGTCTTACCCAGGGCGTGGATGTAGTTTAACGTTTTACCCAAGACGCGGATTTAGTTTAACGTCTTACCCTGGACGGTCACCATTATTGACTACTCTTGATGCCACGAGAATAATTCACTATCTACATTAATACTGGACCGCAGTTTGAGGTGCGTTCGCTGTACTTCTATCTGACAATATAATTAGTGTTTAGGACGGGGACAATTCAGTGGAATCTGGCTTTTGACGACTTCTTTTGTCGACTGGACTTAACGACTCGTCCAGACGATTCTTTTTGGCAACTGACGACGACTACTGACGACTACTGACGACATATAACGACTACTGACGACAAATGACGACTACTGACGACAAATAACGACTAATGACGACAAATGACGACTACTGACGACTAATGACGACTGCTGACGACTACTGACGACTGCTGACGTCTACGGACGACTGCTGACGACAACTGACTCCGAGTGGCCCCGATAGGCTACGACGGCTTCGCACACCTGAATAAATAGGTTTTCTATCGAACCCCTCCGCCATCCATAGTTCAGCTCGACAGGTCAATTCTGATAGGTGATCCCTCACAGGGCGTCTTACCTCGCACGTAGGTTTTCCCAATTTGTGGCAGCCACCCGCCTTCGGGACTCACCAATTTTCTGAACACACGCATTTACCATGTCTTTGGTTGTGTTCCCGGCAGGGTCATAGCTTTAAAAATTATCATCTTTCGACCCTGTCAACGGATTAGTCATCATAACTATTGTTTCAAATTTCTGTTATTATTTTCGGATTATCTAGAGCTCAAAGCTGCGACTAGCTGATCGGAGTTGATGGTTTTCCTTTTAATTTTTCTGAAGTATTTTCAAGTCCCATATTGTTACATCGTAAGTGGGTAGCAAGAAGAAAAGCCGAAAATCAATCTACAGATTACGGAATTAATGCCAGTGATCTATTTTCAGATTAAATGATTAGCTGAATCGTGGTGATTTATCTTAAAACAGAAGAAACATTTTATGATGTTTTTTACACTCATTTCGTTTTATGCTTTATAATCATTGTTATCTTTTTGTTTTTTACTTAGCAAAATATAT
>OZ038499.1:103641066-103643566 GCA_964036315.1 Acanthosepion esculentum
TACATTAAAAACTTATAGATTTAATTATTGCAATAATCAGCTAGACATGAATATAAGGAAACAGCAAACGAAAATGGGGTATCGACACGATAGGATAAGAAGGCAATGAAACCTAAAAGGCTTAACACGGAAATGTTCGAGCGAAATCAAGAAATTCTGATTATCATAAATGGTGAAGGAATCGTCTTACTTTCTTTATGGGCAAAGTACTCCAAGCATCAATGAAAGAGCTGCGAAAGAATTCAGGACAACGAATAACGGCGCAATTCACTGGAATCCAGCTATGTACTCCATCTCCCAAAAAGGTTGACGCAGCATGGATTCCACTTCCGCCTTTCACATAATACATTGCCATCCATTGGTCATCTGAAAAAAATACAAATGAAGACTGATCTCCGACTGTCACTGACCGGGATCATTGGTCAAAGGAATTACAAAGAATCTAATTCTTTCAGTAAAATGAAGAATTAATGGCTTATATGTTTGGAACTTACGAGCAGGCAAAAGAGATTATGACTCTCCACAAAAGGGTGATAATAAATCAGTTATAAATTCTCGTTTCTGAATTTTTTTAATTTTTAAAATGACGCGCATTCTATGAAAATGAATTTTTGCCAATTTTCCTGTATTCAGTTTAGGTAAAGCCGAGTATAATATCGAGAATCAGGGTTGCGTCAAGATATTTCTGAGAAGAAAGTATAAAGACTTTAATTAACTTTAAGAGAACAGTATTTCTACTGATATGCAAATGTACCGTAGGATCTTCGTTTCATTCTAAAGTCCACAGGTATCACTTTGTCTTAATATTTAGGGGAGAATTTCCTTTTGAAAAAATTGGAAATCTAGAAATGGGAGAACGGCGGGGGACGGAACTTCATGAGGGAAAAAAGCCGAAGGATTCGACTTTTTATTTTTGAAGAAGAATACGTAAAGCGTCACGGTGTCTGCAGCGTTATACGAATTCGGGTGGAATGCTCATTCAATGATCAAGATGATGATGATGATGATGATGATGATGATGATGATGATGATGGCGGAGTTCATGATGATGATGATAGGTGATTGTAAAATGACAATAATTATTGTAAAGTTGTTGCTGTTTTTTATGGTAATGTCAATGATTTTTTCTAATCTTGTACCGATTGGATTGAATTATGAATTGGTTTTATTGATGATAATGGACATCAGAATGACGATGATAAAATTCAATATTATTATGATATTGATGAAAATATTGGTAATGTAATAAGTTAAGAAATATGATAATTTTAATTAGGTTTATTGTAATAAGTGAAGATTATCTGTAAATGAGGAAAGATTGGATTTTCTTGACGAGAAACGAAATGATTTTATACTTAAATAGTATTAACGACCCGAGCTCACCTTCTGCTGTTTCATAGTATGTCTTTGATGTTGGATTTGTTGCTTTTATTGCAGTCACCTTATCCTTCCTTGAGTGGAAAATTTGACAGCTCCCACCACCAAAACGCCACACATTGCAAAATATCTCATTCGCACACATTTGGAAGCAATCCTTTATATCGACCCGGTTCTCTCTTTTAAAAACTGCCTGAACGCCAATCTGCATGTAAATATTGTAGCCTCCCGGTAATAATTTATATTCCCTTGAATAGCAGTTGGCATCCATGTAAGTGACACATTCTAATAACATCAAAATTATCTTTATTGCACATAAATTGTTAGCAGCTTCCATAGTTTCCCTTGC
This sequence comes from Acanthosepion esculentum, assembly GCA_964036315.1. Taxonomy (NCBI): domain Eukaryota; kingdom Metazoa; phylum Mollusca; class Cephalopoda; order Sepiida; family Sepiidae; genus Acanthosepion; species Acanthosepion esculentum. Next base: position 103,642,793 of record OZ038499.1, read on the forward strand.
TGCAAAAAAGAAAATAAAAGCAAACATGTCAGAATGTCATCTGTCGGATGTGCGTTCTTAAATGAAGTTTAACAAAGGGGAGATATTCATGTTTAACATTGATGGATTTACTCACATTCCCTTGGCGTATCATTAATTTTATTTGGCGTTTTGAAATGTTTTCAGAGAAAACGTAAATTTTAAATGTAATATAATGACTGTTTCAGTTTGAAACAAAAGCATTAAACTACCATTTTTCTCATGGTGGCAAAATTCGTATGATCCTAGGCAGTAGCATTCATGAGGCCCTGAATCAGAGAGATTGTTTACGGTAGAAAATTAACAAAAATATTTACGATTCTTTTATCTTTTTTCTATCGAATGATCCAAAGATTATGACAATAACATGAACTTTTATACAAGTTTTAATCATTGGGGTCTTTTTTGGCTATTATTTGTCAGTCACTACCGACGCCATCCAGGCAGTAAGAATGGTCCAACGAGAAAATTTAATATACCAGTTTGATACCAGTGTAGTCAGGGCTGTGAAGACATTCACCAAAACCCTCGACTACAATTCTTGAAATTCTAAAAGGTCCTATTCTGACTCCGGCCCCAGAAGCCTTCTTTTTTCATAATAGAATTTATTAACTATTTATAGAGTTTTACTGTGTGTGTTTGTCTATGTGTGTTTAATGTATATGTTAAAGAATTCAATTTTAAAAAATGGTATCTTATTACATTCAAAATAACAACAGCAAAGTTAATTAGATAACAACAAAAAGTAAGTGTAAC
>OZ038499.1:103651066-103718566 GCA_964036315.1 Acanthosepion esculentum
TAACCAAAACAAAATAAGGTACGCTGATGACACTGAGATGATGATAGATTCAGAAAGAAAACTGAAAAGATTAATAGACAAGATATCCGAGGAGAGTAAGAAGAAAGGACTATCTGCATTGACTTCAGATGAAAATGGCTCATGTTGCAAATGACGTGTCCTGAACGGTAAAATAAAGCAGGTATGAACCTTACATTGTCTAGGAAGGGTTGTGACAGAAGTCGGGTTGTGCGACACAGCAGATGGAATGTGTAATGCAGAAAGCCGTAAAAGAATAGAATGAGCGAAAGATGCTTTTCGGAAAAAGAAACAAAGCAAAGTATTAATAAATCGGAAAATATCATTAGAAACAAAGAAAAAGTGTTGAATTGCTATGCAATATGAAATCTTTATGTCAGTAAATGTTGAAGTGACTTGAAATGACAAAGATGTGGTTCTACGGTCAAATGGTAAGACTGCCATGGACAGACTATGTGAGTAAAGGGGAAGTCTTCAGAGGAATAAGAATTGCAATTAAACTGATTCTAAGAATCAGAAGGAAACAGCTGAAGTATTTGGGACACATAATGAGGAAAAAAGGCTTGGAGAATTAAACATTCACTTGACATAAGGAAATGGCGAATATTTGATTTAACGTTTTTGAACGAGTAGATGACTGAACGATGACAACATAGACAGAGAGAGAAATAAAAATGACAAGAGTTACTTGCAACAACAAAATAAACAGGAAAATGTGGAGAACCATGATCCTCCACGTCCGGGAAGAACACGTCACAAAAAAGAAAAAATGTACAAGTAATATTTTCAGTATTTAAATTAAACTCCAATAATATTAACATAAAACAACATTATAAAAACCTGTTTGATTTGATATTTTGAGTAAATAGTCTACAATATATGTAAGAGAATTAAAAGGACACTTACAAAAATGTTCTCTGCGGCGTCGATGTATCGAAGTAAATGGACAAACTACTTTCATTTGATTATATAACTCATCGATATCCACTCAATAATACATGTATTCATTTCATAAGTTGACACACGTTATTGAAACAGATATGGACTGAATATTAATAATTACTAAGAGGAGTTTTGAGATATCATTTTCTTGTTTAGACAAGTTCACTAAAATTCCAAATATCAAAAGAAACATATCTTCGATTTCTCGGGTCTCGATAAAAACTAATCAAGTAAATTCGGAAATGTTATTTACTATTTATTTATTTCTCCTCAATATGTGTATATAGGTTCACCTATCGTACGGTTCACACTCCTCCCCGATCATTTGAAGAGGTTTATCAATTGTTTCCTGTTTAGGATTGAGTTTCTAGCAACTTCAAAAGTTTTCTTCAACTCGCTATTTCTAACGTATCCACCTAAACTCTGAAATTTTATTTATTCTCTTACTCTTTCCTCAATTGGAGAAGATTGGTTCGTCTATCGCCCGGTTCACACTTCTCCCCGCATTTTAAAGAGGAGTAGAGGTTTAGCCATTGCTTGCTGCTTAGTATTGAGTTTCCTGTTCCTTCTAAAATATTTTCATTCTTTTTCACTCCCAGTATCTCCTTCCGTCTGAGTGGCATTGTCGCCTTGCTTGGGGTGGATTGATTAAATATAACAAATTGTTAAGAAAAGAAATGCTCTTTATCTGGTACCAACTGATTGACGACAATATTTATATAACAAACTAAATAAGTACAAGGTACTTCCAAAATGACTATACACTAATTTTTCTTCATGAAATTAGTCCCCTGTACAGCTTAAGTAAATACTTGACTCCTCCCGCTATACTTTATCTCTACTAGAGTCAGATCAGGTCGGAAATAGAGTATTGCTGCCATATATGGCCAGCACCTTCCCAGTCTACGCTTTCTAGTCTCGAGAGAGTCCAAAAGCGTTTCTGCGTTCTTGTGGCTGGCCAATTATTTTCCACGCTTACAACCCATTTCTCGCAGAAGAAACGTCGCAAACCTCTCTCTGGTCTATCGGTATTTTCATGGAAAGTGTTCAGACGAACCCCATTAATTAGTTACGCCAATTATTGCCTTCACAGCTAAGGCCCACCATGTTAAGAACATTGTAAGGAACCACCATAATTCCCTTTGTATTCCATTGATGAGATGCAAGTTCTACTCAAGCAGTATCTTCTCAAGAACCGCTGCTCTATGAAAGAGACTCCTATTTGTTCGATATTGTAACGGGGTCACAGTCCATCCTTATAAATAAAACATATTCTTAATAAACATCGCAAGAATTGTATCTAATATTGTCTTATATGTTTACTATTTTCATTTCTGCTTTCATTTGTTCTGTTTCGTATCAACGTCACTTTGTATATCGCCAATCTGCTAGCTTTAATATAGTTTCGTATTTCGGTTAAATTTGTCCGCAATTTCTTTTGAAATATAACATGAGAATTTTCTCTATTTAATCTTATCTTCGTTTCCTTTCCTCCATCTTTGGGTTCCCATCTATATCACCAAATCATCATCCAGCTATATCGCCAAATCCACATTTACCGTATGTTTTAATCTACGGTTTCATGGTAAAATAGCTTCTTCTTTTTTTCAAACAAAACCTTTCAACAAAATCTACCAACCATCATTTCCCATTATTGTTTGTTTCATTTTATTATTGCCCACGCAGATTTGATCCGTTTGAAGGTTAATGGACAGCAAGTTTGCAGTATTATTCCGTATTTTAGTCATCCTGACATCTGAACAGGTTAGGTACATCTCTTAATTATCACTTATTTTCATTTTTATACAAAGGACTCCCATGCAGCATTTCTTGCGGTTGTTTGTTTTACTATGAGAGAGCGCAACTGATAAAAGCTCAAATTTATCTATTAAGTTAATTCGTAAGGAAACTGCGGTTACATACAATGGAAACATACATGAGGTCAACACTTGCGTGTTTTTTAGTCTGCCAGCTGATTTGTCTACTTATCTATATGCCTTGGTCAGCCTATGAATTTTGCTGCCGGCCTTCGTATACCTTCTCTTCGTATACCGCCTCCACGCCGATATTCTATCTTCTATTTGATTCATTTTTTTATTATCCACTAATATATTTATCTTATTTTACTGTTTTCTTTAGGAGTAGATAAGTCTACCTATTGCTCGGTCCATACTCCTCCCCATCTTTTGAACAGGAATAGAGATTTATTCCTTGTTTCCTGTTTAGGATGGGGTTTACAGCTCCTTCTTCTGATAGCTTAATAAGAGCAGCTGTCATTAAATTTTGGTGATATAACTGACTGGAGGCTACCACTCTTCATGCTGAGGGTATCGGGTTGGCAGTTTACTGATTGCTGTATTACGACTGGCAGTAAGGACCCCGAACACTTAGGTAGCGCTTAGCGAAGTTGCTTTCATCAACAGTCGCATAAAATCGAAATAATTCCAATGCCAAATTGCGCATTGATAACTGTGGTTTCGGTGGGTAAAAACTGAGGCCAATCTATACTTCAGTCCTTTTTCAATTTCTCGCCATTTCATGTTGCATTTGGTGAGCGGCAGCTACTATTATTCTTGGCTTTTCTATCTTTAAAAATATAACATGACAATAAACCATAAATAGAATTAAACTAAGCCAATTTGAAGAAAAAAAAGCCTAAATACGTGAACATTTATTTCTTCAACACTTGTGGAATTCGTACATATTTCTGCAAAGTCGAAACGTTTCTCTTGTAACGTTCCCCTGGCATCCTAGTTCTCCGTAAAGGTAATCTGAATTCATCAATCTCTTGCACTGAAATCGATGTCTCTAGCTATCTTACTCACTTTCGAAAGAACTCTAGCGTGGACTGGATTGGGCTTGGTGTCTATTATCACGTACATTTCTCACTGAAATAGGAACTTTCTCTTGAGTCTCCGGTCAGTTCTTCCATATGCTTCTGACTTTCACTATTAAACTCAGTCAGTTATCTCTTCATCCTTTACCGTTACTTTCTCTCTGTTGACTCTTGCTTGTTAGATTAAATTTTTGATAGTATAAATAAGGCCCTCTCTATACTAGTCTTCAAATATCTTTGTGTTCGACTACATCAAGGCCTAATATGTCAACTGGCTACATCACTAATAACTCTAAAATGTTTGGTATGTAGCCTCTTAACATCTCAATCACTTTCGAAAGGTCTCTAGTGTCCACATGCATTGCCTTTATGACTATGTTAACGAACATCACCCACTGGAAAAAGGAACTGTCTCTTGAGTCTCCGGACTGTTCTGTGCTGCCGATGTTCGCTATTAAACTAAGTCAGTTATCTCTTCTTTCTTTATCGTTTCTCTCTTGACTGTTGCTTGCTGAAAAGAATTTCTGATAGTATAGATAGGGCCGGCTCTCTACATTCACCTGTAAATATTTTTGTGTCCGGCGACATCAATATCCATCATGTCAATTGGCATCATCACTCTGACCTTGCTGGCATATTAGATTTTTCTCCATTGTTCAATCACTCACTCAAATAGTTGACTTCTCTACACATTCCCCCCCACCCCAGCAATTCTGACGGACATCTTTCTCAGCCTGATTTTTTGACTCATGTCTTCCGCAGTAGTTCTGTCTTATTGACAACTCCAGCCACGCAGTAGTGTCTAAATATATATCCCTTATATCTCTGACCTTGCTGGCATGTTAGATTTTTCTCCATTGTTCAATCACTCACTCAAATAGTTGACTTCTCTACACATTCCCCCCCACCCCAGCAATTCTGACGGACATCTTTCTCAGCCTGATTTTTTGACTCATGTCTTCCGCAGTAGTTCTGTCTTATTGACAACTCCAGCCACGCAGTAGTGTCTATATATATAACCCTTATATCTCTGACCTTGCTGGCATGTAAGATTTTTCTCCATTGTTCAATCACTCACTCAAATAGTTGACTTCTCTACACATTCCCCCCCACCCCAGCAATTCTGACGGACATCTTTCTCAGCCTGATTTTTTGCCTCATGTCTTCCGCAGTAGTTCTGTCTTATTGACAACTCCAGCCACGCAGTAGTGTCTATATATATAACCCTTATATCTCTGACCTTGCTGGCATGTTAGATTTTTCTCCATTGTTCAATCACTCACTCAAATAGTTGACTTCTCTACACATTCCCCGCCAGCAATTCTGACGGACATCTTTCTCAGCTTGATTTTTTGCCTCATGTCTTCCGCAGTAGTTCTGTCTTATTGACAACTCCAGCCACGCAGTAGTGTCTATATATATAACCCTTATATCTCTGACCTTGCTGGCATGTTAGATTTTTCTCCATTGTTCAATCACTCACTCAAATAGTTGACTTCTCTACACATTCCCCGCCACCCCAGCAATTCTGACGGACATCTTTCTCAGCTTGATTTTTTGCCTCATGTCTTCCGCAGTAGTTCTGTCTTATTGACAACTCCAGCCACGCAGTAGTGTCTATATATATAACCCTTATATCTCTGACCTTGCTGGCATGTTAGATTTTTCTCCATTGTTCAATCACTCACTCAAATAGTTGACTTCTCTACACATTCCCCGCCACCCCAGCAATTCTGACGGACATCTTTCTCAGCTTGATTTTTTGCCTCATGTCTTCCGCAGTAGTTCTGTCTTATTGACAACTCCAGCCACGCAGTAGTGTCTATATATATAACCCTTATATCTCTGACCTTGCTGGCATGTTAGATTTTTCTCCATTGTTCAATCACTCACTCAAATAGTTGACTTCTCTACACATTCCCCGCCACCCCAGCAATTCTGACGGACATCTTTCTCAGCTTGATTTTTTGCCTCATGTCTTCCGCAGTAGTTCTGTCTTATTGACAACTCCAGCCACGCAGTAGTGTCTATATATATAACCCTTATATCTCTGACCTTGCTGGCATGTTAGATTTTTCTCCATTGTTCAATCACTCACTCAAATAGTTGACTTCTCTACACATTCCCCGCCACCCCAGCAATTCTGACGGACATCTTTCTCAGCTTGATTTTTTGCCTCATGTCTTCCGCAGTAGTTCTGTCTTATTGACAACTCCAGCCACGCAGTAGTGTCTATATATATAACCCTTATATCTCTGACCTTGCTGGCATGTTAGATTTTTCTCCATTGTTCAATCACTCACTCAAATAGTTGGCTTCTCTACACATTCCCCCCACCCCAGCAATTCTGACAGACATCTTTCTCAGCTTGATTTTTTGCCTCATGTCTTCTGCAGTAGTTCTGTCTTATTGACCACTCCAGCCACGCAGTAGTGTCTATATATATATAACCCTTATATCTCTTACCTTGCTGGCATGTTAGATTTTTCTCCATTGTTCAATCTCTCACTCAATAGTTGACTTCTTCACGCATTTCCCCAGCAATTCTCTACTTGATCTCTTTCTCAAGTCGTACACAGCTGCTCCATATCCGACCACGCGGTAATGTCTATAGATCTCCTTTTCATCTCTCCCATAAAGCAAGAACCACCAATTAAAAGAATATCTTTCTAGTATCAAAAGTCTGATTGGGACTCATTTCGTGATTTCCTTTACGATGTCCTTTGAAATGATATTTTTTTAATCATTCCATTGAGAAATGTGCGACTGAGGGTCTATCAAGCCTTAGATAAAATCAGCGAAGCTCGGGCTGTGGTTCTGGATATGCTGGATTTCTCCACAAGCTCAAGGGATCCTGTGACGAATATTTGGCTTAATCCAATCATTCCTAATCCTCAGTCCTTCTTGTTTTCAATTAATTCGAAGAATTTATTTCTTCTCTAGATAAAGCAGGGTGCTTTTTTCCGGATATTCTCTCCCAATTTCACTCTTCAACCGACACATCTGGAGAATCTATGCCCGCTTTTCACCTTAGAAATATGTCTCCACTGAGTGACATATATATATATATATATATATATATATATATATATATATATATATATATATATATATATATATATGAAGAAATATAGTCTTAAGATGTGCTATATTTATGGGATAAAGTGCTCAATATCCGACATAGAGCGTATGTAAATATAAAAGTGAACATAGAAGTCAACACTTAGAGGCGACAGTCTGTTTCATGCTAGATGCAATCGTCAGGCCACGAGGGCTGTTATTTTTCTCGGCTGTTTATATATACGGGTCAGTTGTGCATTGCGGGTAGTCTATTTTGGCGTTTATTTTACCGGAAGTCGTTTATTTGTTTATTTATTTATTTGGGTTAAATATATTTATATATTTATTTATTTTTTTATTTTTATATTGATCGGTGTTTATATTAACGTAGTAAATTTTTTTTAAAAATAAATAAATATATAAGATAAGAAATAAAAATAAAAATAAAAAATAAATAAAAACAAGCAAAATAATTTAACCCAAATAAATAAATAAACAAATTAACGACTTCCGATTAAAATTACCGCCAAAATAGACTACCCACAATGCACCACTGACCCGTATATATAAATAGCCGAGAAAAATAACAGCACTCGTGGCCTGACGATTGCATCTAGCATGAAACAGACTGTCGCCTCTAAGTGTTGACTTCTATGTTCACTTTTATATATATATATATATATATATATATATATATATAACTCTGTCCATGGTTTCTGATATCACTTCTACACAAGATCCCCACAAGGCATGCAAATTAGACGGTATCATTACAGTTGCCATTAAGAAATGTGCTCCTGAACTGGCCCCTGTTCTCTCCAAACTTTACAATAAATGACACGCTGCCTCCTAATTTCTAGCCTGTTGGATGTCCTCCTATGTAGTTTCTGTTTCTCCGAGGAAACTTCTGACACCTTAAATTACGCCCCATTAGCCAGTTACATTTTTGGCAAAGTACCGAGGCACTAATCAACGCAGAACTGGTTAAGTATCTTACTTCACACGGCCTCTATTTGGATAAACAACATGTCTTCCGTTTCGCCAGCTCTATTGCCGTTGTTTTAACGGTCATCACAAAATTTGTCTATGAAGTCTTAGATAAGAACAGCGAAGCTCGGGCTGTGGCTCCGGGTATGCTGCGTTTCTCCACAAGCTCAAGGGATCCTGTGACGAATAGTTGGCTTAATCCAATCATTCCTAACACATCGTGTAATGCAAGTCGTGTTGAATGGACATGCTTCTAGATAATTTCATATTAATGCATTTAGCTCCCAGATTTCTCTCATTGATTCCAGGCCTTTCGCCAACAACCTTCGCAATGTTATCAGTTCCCGAATAGGTATTATGTAAATGACATAACTATTTACTCTTGTCTTAGAAGCAAGTGCGACAGATCCGACAAACTAAATCTGTCAACTGCTCTCGAAAAGGATCTCCAATCAGCGGCTAATTGGTCAAAAACATCTTGTAAACATTAACGTCTCCAAAAAGAAATTGCTCTCATTTAGTCGCCATAGAGAATTTTTTTTTCTGCATCACACCAGCATGGCTGATGCTAAACTCCAGAAAACTAACACTTTTGGGGTTCACATTTTCCACTGACATAAAGTGGAAAGATTATATTGAATCAACTGTTAGGTCTGCCACTAATAAAGTTGATTCCTTGTGCCGTGCCAGACAGTTTTTCTCGTCAGAATCCATCTTGCACATTTATATTCTGCCATTCATCCGTGCATTGAATACGGCTCAAGATTCTTGACAGTATTCCAAGGCTCTAGAATGTTTTTTCCTACCAATATTTTCATGAAAATTTTGTCTGAGATTTATTCTTCAGTGTCTCGACTGCATGAGTTTAAGCGTGCTACTATATTGGCAATTAGGTCTCACCGTTTTACTCTTGAACTAGCTAGATTCTATCCTATTTCTTTTATCGAACTCCGGATCTACCCCACTCGATTTCTTACTACCCTTTCACCTAAATTCTTCAAAACTTTAAACGCAACGCCAATCACCATCTTATATATTCTTTTATACTGTTCCTTTATCTATTCTTTCCTTACTTCTCCTTATTAAAGTCTTATCATTCTCTTTCATTCCCTTCACCTGCCACCTGCGTCTTGGGGGAATTATCTCCTTGCTTGAAGTAAAACGATTAAACGCGTTAGTTCTCTCACCAAGTCCGTCTATTTGGCCAAATTTTCATTTTCTTTTTGTTTTAATCTATACTCTGCTTAAACAGCGGTATCCATTAGGATTCGCTTTCTTGTCTGACTTTTCAGAATGTTTGCAGTCTTGACAACATCATTCAAAGTAATTCGCGACTTATAAACTTATTGATTTTTAAACAAAAGTCTTGCTTTAGATAATGTTATGGGTCCTTAACTATAACTACAGAATGAACTCTTCCTAACACTATGTATACTACGCCTCTCAAGAGAGAGGGACGATTCGAGTCGAGACGCAGTCTCTGACTGTGCGCGACTCCTGTCGAAGTCTCTGCTTTGGCATAGAAGAACCCGGACGAGGCTTTGTCGAAGGACAAAGTTTCGTCCGGGGTGGTAGACAAGCCCTGAACCCGTTTATACGTTTTTTTAAGCGAGTATTTTTGGCCGAGCTTACGGGCTCGGAGAAACCCATGTTAAACTCGGCCTTGTGCCACATACTTTCCACGTGGGGGGACTTTTAAATATCGAATCGAGTCGAGCCGATAGTAGTTCACTCCAAACCAAACTGACAGTCATACTAACACCTTCCACATCTTGTATTATTATTCCGTGTAATATATCTTCGTTATTTCTACTCTTGTGTTCGTGTTGTTCTTCCTTGGTCCTAACCTGAACCATAACAGATAGATAGATAGATAGATAGATAGATAGATAGATAGATAGATCATGAATAGGATGAGATAAATAATGAATAAATTAAGTGCTATGGGTCCTTACCTATGACTACAGAATTAACTCTTCCTAACACTATGTATACTACGCCTCTCAAGAAAGAGAGAGACGAATCGAGTCGAGCCGGTAGTAGTTCACTCCAAACCAGACTGACAGTCATACTAACACCTTCCACATCTTGTATTATTATTCCCTGTAATATATCTTTGTTATTTCTACTCTTGTGTTCGTGTTGTTCTTCCTTGCTCTTAACCAGGACCATAACAGATAATCAAAAAATATGTTTGATGTTTTGTCTGGTTTTTATTTTATTTTGTTTATTTTATTAATTTTCTTTCAAGACAACGCTCAAGAGCCATTCAAGATAGTCGGTTACTATAAGATGTTGTGTCAGCGATCAGTGATTACACGTATAGTTTTTGAGGATATATTGTAAAATATTACGGTTAACTATGGACTGGAAGAGGTTAGGAATGTAGTGGCCGCGAAAACATTATCTCGGGAACATGTTCCAAATTTAGCGGTTCCTCGGAAGAAACTGTTTAAGTGAAACTTCTTCCCTACTAATGGAATACGAACTTAATTGGGATGGTTAGTCCCTGAGTAAGTGGCATTTTAGCTGGGAAGGTAAGAAATGATGGTACGTAATTTGTTAGAACATTTATCGTGGAAAGACGAAGAGTAGCGAGGGACATGAAGTGAAATAAAGCATTGAATAAAAATAAATGATTAAAAAAGTTCAGACTATATTATTATGAGGAAAAAAGAACAACTTCATGTATTTCAATGGACAATTTATGAAATATTTTATTGGTGAAAGTACAGTGATAAAATTGTTATAAGCATATGGGTGAACAACGTTAGTTATTTCAATTGAGAATATAGAAAATATTTTATTGGTTACAATGCAGAAATTAAGCAAATGTAAATATATGTACGAACAACATTCGATTAAATGAAAGGAAAATCTATGGAATATATTATTAGCTACTCGACCGACACTTAAAAAGAGAAAATAACAAAATTTAGCTTATGATCAGGCAAAGAAAAAAGCATGTTAAAAGTATCATATGACAATGAATTTGTATATTACTGGCCAACATTGTCGAGAACGTAATATTGTTGCATATAAAATAAAACTAATCATTCAAAGTTAAAAAATGTGAAAAGCATAATCGCTCATAATCGGAATGGGAGAGAGTTAGCGAGATGCACTGCCATCCATGGTATGCAGCAGTGTTTGCTTTAGGGTATCTCAAATGGAAATATATATTTTGATTTGCACAAGGTTTAAAACGATATGTAAACAGCCAGGGCATCAGCGTGAGCTTGTTCTGAAAAAAAGGAAATCAGAACAAAATGATGAAAAATGAATTTAAAACATCAAATAAGAAAGAATGAATAAATGACTGAAAATATTTGGATTATACCAAACTGGTATTATTACCATAATTCTTTATCACTATCATCTGTTTTTCATTTTTCTGTTTTCACAATTCTGACGTGAAATCGATTGAGAAATACAAGATCTAAACACGAAAAGTTCATCTCCCAATACTAAACACGTTCAGCTCTAATAATTATACAGATAATATCGTTTTTCTGCCATCACTTGTCTTTATATTTGAACATTTATAATTTCTTTCTTACTGATTTTCAACGTCTGCTTTTTAATAAATATTTTTCTATCTATTTTCATTATATTTATTAATAGCCGTATTCTTTTGTAAGGCGGTTCTCTTAATTTATGACCACTGACAACCGCATTCTTCAAAGTTTTCAATTCACAATTTACAGACCGAGTACAGAAAGAAATTCTAAAAATCCTCCCTCAAATTGAATTATTTTACCTGCAGTTTTTGTTCTGCCGGATCTCTGGAAAATAAGATGAGATTATCCAGCGTATTAGTCGGATTACGGATAATAGATAAGCTCTGGCAGGAAATAAATAAGCGCTTGTTCTTATTAACGATGACAAGTTTAATTTGACGTCAGCATTGTTGGCGACTGTTGATGCTACCAGAATAATTACTATGTACAACAATATTGGACTACAAATTGAGGTTTGCTCGCTGTACTTATGTCATTCAATATAACTAGTGCTGCGGGTGGGTACAGTTCAACAGAATCTTGATTTTGACGACTCAATTTGTCGAATGTACATGACCACTCTTTATGCCGTATATTACTGGCAACCTGCGACGAATGAACCCCACAGGCTACGACTGCTTTGCGCCTGAATGGGTAAGGTTTCTGCTAAATTCTTCCCCCAGCCATAGTTCAGCTCGACAGGTCAATTCCGGACACGTGATCCCTCACAGGAGTGGGGGGGGGGTTACCTCGCACTTGGGTCCTCTCAATTTTGGCACTATCCAGTTTCCTTTTTCACTAATTTCCTGAACACACACATTTACCGTGTCTTTGGTTGTGTTTCCGTCTTTGATAATTCTCATCTTTCGACCCTGTCAACGGATTAGTCAACATAACTTTTATTTCAAATCTCTGTTATCATTTTCGGATTATCTAGAGCTCAAAGATGTGACTAGCTGTTTGGTATTGATATTTGCCTTTTTACCTTTTCTGCATATTCTCAGCTGCCATATTGTTACATCGTAAGTGGGTAGCAAGAAGAAAAGCCGAAACTCAACCTACAGATTACAGGATCAAAAGCAGTGATTTATTGTCAGATTAAAGGATTACCTGAATCGTGGTTGTTTATCTTAAAACAGAAGAAACATTTTATGATGTTTTTTACACTCATTTCGTTTTATGCTTTATAATCATTGTTATCTTTTTGTTTTTTACTTAGCAAAATATATTCTAGTAGCAATTAAGTGTTAAGGTGTAAAAACAAAATAATAATTTCTTGGTTATACGAAAATTACATATGCCGGAAATCTAAATCTTACCTGTTGCCCAAACAGTGGCACCTTCTTTATCAGAATAAATTATATCTGGAAAGGCGGTATGATTATTCCATCTGCAGCTGGAAAGTGATTCAATCACTACAATCCATCCTTTGGCCAGAGGGCAAGTGGTCTGGAAGCTCGCAGCATAAAAACTACGTATGTAACTGAATAAAAAATAAACACATGTTTGATATTTAGGTTATGGCATTTTCGCTGTGGGAATATTTGAAGACCATTTCGCTCGTTCTCTCGCATATTTTGGCAACTACTTGGTTTAAACCATATTTTCGTTACCTCTATTTTTAATGTGGCTTATATTCATAAAATTGGTTTAGAAAAATTCAAGCTCTAAACTATATATATATGTGTGTGTGTGTGTGTGTAGTTTATCAGTTTAAAATCTTATTTTTTATCAATATATTTTCTATACGATATATATATATGTATATATATATATATATATATATATATATATATATATATATATATATATAGTCAAACCTAATGACTCATTAGGTTTGACTAGTTTTGCTCTACGTTTGTATCGACCTCTTTAGTTAGTTGTTTACTCGTATCGGGTTTTTTCTTTGGGTCTTGAACCTGTATCTGTGCGATTATTTTCGACAGACTTTCATGTTTCTGGCTCTTTCTTTTTAAAAAAATTTTTTTTTCCCTTCGAGATTGATTTGGCTATTGTTAAGTCAAGAATTGGAAGGTTTTTCGACACGAGTATAGTTACCTATATATATATATATATATATATATATATATATATATATATATATATATATATATATATATATATATTGTCTGTTTATCACATAATTTCAAATGGATATCAGATGTATCTTGTTCAGTTAATTTTTCGCAGTCTCCCTAAAGACATCCCGCGGCGCATCTGTTGGTAACTAAATCAGTTAAGTGCCATGCATGATACACAATATCACGCAATACTTTAGATTTTCGTTCTGCAGTATACTGGTTGCCAACCAAGGCTGTAGGATCCAGTCCCTCCTGCTATTCAACACATATCTAAGAGGAAAAATCATCAATTCACACATTATCCAAGCATTATCTTTGCATATATGAACCCAACTGGAATTTGAACACGTACCTCCGATTTCTAATTCCGAGTCGATATCCAGTACACTATCGCAGGTCACCTCGATTTTGGGGAGTAATTGCCTTAAAAGACAGTTTGAATGTTAAATGCTATTCAAAAAATGCTTTATAAGATAACCTGATAAACAGTGCACACACACACACACACACACACACACACACACACACACACACACACACACACACACACACACACACACACACAAACACAGACACACATACTAAAATGTTCACTTCATTTCACATGTTTGAAGCCACTTCCACAATTAGCATGGGATGAACTTGACAGAAAATTAAAAACTTTCCATTCCCAAAAATGAAAAAGAGCTCTTAGAGCCATTACAAAGAAAATAGAATCAGTTATAAAATTTATAGTTTGAGAAACGAATGCCAAAAATTTGTGCTGCAGTAATCATGGCTAAAGGAGGATAGTTGGACGAGAGCAAAACATTTTATTGTTTTTGTTTTAATATATATATATATATATATATATATATATATATATATATATATAGATAGATAGATAGATAGATAGAGAGAGAGAGAGAGAGAGAGAGAGTAAGAGAGAGAAAATATTTAACGCTTATTTGAAATCTGACAAAAGTATTGCACCATTACAAAACATCCGTTGATTGGTGTCTGGATAAAACATCTTACTCTTTATTTTGAAAATATTTAATAAAATTTTAGATAATGATTGTAGCTACTATTCATAAGCAAATATTTATATCCATTTTTGGAAGACACTGAGATAATCTTCCCAAATGACAAGCAATAAACACCAAAAACCTGAAGTCCCAGCGGAAATTTGGGAATTTTATGAAGTTATGAAGTACAATAAAAAAAATGCTAACAGCTCTCTGTGGATTTTCCAATGTCAATAATGGCAGTGGTTCTATTGTTTCAAATCGAGGAAATGATTTCATTTGTAGAAGCAGTTTTTAGATTGACGTTAATGTACTTAACCAAATGGTAATTTTCATGGAATTTTTAAACTAACAAATATATTACTGTTAATGGGTCCTTACCTATAACAACAGAATGAACTCTTCCTAACACTATGTATACTACGCCTCTCAAGAGAGAGAGAGAGACGAATCGAGTCGAGCCGATAGTAGTTCACTCCAAACCAGACTGACAGTCATACTAACACCTTCCACATCTTGTATTATTATTCCGTGTAATATATCTTCGTTATTTCTACTCTTCTGTTCGTGTTCTTCTTCCTTGGTCCTAACCTGGACCATAACAATTACTTATTTCAGTTGATTGAAATCTGTCAAGACTGGCAATAGGTGCAACAGTCTTTATACTGTTATTATCGTCTCGACGACAGTGTGTTTTGAATGTTTGATTGATTGTCCTAAGTACTCAATCAGTCATCATTAATTAAATAATAAAAGGTTCGCCACGAAAAGATGTGCATTTAAAATTGAATAGGAAATTAAAAAAATATGCTTGTAATTTTGATAAACACTGTAAATAAAACCACCTGCTTTTAATTATCACGTGGTATTGCGCAATGTTTATATATTACAGGTAATCGTATATAATCCGGGTGGATCCTAGTAATATTAATTATTAAAACAGATCCATAGAGAGCTCGATGTATTTATTATAACAGAGCAAATGTATGAGAGAACGAAACCCCCAACTTTATTAATATTGGCTCTAACCACTCCAATTGTCATTCTAAGACAAATACCCACTACCGTTTGCACGAATATTAGTAAACTATCGCCCAATGAAAAATATTTAATAAAGAAATACATGAAAAGGCTCTTCATAAAAATGCTTTCAAAAATAAGTTGTCTTACGCGACCACTCTTAATAATACCGATAAACGAAAATTGGAATGTAGATGTAAATATAGGAAAAGAAAAATCACTTGCTTCACCCTCCCACTTCTGCAAACTGTCAAGTATCAACATCGGAAACTACTTCCTAAATTTAATTACTAAACACTTCAACAAAAAATCCTCTAAATAAGATGTTCAACAGGAAGTCAATCAAAATTAGCTACTCCTGCACTGATAATATGTACCAAAATATTAATTCCGATAACAATTGCATTTTAATTTCATTTTGGAAAAACATCTGACATGGAAACATCCTGTAATTGTAGAATTAAGGAAAACTGCCCAGCAGAGGGCAAATGCAGATCCACTAGGGTAGTATAGCAGGCACCCATTACTCCTAAAGAAAATACGACAAACCATAATATTTACATTGGTATTTCTGCAGGAGAATTTAAAAAGAGAATCAATACACATAGACATTCATTCACTAATCCAAAATTAAAACACCAAACAGCCCTTTAAAAAAAATTTGGGAATTGGAGAAAAAGGGTTTGAATCCTCAAATAAATTAGAAAATTTTAGATTTCGCGAACATCCCCAATAGTTTTAGGGATAGGTGCAAGCTATGTTTAAAAGAAAAATCAGGATAATAAAATATAAAGATCAATGCAAACTATTAAATCAACGGAGAGAACTAATTACGAAATGTAGACATAGAAATAAATTCCAAATTATGTAAGAATACGTGTGTATATATGTGGGTGTGTATGCTTGCGTATAGTAGCATATATGTATGTATATGTAAATGTACATATATGTATGTGTGAAAATATGTAGACATATAAGTATCTTCGATAACATGATTTATTCCATTGGGTGCTCTGGGATTACTCACAATCTACAAATTTATTATTTAACTAATTTATCTTAATCTTAGCGGGTTTAAGTTTAAATCCCCCATTACTTATTGATAATATTGGGCCCTTGTAATATAAAAACTATTTACTGTGAATCCCAGAAAAACACACTTGCTGCTTGTATAGGAAAGGCCACATATTAGGAGCTGATATTTATCTGCAAACAACAAAAGGCTCTAACCATAAATAAACTCCAACCCCAGACCGCTTTTCCGGAATAAGATACTTTAAACCCTTCAACAACCGCTAACATAAGCCCCTTCATATTAACAAGGCGTCTACCAGAGGAGGGTTGACGCTGAAAATAAATTTAAAACAATGCTTCGAGACTGACACTCAGGTGCTGACGACAGATGCATACAAACCAACTTAAAATAGAGTATTCTCATGTTGCAATTTTTTTTTTGTTGCTAAATATATATATACATATATAATGTTTACTTTAAACGTGACAAAACTATTACACTGTTAAAAAATATCCGTCGTGTGGCCTTGATGAGATAACAATTCAGATAATGCTCGCAGCTAATTCTAAACAAGTAAATATATCCATTTTGGAAAGTCTGTCTGAAATATTCTCTCGAAATGACAAGCGGCAGAAAACTAAAACTTGACGTTCCATACGATCACATAAAGATACTGATATACTTACTAATAATTTATGCCGAGAAAATAGTTCATTGCTCCCTTGTAAAAGTCTTTCCATGGTGACTCCAGCACGCGAAACATCGTAAACCAATTTAGTTTATCTGTTATTTTAGCATCAAATATCACGTTAATTACTTCCTTGTCATTTTTGATCAAAGAAAATTTAACCTGAAATTTACAGGAAACATTTTCATATCAATTAATCGTCAATAATGAACATGCAGCTGGGCAAAAAAAAATGTTTTTTATCACGAAAAATGGAATTAACAGACCGAATTGAAATTTCGACTATGCAAATTGTGTTCACGTCGTAAATAAATCCTTTTGAAAAGCAGGAATATATTTTCCCTGGCCTCCTGAAAAGGAAATCTACTCATTCCTTGTGATGGCATGCGAATCAAATAAATCTCTTACGTTCATCACATAAAACATGAGGGCAATTCATTTTCCAAAAAATTCTAATTCGTCAATACATAAATTCAATAGTTTTTCTGTTGCGTGACCAGCAAAATAAATACGGAAATTTCAAGTCATTCCCCAATTGCTGCTTCACGATTAAGATGTGTCTCAT
The DNA here is from genome assembly GCA_964036315.1 of Acanthosepion esculentum. NCBI lineage: Eukaryota > Metazoa > Mollusca > Cephalopoda > Sepiida > Sepiidae > Acanthosepion > Acanthosepion esculentum. The sequence continues at coordinate 103,668,786 of OZ038499.1, forward strand.
GAAATGTCGGACTTATGATAATTCTTGATTTGGTTCTATCAAGATGGAATGAAGTGTGTATTATATTGATATTTACGAAGCACAAGGATGAATGTGAAGAAATAGAGACCGGAAAATTGTGATAGGCCAATCTTGAATTTGCCTTGAAAATCAGCATTAGGTATTCTGGTGTTAAGTGCGTTTGAACACTGATCACCGGTGCCAGTCAATACCTTTTGGTATTTATTATACATATGCTCCATTCTGCATGGTCATTTTTATTTTCAAATCTGTGTTGCAAATATAACTGTCCTTTTGCATTCAAACGGAAGTCAACTGGGGTGTGGAGAAATGTAGCATTTGAATAAGAACTTTGTAATAGACAAACAAACAACCACGTTTCTAGGAATGACACACTGGAGATGAGAATATTTGATAAGAACCAAAGTTTGACCACCTGAAAAAAAATGAAGACAAACCGAAAATTTTAGAGATTAATCCAATTCATTAAAGATGGCTGTTAAATTCCATATTTGGTGTCAGAAACTGAGAAATTGTTTTGACATGAGATTGACACATCTATTCATCACTGCTGACTTACAATAATAAAGCAATTCCATATCTGACATGCGTCATTATTTGCGATAAAGAATAAAACATTTTGATAATCTTGAATGCATATTTTGTTTTAAAAATGTTATTTTTAAAAAGTATCGTGTTTTGTATTTAATTGTCAAAGCTTAATATGTCATATAGATTAACCTGATACATATACGCTTCAATAACAGATTTGAAATGACAAACTAAATGTTATATAAAAATCTCATTGATTTAGTCAACGTAATTATCGGCTTCACAAGACTAAAAAGGAAAAGCGAACGAAAATGGGGTATCAACATAGGTTAAGCAGGCAATGAAACGTGAAAGACTTAATGTGGAAATATTCGATCGAATCAAGCAATTGTGATTATCATAGATGGCGAGGGTGTCAGTCTTGTTAATTATACTGTGCGTGCATTCTATACACGCGTACCCAGAATGAGAGGCGTGTTGCATTTAATGAGAATCAATCCTACTAACCTAGCGAATGGCCCGTAAGTTTTCCACGCTTCTATTCGAAAATTAGGTGAAAATTCAGAAAGATCAATTTGAGCAGATATCATAAAATAAAAAATAAAATAGGAATGCATTTAGAATCGTCTTACTTTCATTATGGGCAAAGTAATCCAAGCATCAATGAAAAAACTGCGAAAGAATTCGGGGCAAAGATTAACGGTGCAATTCACTGGAATCCAGCTATGAATTCCATCTCCCAAAAAGGTTGACGCAACATGGATTCCACTTCCGCCTTTTACATAATAGATTTTCATCCATTGGTCATCTGAAAAACATATAAGCTGATTTGTAAGATCATCAAATACAAAAGAAGATTGATCTCCGACTGTCACTTAACGCAATCATTGGTCAAAGGAATTACAAAGAAATTCTTCAAGGACAAGAGGCGAAATAGAATTAATGGCTGATATAATTCGAACTTACAAGTAATTTGTGCAAATATGTTGATAATAAATCAGTTATAAATCCTGGATTGTCATTTGTTTTCAATTTTAAAATGGTGCACGTTCTATGAAAATGAAAGTGTGTCAATTTTCCTGTATTCAGTTTAGGTAAAACGAATAGTAATATTCGCCTAGAATCTAAGATTCGTCAAGACATTTCTGAGAATAAAAGTATAAGACCTTTAATTCAGTTTAAAAGAAAAATATTTCTACTGATATGCAAATGTACCGTAGGATCTTTTGTTTAATTCTGAATTTAACAGGTAATACTTTGTCTTAATATTTAGGGGAGAATTTCCTTTTCAAAAAAAAAAAAATGGAAAACTTAAAATGGGTGAACGACGAAGGTTGAAATTTCATGAGGAAAAAGAGCCAAGAAATTCGACTTTATATTTACTCTGGACCTAGAGTATAATACATAAGCCGCCACAGTGTCTGAAGTCACCGGAAATGATTTTGGATTGAGAATTATTGTCAGCTTTCAGGGTGTGGGGGGGCGAATTTGATTCAATGACCAAGATGATGATGATGATGATGATGATGATGACGACGACGACCACGACCACGACCACGACCACGACGATGATGATGAGGATGATGATGATGATGATGATGATGATGATGATGATGATGAGGATGACAACGACGACACGACGAAGACGACACGACGAAGACGACACGACGAAGACGACACGACGACGACGATGACGATCATGTTGATAATGATGGTGGCAGTGATGATGATGATGATGATGATGATGATGATGATGACGACGACGACGACGACGACACGACGAAGACGACACGACGAAGACGACACGACGACGATGATCTTGATGATGATGATGATGATGATGATGATGGCGGAGTTCATGATGATGATGATAGGTGATTGTAAAATGACAATAATTATTGTAAAGTTGTTGCTGTTTTTTATGGTAATGTCAATGATTTTTTCTAATCTTGTACCGATTGGATTGAATTATGAATTGGTTTTATTGATGATAATGGACATCAGAATGACGATGATAAAATTCAATATTATTATGATATTGATGAAAATATTGGTAATGTAATAAGTTAAGAAATATGATAATTTTAATTAGGTTTATTGTAATAAGTGAAGATTATCTGTAAATGAGGAAAGATTGGATTTTCTTGACGAGAAACGAAATGATTTTATACTTAAATAGTATTAACGACCCGAGCTCACCTTCTGCTGTTTCATAGTATGTCTTTGATGTTGGATTTGTTGATTTTATTGCTCTCACCTTATCCTTCATTGAGTGGAAAATTTGACAGCTCCCACCACCAAAACGCCACACATTGCAAAATATCTCATTCGCACACATTTGGACGCAATCGTTTATATCGACCCGGTTCACTCTTTTAAAAACTGCATGAACGCCAATCTGCATGTAAATATTGTAGCCTCCCGGTAATAATTTATATTCCCTTGAATAGCAGTTGGCATGCATGTAAGTGACGCATTGTAATAACATCAAAATTATCTTTATTGCACATAAATTGTTATCAGCTTCCATAGTTTTCGTTGCTGTAAAAAATAAAATAAAAGCAAACATGTCAGAATGTCATCTGTCGGATGTGCGTTCTTAAATGAAGTTTAACAAAGGGGAGATAATCATGTTTAATTTTGATCGATTTACTCACATTCCCTTGGCGTATCATTAATTTTATTTGGCGTTTTGAAATGTTTTCAGCGAAACACTTGAAACTTTTTTTCAAAAAGATTTCTCGGAAGATTTTAAATCATTAAGAGAAAACGTAAATTTGAAATATAGTTTCATAAGAAAAACACTAAACTACCGTTTTTCTCATGGTGACAAAATTCGTAGGTTCTTACATTTCTGGGGCCCAGAATACTCTGATTGTATTTGCAGGAAAATTTTTTAAAAATACGATTCTTCTTTAATCTTTCTTCTTCCGTGGTGGGGGTCTTTTTTTGCTATTACGTGTCAGTCCCTACAGACGACATCCAGACAATAAGAATGGCCCCACGACCAAATGTAATATGTCCAGTTTGATACCAGTGTAGTCAGGGCTGTGGAGACATTCACCAAAACCCTCAACTACAATTCTTGAAATTCTAGAAGGTCCTACTCTGACTCCGGACCCAGAAGCCTTCTTTTTTCATAATAGAATTTATTAACTATTTATAGAGTTTTACTGTGTGTGTTTGTCTATGTGTTTTTAATGTATATGTCAAAGAATTCAATTTTAAAAAATGGTATCTTATTACATTCAAAATAACAACAGCAAAGTTAATTAGATAACAACAAAAAGTAAGTATAACTGGTTTTGTATTTTCTTTGTTTTGAAATTTTTCTCTGAATATTTTTAGTAAGTGGACGAAACTTTTATTACTAAAACAAAATGAAATAACAGTATGACAAGTCGAGACCCATTGGAGGGAACAGAAAGACGTAAAGGAATTTGTAGTCATTGTCATATGAAATGTATAGCAAAGGGGAGATAAACGAAAATTTATAACTGTCAGGACAGATTGAAGTCAAGATGGATAGAGGAAAATAGTGCATAGCCTACACAGCGAGCTTTTGTAAATGGATGACAGAACAGAGATTGTGAGAGACAACAAAAAGATAACATTTATTAAGAACTAAAAAGGACATGAAAATGTGGAGAGCCATGAACCCAAACATCCTGAAGGGACACAACACATAGAAGAAGATGAATAAGTTCTCAAAACAGTGTGCACAGAAATAGTTTTGGGATCATTAATAGTAAACGTCTATGCTAATTATAATTGACTGTATGATGCTTAATTAAAATAAAATCATCAAAATTTTAATGAAGCTTTTGTCATTTATATGTTCTAGAAGTAAAAAAAAATATGCGTTCTCCGATAGGAATCGAACCTGTTTTCCTATACGGAAATCGTCATTTGATATTGCGTGCTATACCATTTAGCTACAGAGAAGCGTCTTGTTAGCAAAGTCCAAATTACTGTTTTTAAAACACACAATCATCGACGATTTTTCTCGATCGGTCATATCTGCTCATAAAACATGTCTTAACGTAAACAATTATTGTCGGACTTAATCCTTTTCATTACATATTGTTATTGTATAGTCTTCCCATATATAAACACGTGTACCCACCTAATATAGCTTTTAAAGTCATATATATATTAAAACATATTAAAATCAAAAGAAAATGGTTGAATCCATCAACAAAGATTAATGAAATATTCTCCACACGTGACATTAACTGACGTCATTTTCAGTTAACAATATGAAAATAGCGTTTCCTACATTCCCGTTGCTAAGAACACTCTGTTTTTTGTTTTTATTAATTTTCTTTGTTTGATTAAATTCATTTCGTTTCTTGCTTTGAAAAAGTCCGCATTGGACGAAACGCGTCAGCAATTACTGTTTTCTTATTGTCATTTATTTACATATATATATATATATATATATATATATATATATATATATATATATATATCAGGCCGGTAAATGTTATTTAATACTGTTTATTATAAAACAGAGCATTTGCTTAAATACTTGTATCTATAAAAAGAACGTTAAACATATTATAAATGTCTTTAAATAAATTGTCGGACTATGTCCAATTCAAAAATATATGACGTCATTTGTTTACATTTGATACGCTAGAGCAGATATGAATAGAAGAGATTCATGGAAGATTTAAGTTTAAAGATAGTAAAATCGACCTTGCTAACCAGACGCTTCTCTGTGGCCGAACGGTTAAGGCACGTCACGCGAAATGACGGTTCCGTATCAGGTTCGGAGAACGAAAATTTTCTATGAAAATTTCTCGGACATTCAGGCCGGTAAATGTTATTTAATACTGTTTATTATAAAACAGAGCTGTGCTTAAATACTTGTATCTATAAAAAGAACGTTAAACATATCATAAATGTCTTTAAATAAATTGTCGGACTGTGTCCAATTCAAATATATATATACTGAAACTGAGAATTTCAGCTGCACTGGAAACTGTAACTTTTCGTCTTCATTTTCTATGAGTTGATCAATTAGCCAATTTTGAAGCATTTGAAGATAAACTGGAAACTGTTACCGAAGACATGCTACAGCGAGTTTGGCACGAGCTCGATTACCGACTCGACGTGTGCAGAGTCACAGGCGGCGCTCATATTGAACATTTATGAAAATCTGTCATAGAACCAACAAATATTTGTACTTTTCTTTGTAAATTTAACCAATAAAACTTATGACCTTCAACATAAAGTGTATTTAGTTTCATTAAGATCCATCAAGTAGTTTCCGAGATATGGGCATTTAGAATGGGGTCAACCATTTTGGAACACCCTGTATATATATATATATATATATATATATATATATATATATATATATATATACATTCACTACAGTTATATGACCATTAATTAAGCTAATTATAATTCACTGCATGATGTTTATTTAAAATTAAAGCATAAAATATTAAAGAATATTTTGTCATATATATCATCTGAAGTAAATAAAACTTTACAGACTTATATACATGATGTCTATTCCATGTATTTCAATTTAGTACCTTTTTTTTTTATCCTTACAATAACAATTGTCCACAAATATGACATATGATGACTTCCTCTCCAGAATAATCTTTTGCTCTGATTAACCTAATATAACCCGGTAATATACAATTTATGGAATGACTAGTTTGTCATATACAATTTGTATAATGACTACACTAAAATATACAATTTAAGAAACAAAAAGGCTATAATGTACAATTTATGGAATGGCGACGCTATAATATACAATTTCAGAATGAGTAAGCTGTATTATACAATTCTGGAGATAACTATTCTATGGTATTCAATTTATAGAATGTCCATGCTATTATGCAAGTTATAGACGTACAAACATTATATATAATACTTATTATAGTTGATAAAATATTTACGGTGGAAAATGAGAGAAAAATATTCACTGTCAAACACTACATTCAACACAGAAGAAAAGATCTGTCTTTTTAAAATAATAAATCGTGTTTGTAGTGTACAGTGATAAAAAAATCCATTGTATTTGTTTCTAAAATAGAAACTTTACAATGTTCTTTGAGGTTTTGTCCGTTCACTGATGGAGAATAACATGTCAAAAAATGACAAGTTTTTTTTTACTTTCAATTTTCAAAATAAATTTAGATTGTTCAGTGTCAAGAGAACTGGATTCAAATGCAGTCGGTTTGTTTATACATCAACAATCAACATCGACAAGAAAAACTTAAGCAGAATTGAAATGGGAGCGGAAATGATAACCATATTTCAGATGAGAGTCACAGTCTCACTGCGTAGCTCTCTTCATTTTAATTTGTGTGCTTCTCTTTCACATGGTATGCTTAAAAATGCTTACACTTTCTGAGAATATTTATGTATTTTCAGAGATGTGAAAGAGAATATCGAAAACGTTATAAGTAATCTTGTTCGATCCATCAATGTCATGAAAGATCGATTCAGAACAATCAATTTGCTTTTACTTACGCAATCATGCCTATGCATTATAAATAATGTGAAACGTACGACTGAATGTGTGCAAGTAGCTTGTCTATCAAAATAGTATTAAAATTAATACCTATTGTTAACAACGGTAATTGTTTGCACTCTAGGCTTTGTTCAGGGTCTTGTCATGTTCTGAATAACATCGGATCGGACAGTGTAAATACTGAGCAGTGATAAACAAAGGGGATTTATTTAAGGCTAAAATAGAAAACTTAAAATCTCCTCGCAGGTTTTGATGATATAGATATCAAGAGGGGAACAAATGAACATAAAAAAGTACAAGCGATTTTCTTTCATGTCGTTATAAATTTAGATACTTCCATATTATGAAACACGGATCCAACTTAATGGATTTCTTTAGGCATTAACAATTATTTCTACGTTTTATTAATAAAGGAAAACTCGTAACAGAATTAGAATCGGGAGAAAAATGATATTTGATCACGTATCAAAAGAAACCGCCAGTTCGTATACATCAATATATTTATTTCAACACATTAATAAAGAAACACACACACACACACACACACACAGACACACACACACACACACACACACACACACACACAGAAACATATATATATATATATATATATATATATATATATATATATATATATATATATATATATAATTATTTATTTAAATATTATAACATAAATATGTTATAAAATCACTACAAAAATAGCCATTTTGTTTCAACACTTCTGGTGTCTTATCTAGTGATGATGTTGAATGTAACACAGAAGACGGAATATGTGACACAGAAGACGGTATGTGTCACACAGAAAACCACAGGAGAATGAAATAACGAAAGATGCTTTTGAGAAAAAGAAACAAAGAAAAGTATTAAGGAAACGGAAAATGTCATTAGAAACAAAGAAAAAAGTGTTGAACTGCTATGTAATATCAATTCTATATGTCAGTGAATGTTGAATAATTTCATTACAGATGATGAAGTGACAAAGATGTGGTCCTACGATCAAATGTTAAGAATGCCATGGACAGACTATGTGAGTAAAGAGGAAGTCTTCAGAGGAATAAGAATTAAACTGATTCTAAGAGTAAAAAAGAAACGAATAAAATATTTGGGACACATAATGAGGAAAGAAGGCTTGGAGAATTAAACATTCACATGGCATATTTAAGGCAATAGAAGCAAAAGGAAATGTCGAATATTTGATTTAACGTTTTTGAAAGAATGGATGACTGAATGATGGCAACATTAAAAAAGAGTGGAAGAAATATGACAATAGTTACTTAAAACAACAAAAAAGGAAGGCGTGGAGAACCATGATCCTCCACGTCCGGGAAGAACACGACACATGTGGAAGAATGTACAAATATTATTTTCAGTATTTAAATTCAACTCCAATCATATTTACATAAAACAACATTACAAAAACTTGTTTGATTTGCTATTTTGAATAAATAGAGAATTAAAAGGACACTTACAAAAATGTTCTCTTCGGCGTTGATGTATCGAATTAAATGAACAGGGTACTTTCTTTTAATATATGCTAAAGGAGATTCAGTCAATAATATATTTATTCATTTCATAAATTGACACACGTTAATGAAAAAGATACAGACTGAATATTAATGATTACTAAGAGGGGTTGTGAGAAATCATTTTCTTGTTTAGACAAGTTCACTAAAATTCCAAATATCAAAAGAAACATATCTGCGATTTCTCGGGTCTTTCAACAAAACTAATCAAGTAAATTCGGAAATGTTATTTACTATTTATTTATTTCTCCTCAATATGTGTATATAGGTTCACCTATCGTACGGTTCACACTCCTCCCCGATCATTTGAAGAGGTTTATCAATTGTTTCCTGTTTAGGATTGAGTTTCTAGCAACTTCAAAAGTTTTCTTCAACTCGCTATTTCTAACGTATCCACCTAAACTCTGAAATTTTATTTATTCTCTTACTCTTTCCTCAATTGGAGAAGATTGGTTCGTCTATCGCCCGGTTCACACTTCTCCCCGCATTTTAAAGAGGAGTAGAGGTTTAGCCATTGCTTGCTGCTTAGTATTGAGTTTCCTGTTCCTTCTAAAATATTTTCATTCTTTTTCACTCCCAGTATCTCCTTCCGTCTAAGTGGCATTGTCGCCTTGCTTGGGGTGGATTGATTTAACATAACAAATTGTTAAAAATATAATGCTCATTATCTGGTACCAACTGATTGACGACAATATTTATATAACAAACTAAATAAGTACAAGGTACTTCCAAAATGACTATACACTAATTTTTCTTCATAAAATTAGTCCCCTGTACAGCTTAAGTAAATACTTGACTCCTCCCGCTATACTTTATCTCTACAAGAGTCAGATCAGGTCGGAAATAGAGTATTGCTGCCATATATGGCCAGCACCTTCCCAGTCTACGCTTTCTAGTCTCGAGAGAGTCCAAAAGCGTTTCTGCGTTCCTGTGGCTGGCCAATTATTTTCCACGCTTACAACCCATTTCTCGCAGAAGAAACGTCGCAAACCTCTCGCTGGTCTATCGGTATTTTCATGGAAAGTGTTCAGACGAACCCCATTAATTAGTTACGCTAATTATTGCCTTCACAGCTAAGGCCCACCATGTCAAGAACATTGTAAGGAACCACCATAATTCCCTTGATGAGATGCAAGTTCTACTCAAGCAGTATCTTCTCAAGAACCGCTGCTCTATGAAAGAGACTCCTATTTGTTCGATATTGTAACGGAGTCACACAGTTCATCCTTATAAATAGAACATATTCTTAATAAACATCACAATAATTGTATCTAATTGTTGTGGTAGGATCCACCTAATCTGCATAGGTGACTACCAACTATATAAATAATGGTTGGTACCGGAAGACGAGGGAGGAGGAATCACAAGATCCAACTAGAGACTCTGATCGACTGCGACTAGTCAACACATTCTCCAGGAACGTCTTCCCAGAAATATACAGAAATACTATATGTACTTATTGTGTACACTTTCTTGTTATAATACATTCTTGTTCTAAGTACATTTTGTGTTGCATTATTATTCCATGCAATAGGCGAGATTCAACAATGAGTCAAGACTCAACACTAATATTGTCTTATATGTTTACTATTTTCGTTTCTGCTTTCATTTGTTCTGTTTCGTATCAAGCTCACTTTGTATATCGCCAATCTGCTAGCTTTAATATAGTTTCGTATTTCGGTTAAATTTGTCCGCAATTTCTTTTGAAATATAACATGAGAATTTTCTCTATTTAATCTTATCTTCGTTTCGCTACCTTCATTTTGGGTTCCCTTTCATTCTTTTTCTTCTTCCTGGTTCGATTTGTTGCTATTTAAGAATGTGGCTTGTCAAACAGCCAGAAGTGTTTCCGCATTCACAATGAAGTCGTCTGCGGATTCTGAGCGCTTGTAGCGGCCAACAAAAAGAACTGGGTTACAACAAAAGCAGATATCTTAATAAAAAGGCCAAAGTTGTATCATTGCTAAAGAACTTAATTACAAATATCTGCGTTTGTTGATTTGTAAGAGAACTGAAATGAGTCATCAACTGGTAAGTGATAAAATATTAAAAACACGTAAAAATGTTCCAAAGTTTGAATGTGCAGATGTGCTAAACCTTTAGAAATGTTCGTGTTTTACGTTACTTGATGAAAGGAGAAGTTAAACTCAAACACTTGAATGAAGTGATTTGGGAGCAGTAAAAAAAACATCCAAATATGGCGGCGTGCTGAAATGAAGAAAATGCCACACGTGGTATGTCGTTACGCAAATCCAGATATTTGGCGGGAAACCAAATCAAGACGCTGTGTTGCTCAGTTAATTTAAATATGGCGATGTGTCAATAAAAAAGAACGCAGAAAATGTGGTGTGGTTGCTAAGTAACCAATCATGATAGCATGGGCCATCATTGTGTTTCTGCGAACAAAATGGTAAGAGAATTAACATGCAAAAACAATGAATAATTAGCAAAGCAACAAGAACAATGCGGAGGACTGGGTTTGCCCAACAGATAGGAATGGGACACTCTCGACCGGGAAATCCGGGACAGATGGCAAAGAAAATCATCTTCGCGAAAGAGATGGTAGGTAGAGAAGGAAAGACAATGTCTATGTCCGTCCAAGAAGAAAGAGGTGAAAAGAGGAAAAGAAAGCAAAATATTAACAAACAGAAAGAGATCATCTCAACAACAAAAGGCGGAAATCGCTTCTACTTCCTTCTGGCAACCCTTCCGGTCAAGGGAGCGATCATATCTGTTATGGTGACAGGATCAGCAACACCCCTGGTGAGGAGTGGATGAGCAGCCCACAAGGTTCCCAAAAAGGCACTGTATATATATAATAGTTATGGCAATGTAACTTGTCTTTCCTATTTCTTTGCGTAAAAAATTAAGCAGGCATTTAGAAAATGCATTTTCTTTAAGCAATAGTTCCTACTAGTATAACCGTTCATTACCTTTTTGTGTATTATATATACATAATTATTTTATGTATTATATATACATCATTTTGTTATGTATTATATATACATAATTTTTTAAACATATAAAGTTTTATTAGAACTGAAAAACACTGGTATGTAGCGGTATGTAAAAAAAAAAAAACTTTTTCAGTCAGGGGAGCTAATTCACTTCCGGTTGCTGAACTGGTGGATATGACAAACGAATACGAAAAAGAAGAAAAAAGAAAAAGAAAGAGAAAGAAGCGTGAATCTGTGTCTAGAAAAAGAATGTAAGCCTTATTTCCCAGATTGTAAGCTCGATGTAAACATACCGGTGAATATATGGCTGTATATTGATTCTAATAAATTTCGTTTGAGATTTCTTCCTTGGTAACCAAGGCAGCTGCATGTTTTCTCGTAATCCTTCAATTTACAAATTAAGGCTACACAATCTGCCTTCCTTTTGAGTAGTGCTTTGGAAGACTCCGTTTTAGCATATTATAAGATAGGAGCGAATATAATTGCACCAGCGCATCGGGCTCACCTATATGACCTCTTCCTCAGATTCTGCTCAGTAAAATGCGTCGCCGAAGTTTTACCTCAGCTAGGCACTTCAGATCATTTATTAGTCATTATCATAATTAATGCCAAAACAAAGGCATCCCATAATATGCTGTTCTATAGAACGATTTTCTGGACCACGAAAGTCAACAGGGACAGATTCAGATCCTACATAGTAAAAGTTCGTCTTTCAGCCTTCTTCAAACATAATGCCTCGAAAACTGCTACCCTCGTCTCTGAATATAGACTGACTGGAATGGAGAGATTTTACACTGAAAGAATTATTTCGAATAAAACGAACAATCAGCCCTTGTTCATCACTAATTATGCTGCAGTCATAGCTCATTGTAATCATTAGTAAAATATCTATCACAGAACGCAGTTTAATAGGACACTTGCTGCAAAAGAGATCTAGAAAATACAACGTGCAGCTGTACACAAGCAGTGCAAGTCAACGTTGAAAGCAAACAAATTGGTTTTCGAAAGTTTTGAATGATCTCCAAGCATATTCCGAATAGATACAAAGCGTCAGTGTCCATTATTACAAATGACTTCGAGGTCACCTCATCCACGTGAGATAAAGCAAAACTCTTCATCTCGATCTTTGCTTCTAACGTAACATTAGATAACAAAGGCCATCCCCTTCCCGACTTCCCCATTTTCACTGAGCAAAATCTCAGTAATATTCTCATTACAGCCCAAGAAGTCTCAAGACTCATTAAAAGTCTTAACCCTAAGAAGACCACCGGTTCAGACAAATTTCTAGTAGTTATCCTTAAGGATATTATCTCCTATCTTAGCGAAATTATTTAACCTCTGCTTGAAGGAGAAATCCTTCCTACGTCTGTAGAAGGTGCCAAGTGTACGCCTGGTTTTCAGGAGTACAGGCGATGGCTCGTCCACCTCACAGTAAACACCGATCTGTCTCTTAAGTGTTATTAGTAAATTTTTCAAGTTATAATCACCAAGAAGGTTGTTGATGATCTTAATAAGAACAAATTCTTCAGAATCAAATGTTACACGTTTGGATCGGCAGAGGCTACTGCTGATATCTTTACTGCGATTAGGTTTAAGGACAGAGCACTTGACTGCATCCGCATTAATACAAGAAGTCTTCAAGAGTGATCTTTCAAGACTACTTTTATTTCACGTTTTGATAATAACAACTAAATCAGTTCAAACACTTATACAGAAATATCAATAGCTTTCAATATGTGAAGAAGACCAGTATGCCAATTCCTGGCAAATGTCTTCGAGATATCTAAAGTTACCGTCTGACTTTCACCATTATACGAATATCTTGCCCATTTAAATCAATTTTTTCCATTATCTCAATTTCGTCTTCCTTTGGTACTCTACTTAATACTTTTGTATGAAGAAGGTATAGATGTTTCTGGGACCCTAACAGGTGCTACCACCACGTGTCAGTGTGGAACTGGGAACACTAGCAATTAAGAGGTGGTCCCACAGTCCTCAAAACCACCTGATCTGAGGCCTTCCTGCTCGATGTATTTTATCTTCTTACGCGGATGTACGTAAAGATGTTTCTAAATTTGTATTCCTCTATCGGAGAGAATTCTCGATATTAAAATAGCATAAAATTCTAGTAGTTATCCTTAAGAAAATTATGCCCGGTTTTAGCGATCTAATGCTAATTGTTTCTTCTTAAAAAATATACTGTTAGTAATATTTTTTTTCAAAAGTCTGTTGCTGGTAATAAATTTTTCTTCAAACATTTATTGCTAATAATAATCTTTTACAAAAACAATTGCTTGTATTAAAACATATTTTTATACTTGTGATAGCCATAACATAATCTACTATCTCTTCTGCACAATATGTCCCAATAGTGGCGAATCTGGAATTAATTTTAGATTTCGTTTCAACAATCATAAACTATCCATACGTCAAAACAATCCTTATTCCCCCATAGCTGAACACTTTAATCAATCAAGACACTCATTAGACAACTGTAAATGTTTATTGATAGATTCCGATTTTAGTTCAACATACACACGCAGAAAAAAAGATAAATACTGGATTTTAAAATTAGACACATATAAACTAGGGTTAAACAAAGACTTGGGAATTTTAAATCTGTATAAATATTTCAATAGTTAAAGAATTTCTATAGATATAGTTAAAAACACTTTTTAAACAACATCTAAAATACTATCGTTAGATTTACATTAGAAATATTCAAACACAGTTGCATTCCACATCACGTGACGTCCGCGTCTCGCGACGGACGCTACTTGAAAACAAACTTCTGAATACAGTCTTTCCAATGGCCATTCGAGAGTGTTTGGATACTAAACATGTCATTCTAACAAGAATGACTGGGAAATTGCAACTAATTGATGCACATCCTGCCCTCTTCCTCTTGAAGAACAGTTTTTCGCTACCGAGTTTCCTCTACACTCTCCGAAGTGCCCCTTGCTACCTTGAACAGGCACTCGGGTCGGAGTCGCGATCCGTCTTGAACTCAAATTATGTGAGCGTCACAGATGCAGATGTGGAGCCTCCATCGATGAGTTTGGTTTGCAGCCTCTCTCCTGTCGTCGTAGTGCCGGCCGCTTTCCACGGCATGCAGCAAATAACGACATCATCAAAAGAGGTTTGGATGCAGCTGGGTTCCCTTCCCAAATCGAACCCGTAGGCCTCAACCGTGGTGATGGAAAGCGGCCGGATGGCATTACCATCTTCCCTTTTAAAATGGGTAAGTCGTTGATTTGGGATGCGATCTGTGCGGATACATTTTCGGCCGGTAATTTGATCAGGTCCGCGGTTGAGCCGGGGTTCGTCGCCCGAGACGCAGAGATAAAAAAAATAGCTAGATATTCTTCTCTTGCTGATAGATTTTTTTCTACTCCTGTGGCAGTGGAGACTTCAGGGGTTATTGGCCCTCGTTCGATGGCGTTCCTTCGGAGGATTGGCGCGATTGCGTCTCGATTAAGGAACGAGCCTCGCGAAACGGAGTGGCTCTTGCAGCGTGTCTCACTGGCGACGGTTCGAGGTAATGCTTTCTCCATCGTAGCGGCTGGCAGAGGATAGAAAAAAATTGTTTATAGTTACGTTGTTCTGGAATTGTCATCATTGGTCGACTGAACTTGCTTTGTTTCAATGACTTTTGTTTTGTTATTATTAGTTACTTAGTTCAATAAATTGATGGGTTATTTATTTAATTTCTGACGAAAGATCGGGGCGATCTGAAATATCAAATATATATATAAAAATATAAATAAATACTTTCACAAAAAAAACATTCAATTTTTTTTCTTTTAATTTGCAACTTTTCAGTTGTTTTCTCCATATTATATATATATATATATATATATATATAGCAAAAAAAAATTACAACATGAGAATACTCTATTTTACTCTATCGTCAGCCGCTAAGTGTCAGTCTCGAAGCATTGTTTTAAATTTATTTTCAGCGTCAACCCTCCTCTGGTAGACGCCTTGTTAATATGAAGGGGCTTATGTTAGCGGCTGTTGAAGGGTGTAAAGTATCTTATTCCGGAAAAGCGGTCTGGGGTTGGAGTTTATTTATGGTTAGAGCCTTTTGTTGTTTGCAGATAAATATCAGCTCCTAATATGTGGCCTTTCCTATACAAGCAGCAAGTGTGTTTTTTCTGGGATTCACAGTAAATAGTTTTTATATTACAAGGGCCCAATATTATCAATAAGTAATGGGGGATTTAAACTTAAACCCGCTAAGATTAAGATATATTACTTAAATAATAAATTTGTAGATTGTGGGTAATCCCAGAGCGCCCAATGGAATAAATCATGTTATCCAAGACACTTATATGTGTACATATTTTCATCCATACATATATGTACATTTACATATACATACATACATTCCACTATAAGCAAACATACACACCCACATATATACACACGTATTCTTACGTAATTTGGAATTTATTTCTATGTCTACATTTCGTAATTACTTCTCTCCGTTGATTTAATAGTTTGCATTGATCTTTATATATTATTATCCTGATTTTTCTTCTAAACATAGCTTGCACCAATCCCTAAAACTATTGGGAATGTTCGCGAAATCTAAAATTTTCTAATTTATTTGAGGATTCAAACCCTTTTTCTTCAATTCCCAAATTTTTTTAAAGGGCTGTTTGGTGTTTTAATTTTCGATTAGTGAATGAATGTCTATGTGTATTGATTCTCTTTTTAAATTCTCCTGCAGAAATACCAATGTAAATATTATGGTTTGTCATATTTTCTTCAGGGGTAATGGTTCCTTGCTATACTACCCTAGTGGATCTGCATTTGCCCTCTGCTGGGCAGTTTTCCTTAATTCTACTATTACAGGGTGTTTCCATGTCAGATTTTTTTCCAAAATGGAATTAAAATGCAATTGTTATCGGAATTAATAATTTGGTACATATTATCAGTGCAGGAGTAGCTAATTTTGATTGACTTCCTGTTGAACATCTTATTTAGAGAATTTTTTGTTGAAGTGTTTAGTAATTAAATTTAGGAAGTAGTTTCCTATGTTGATACTTGACAGTTTGCAGAAGTGGGAGGGTGAAGCAAGTGATTTTTCTTTTCCTATATTTACATCTATATTCCAATTTTCGTTTATCGGTATTATTAATAGTGTTCGCGTAAGACAACTTATTTTTGAAACCATTTTTATGAAGAGCCTTTTCATGTAGTTCTTTATTAAATATTTTTCATTGGGCGATAGTTTACCAATCTTGGTGCAAACGGTAGTGGGTATTTGTCTTAGAATGACAATTGGGGTGGTTAGAGCCGATATTAATAAAGTTGGGGGTTTCGTTCTCACATACATTTGCTCTGTTATAATAAATACATCGAGCTCTCTATGGATCAGTTTCAATAATTAATATTATTAGGATCCACCCGGATTATATACGATTACCTGTAATATATAAACATTGCGCAATACCACGTGATAATTAAAAGCAGGTGGTTTTATTTACAGTGTTTTTCAAAATTACAAGCATATTTTTTAATTTCCTATTCAATTTTAAATGCACATCTTTTCGTGGCGAACCTTTTATTATTTAATTAATGATGACTGATTGAGTACTTAGGACAATCAATCAAACATTCAAAACACACTGTCGTCGAGACGATAATAACAGTATAAAGACTGTTGCACCTATTGCCAGTCTTGACAGATTTCAATATACTGAAATAAGTAATATATTTGATAGTTTAAAAATTCCATGTAAATTACAATTTGGTTAAGTACAGTAATGTCAATCTAAAAACTGCTTCTATAAATGAAATCATTTCCTCGTTTTGAAACAATAGAACCTCTGCCATTATTGACATTGGAAAATTCACATAGACCAGTTAGCATTTTTTTATTGTACCTCAGAACATGGGAAGTGATGAGGAGTTAACTCCCAAATTTCGGCTGGGCCTTCAGGTTTTTGGTGTTTATCGCTTGTCATTTGGGAAGATTATTTCAGTGTCTTCCAAAAATGGATATAAATATTTGCTTATAGTAGCTGCAATCATTATGTAAAATTTTATTAAATATTTTCAAAATAAAGAGTAAGATGTTTTATCCAGATACCAATCAACGGATGTTTTGTAATGGTGTAATACTTTTGTCAGATTTCAAATAAGCGTTATATATATATATATATATATATATATATATATATATATATATATATATATATATATATATATATATATATATATACACACACACACACACACACACATATATATATATATATATATATATATATATATATATATATATATATATATATATATATATATATTAAAACAAAGACAATAAAATGTTTTGCTCTCGTCCAACTATCCTCCTTTAGCCATGATTACTGCAGCACAAATTTTTGGCATTCGTTTCTCAAACTATAAATTTTATAACTGATTCTATTTTCTTTGTAATGGCTCTAAGAGCTCATTTACATTTTTTGGAATGAAAAGTTTTTAATTTTCTGTCAAGTTCGTCCCATGCTAATTGTTGAGGTGGCTTCAAACATTTGAAATGCAGTGTAAATTTTAGTGTGTGTTGGTGTGCTTGTGGGTGGGGGGCGTGTGTGCACTGTTTATCAGGTTATCTTATAAAGTATTTTTGAATAGTATTTAACATTCAAACTGTCTTTTAAGGCAATTACTCCCCAAAATCGAGGTGACCTGCGATAGTGTACTGGATATCGACTCGGAATCAGAAATCGGAAGTACGTGTTCGAATTCCAGTTGGGTTCACCAGGATCTTGACCTCACGAATGTAGCGATAGGAACCTCGACGAATCTTTTCCTTGCGCAATTCTACGGCCATGTTCACAGCTTCGGAAGACATCTTAACTCGTATCTAATTACCTGACCCATGTAGCGCTTGCTAGCCAAACGCTCCGGGAACTCCCTAGCTACGGCTATCTCTAGGGGAGCTAAACTTATTGGTGAAGGACCTAATCCTATCCTTAAGCCTCTCCCACAACCTATTCCCAGTAACCGCCACCACTAGTTCACGCTTCATACGGTAATTAGCTGTTCCTGGAAGTCCCGCCTGTCCAGTAAAGACAGGTTGAACTTACGGTAGCCAGTCATACTAGGCCTACAATTTAACGCCACCCGGGCACAGACGAGTCTGTGGTCCGAATAGCCTAACCAGTGGAGGGTGTGACAATCTAGTAAATCTATGTCGGCCCTCCTGACTAACATTCTATCCAAGTAATTAGTCACCTAGGTAGACGGCCACTTAAGAGCCCGTGTCCACATCTAGCTCTCTGGGTGATCGACCTGGTATCTATCGACGAGACAAACTCGCTGATTAGATTAACCAAGATACGATCACTCGACCACTGTCTAACTTGGAGTCAAGGACGGCATTCCAGTCCTCCATTGAATCCACCAGAAACGGCTCCAACTGCCGAAACGAGACGCTCCTCTCGATCGTTGGGCGCAGAAACCGCAACGATCCGAAATGAACCACTTTTTCACGGCAATATCGGCCACGATCAACCAGTCCTCGGCATCGACATGAACAAGGTCCACTCTAGCATCCAGGGGACGCTTAACCGGCAAAGAATCCCCATGTCCTTTTGGTCCCCATATGCCGAATAGACGACAAAGTCGCTAGACAGCACATAGGCATCAACGGTTTAAACAATGCGGGTCACCTGGATCGCGCCGACATCTATACCGAACGAAAAAAGGTCACGAAACAGACGGGAAGCCTTACTCTAATCCCTCAGGCAATTCGCAGTCAGACTGGATATTTTGATAGACATTCTTTAGGTTTGAAACGAGAAGAAAAGAAAAGTTTTTAATATAATAGGTCTTTGAAAATATAAGAGTGGATTTTGCAACCGTTCCAATTATTTTGTCCAACCCCTATATATATATATATATATATATATATATATATATATATATATATATATATATATATATATATATATATATATCTTATGCAGTGTTACATTAGAACATGTACATATCCACTACAAAATTGTACATTTTTGCTTCAACGTCAAAAAGGTGGGAAACCTTTTTTAAACCTCTCATCAGGTGGGGAATTATGGTGTTACACCGTGATTCCCCACCTGATGAGACATCTAAAAAAGGTTATCCCCCTTTTTTTTTACGTTGAAACAAAAATGTACAATTTTGTAGTGGATATGTGCATGTTCTAATGTAACACTCCCTAAGATAAATAAATATTTACGGATCTACTTTATGTATTGACCACTGTTTTTAAATTAATGTTTTGAACGGTGTAATTCTACTGTTCGTTCTTCTACACTTTGATATATATATATATATATATATATATATATATATATATATGTTAGGAGGGTTACTTAATAATCAAACAAAAGTTGGTAATGAACGATAATACTTAGGACAAGAACAATACATATAAGATTCGCCAGCGGAACGTAGAAGTATCCAACTACTAGAAGTGACTCAAATGAATTCCACAATGAATCTCCAACTGCAGGATATCTATCAACCGCCCCACGCGGTCAGATGTGGTACAAGGCCGAATTTAATGTGGGGTTTCCGAGCCTATAGACTCGGGCAAAAATTCCCCGTAGACCCCGCATAAAACGGAGTCGGGTAGCTGTTTCACGAAACGAGACTCTGTACTTCGACACAGCCTCGTCTGGAGATCCTCTGTACCCAGAGGCAGAGAGTTTGACCAGCACAGCTGGAAACGAATCTCCGACTGCAGACCCACATAGAGCATTTACTATTGTATTTATGTGAATGGGGACATACCCATTATCGTCCGTAGGTATGCTACAACAATATATATATATATATATATATATATATATATATATATATATATATATATATATATGTATGATAGGATAACGAACAAATGGGAAACATTTATAAATCTAACATGTTTCGCTTTTATTAAAGCTTCACCAGAGAATGAAATATGGCGGGGAAAAACTAAATTCTGGTATTTTCATTTTTGTGTTGTTGTTGTTGTTTGTCATTAAACAGAACTGAGGTGCATCGGTCTTGTCAAGCAGCGTCCGTGTGTTTTATTCATGTGTGTATCATAATTATGTATATTGGCGTGCGCACTAGTGTGTATAACGGTGTGTGTGTGTGTGTGTGTGTGTGTGTCTGTGTCTCTCTGTGTGTGTGTGTGTGTGTGTGTGTGTGTGTGTGTTTAGCAGACATTTTTATCCATGTTGTTTTTGTTGTCCGCAGGTGGATTTGGGTAGGTTTTATGTGAGGGTGAAAAAATTTAAGTTACACCGATTGTGGTAGCAGGTAGATATATCCTCGACTCTTTAAGTATAGATTTTATAAAAGTTCGTGATATAATAAGTTGTGATTGACATGTGATTATAGATGGCCAAATATTTATCAGAACTCCATCGAAGGTCTGCGTAAAGAATTACGTTCTTTTCTAATAAGGGTGGCATTTATAAAATCGAAGATTTGGCGTGTTTTTAATACCCACATCATTATATCCTAAATGCTAGAAAACGTGCATACAGATACCAGAAAGTCCCAAAGAGTATACAACACCACTGACAACATAGGCCCTTCCAACAACAAAAAAGCAAAATTCATAATCCTACTCTCCAAAATATTATCAACAAACTTTAAAAATAATATAATTATCTCGAACACAAGGATATATACCACCACTTCTATGACAATCGGAGATATAGTTTGGAAGAACAATAGATCCAACACCACATCAGATGCCGGCATTTATTCCAGAAAAAAAAAGCCTACAATGTACGAAGAGTTACATTGACGAAACATCTAGGAATTTAAAGATAGTATCTACGAACATAAGAGAGACCTACGATGAGACAATCCTTTGAACTTGCTCGTGATACACAGAAACATAACTATATTTACATCATATGTGTGTGTGTGTGTGTGTGTGTGTGTGTGTGTGTGTGTGTGTGTGTGCATTCCTGAAGAATTAATGGATTTATTTTTCATTCGACCCTTTTATTACTTCAAACGTTTGAAATAAAAATATTGGATTAAAAATAAATCTATTCTTTATAAATTGCTCTGTTTACGTTCCAGATACGAAACTGACCACTAAACAATTATATATATATATATATATATATATATATATATATATATATATATATATATATATATATATATATATATATATATATATATATATATATATATATTTGAATTGGACAAAGTCCGACAATTTATTTAAAGACATTTTATGATATGTTTAACGTTCTTTTTATAGATACAAGTATTTAAGCAAATGATCTGTTTTATAATAAACAGTATTAAATAACATTTACCGGCCTGAATGTCCGAGAAATTTTTATGGAAAATTTTCGTTCTCCGACAGGAATCGAACCTGTATCCTATACGGAACCGTCATTTCACGTGACGTGCCTTAACCGTTCGGCCACAGAGAAGCGTCCGGCTATGAAAATTTCTCGGACATTCAGGCCGGTAAATGTTATTTAATACTGTTTATTATAAAACAGACCATTTGCTTAAATACTTGTATCTATAAAATGAACGTTAAACATATCATAAATGTCTTTATATATATATATATATATATATATATATATATATATATATATATATATATATATATATATATATATATATATATTGTGTGTGTGTGTGCTATATGATGTGCTATATTTATAGGTAAAAGTGCTCAATATCAGAGACTGATCGTTTGTAAATATAAAAGTAAACAGTGAAGCCAACACCGAGGGGCAACTGTCTGTTTCATGCTTGAATGCAATCTTCCGGTCATTCTGAAGATCGTGTGCAAACAATAGTGTAGACTGAATTAGTATTTTCATATAATAACATTTAAACAAAATATAAGAGTGTCTATTTAGAACGAATATCTTATAAATCAATCAAGGGTATCAAAATGTACTTATTCTGAAATTATATCCAGTGTTCATGCATCACTCGAAGTAACCGTTCATTATAGAATGAGATGACGTCTAATCGATAATAATCGTATTTATTTAAGACATTGATTTCCGTTATAGGCAAAGAAATGAATTGAGTCCTGATGATTACTAAAGAAGTGCCTTTGATACGTCAAATGCTTGTTTAGACGAGTTTAATAAAATTAAAGAGAACTCTTTCATCGAGCTCTCAAAGCTTGTAAATTCATTCAAGAAGGGAACAGGTGTGAGTTTCAATAAATTGTTCAAACATGACGTCCTATTTTTCTGTTACCAACTGCCGGCATTTAGGGAACAACAAAACCACAGGCTGTCTTTAAAAATGGTCTGCGATTAATTCTTTTATGTCTTTTTCCGCATAAAAACAAATAAATTAGCGTATATTTCATAGATTGCTTTCTGGATGGGAGCATAATGCGGTCTATTATCTTCTATGTGCCGCGTCCCTGCAGAATCATGGCTCTCCACAACTTTCTATCTCATGTGGTTCTTAGCAGTTTTCTTCCTTTGATAAAGCCCCCAAACCCCGCCCCGACATCCATTCAAAAATACTGCCTACCCCTATCTCTCTTGCCCTCAATATGCCTGTGAGTCATAAGTTGTCAACGACCTGCTTCCTCAGCAAGTGTCCAACTATCCTTTTTTGATATTGAGTAGAAGTATCCTTTCTGTTGACATTTTATTCAAGACTTCCTTGTTACTTACTCGTTCCATCCATGGAATTCTCAGTATCCTTCTGTAGAACCACATTTCGGCTGTTTCTAGTTTTTTTTTCCCTTCATCCTCTGGAAAATTGTCCAACATTCACTGCCATATAAGACGGTTGATACGACATACAGTGCCGGCGCGTCTTACCCCAGTAATCGCGGGGATGGTCATTTTGGGGGCCCCGTTGTGGACTCTGTCATATTTTTTCAGCACTGTTTTATGACCATTCGCCATTTTTTTAGTTATTTTTAAACAGACGTTACATGGTCAATCATAAATTAATAATATGCATGACCGGTGCGGTTCGTACTACGCAGGAACCCCTGACGATGTGGGATCCCCAAAAGGGATAGGTTCAGCTGCGTCTTTTTGTTTTGTTTTTTGGTTTGTTTTTTGGTACTTTTTTTCTACCTAAGTTATATTGTCAATCATCAACTCTAATAATAGACAGGGCCTGTGCTTACTACCCGGAATCTCTCAACGGCTTGGGCGCCCTATACCTACTGGAGAGGGAGGTACAGAAGTGTTAATTTCAGTAGCGCTTATTTTTTAAAGTTGTAATTTTCTTCACTATTTACATTATTCGGACTATTGTCCCCACCTTTGTCGCCATATTTATTAAAACGTTTCGACCATTATACGCTCCGGCCTTCATCAGATGGTTGGAATGTCGAATTGAACCCTTTATTTCGCTCACTGGGGTAGACTGTTCTAGTTCCACGTGTCATGCTTAATGAATGTCAGTTATCAGTTATCTCCTGTTAATTTCCCTCTCCAAGTTCTCCACAGCCTTAACCGGGTATTAAACTCACACCCTTTGGGTCCTTTCACTGGATCTAACCAACGCCTTTATCCACTGTGCCATGTGTCCTTGTAATTTTCTTTATGAACAGTTATTTTAAATCAATTTATGCATTTATTTAGCTATGAATCGTATTAGAAGAAACATTTTTTTAGTTTCTTTCGTGCAAATTGCATGACAGGTCCAGCTGAAGGAGGCGGTAAATTATGCATCAACGTCATTTTACATTGCGGATTATCTCGTCAAAAGTTTACGGAAACGATCTTCCCCTAACCTACCAATAACCCTAAAAACTTGTAAGTGACCCTAATTTTTCCGTCAACCGATCAGAAAAACACTAAATACATCAAGTCCTATCATGCATTAGCACCGATATTTTTTTTAAAGAAAATTCAGTTTTTCGAGGATGTTTTTTTTTTATGTGTTGTGTTGGAATCTTTGTAAAACGTTTTTTTCAGCGGAGATGCGTCAGCGAATCTTTATGGAAATGTAAAAATTTGTGACTTAAACATTTTCTTGAGTACAATTTAGTCATGAAAATATTGGTAGTTTGGTTTGGTTTGGTTTAGTTTTTGTTTTACGGCATATCAACCTCAGTGGGTTATTTAATGCCGACAAAATTTTTATTGCTGGTAATATGTTTTTCTTCAAAAATCTATTTCTTGGAATATTTTTCCTTGATGAAATCTATAGCTGGTCATATTTTTTCCCAAAGAATGTATAACTGTTTGTATTGATGGTATTTTTTTTAAGTATTGCTGATAATAATTTTTCCTTCAAAAATTATTGCTGGTAATAATTTTTTTTATTACAAAGTATTTCCGATATTAAAATCTATTTTTACACATGTTTGAGTGTTAACTATTTGTTCATAGCTGGGATCCTAACAGGTGCTACCACCCCGGGTCAGGGTGGATCTGGGAACATCAGCATTTAAGAGGTGGTTCCACGCTCCCCAAAACCTCCTGATCAGAGGCCTTGCTGCTGGACGTAGTTTATCGTCTTACCCAGGACGCGGATGTAGTTTATCG
This sequence comes from Acanthosepion esculentum, assembly GCA_964036315.1. Classification (NCBI taxonomy): domain Eukaryota; kingdom Metazoa; phylum Mollusca; class Cephalopoda; order Sepiida; family Sepiidae; genus Acanthosepion; species Acanthosepion esculentum. The sequence continues at coordinate 103,693,831 of OZ038499.1, forward strand.
TCATACCCAGGACGAGAAAATATTGGTGGTTATTACAAAAAGAACAACATTTTCTCAGATTTTTTAAATAAAAAAATATTCATTATAAAAGTAAATAATTAATGAATATATATTGAAATTTTCATTTAGCTTGGCTAATTCCCTGATTTTTGGTCATTTAAAAAGAAAGCACTGCCTACCCACCCAATTTTCCTTCGACGGTTTGTGGCTCCTAGGTTAGGAAACTTTGAAATGGACATGTAGTAGAGAGAGAGGCCGTATCAAAGTTTGGGTTGGGGGAGACCCTGATCATATAGCAATCCAGAAGCCTTTTCTTTGCTTCATAGATTGCCGTTTGGATGGGAGCATAATGTAGATTTTATGTTGTAAATGCCCGCTGTAGGTTGATTGATGAACCTTTTTTCCAGTGCGCGACTTTAGTCTAACGTTCGTATAATCTCCATAATAACGGAGAGAAAAGCTGAATTTTAGCGTCAAACTTCGCCAGAAACTCAGTTATAGATTGATATAACTCTCGCAGATATTTAACGAACACCTGAAAATAAATCTGTATAGTAATTTCGAGACATGAATCATATTTAAACCAAGACACGTCAAACGAATCGCTATCATTTAATTAGGATTTGTTTTTGTAACTTTGTCGTATATCTTCTACAAGATGTGGCTGTACACCGTGGAGTCCAAGAGAATTCGGCGAGTTTTGTAAAGTCCACCTGAAAAAAGCAACCAAGCGTTTTATGCTGTATCGATTGGGTAAACAGTTTATTTACACTGAAACACGGACGTTTTGTTACATTCAATTGCAAATAAAAACAGGTTTAACATAAGAGAAGAAAGAATGGCTTTTCCTTTCAAACTTAAAGTGTCCATGGACACCAAATAATTCTCACCCGAACAATCGGAATCAAATCGTCATGCTGTGTGACTGCAATCAATATTAAATGTGAATAGTTTCATTAATGAATACTTTTTCCCCAAAATAAATGTCTTCCTCACTCAAATAAACGGAAATAATTAGTATGAACTAAAAAAATCAGCAGGACTTTTGCTAGATTTATATAAAATAAGATGATTAACCAGGTGGTCATTGGTTAATCATTTTATTTTATAAAAATGTTTAGGCAATATCGGATTAAACACTAATCCACCGTAAATATGCATTTACACAGAATATAGGTGTAAATGTGACACCTTTGGAAAAATAATGGAGTCGCTTCCCGGTGTTTTCTCCAACGTTTGGATTTCGATGTGCTATTTTTAGACTAGCAGCTACCCAAGGTTAAAAAGACCTGGCAATGCTCCGATTTCATGCAAAACTGGGAGTTAGAAGAGATAGATTCGTTCTTTATCCACGGACATAAAGGAAAATGAAGTTAATATAGTCGGTCGGGATTTGAACCCGGTTCGCGGAATTCACTTTCTGCAACGATAAACGTTACGCAACATCGATTTCCCAGATACACATCTTTCCCAGTTCCTTATATCTGGTTAGTTTTCCTTCATTTTTGTGTTCACTTGTTCTGTATCGTATCACCGTCTCTCAGACTTTTCTCCATCTTTTCGTTCTGTTTGATCTTGTTTCTATCTATATATATATATATATATATATATATATATATATATATATATATATATATATATATATATATATATAAAACAACTGAAAATTTGCTAATTAAAAAAAATTGAATGTTTTTTGTGAAAGTATTTATTTATATTTGTTATATATATATATATTTGATATTTCAGATCGGCCCCGATCTTTCGTCAGAAATAGGCGTTTTCAGAAGTTTGTTTACATTAAGTAGCGTCCACAAATCAAATATCAGTTATAAAAATTAAGTGAAAATTTATTTGAAATAAGTAGGAAAATCACAGACAATTGAAATCATTACATTAAAATATCTTTTAGACTATCATAAGGCCTCAATTATGCTATATATATATATATATATATATATATATATATATATATGAATATATATTTTTTTTTAATTGTGTGTATTTAGGCAGCATTTTTTCATTAATGCATGTTTCCTTAAATAATATAGACAAATTTTGTTTAATTATTTTAAGTAAATTCCTTTCATATTGTCGAATAAGCTTTTTAGCATTATCACCGAAACACGAAAGACAATCACCATGTTGATACCAGTTTTTATTGTTAATCCTGTTTAAGCTTTCGGCTTACACACGTGGTCATGTGTGACGTCATGAACCGCAATGCGATATTTTACTTCCTGCGTTTCAGATGAAAGAAATTATCGTTGCATAGCAATCTTCCATGCAAACAAAACAAACTATCAGTGTTGCAATGTCCGCATAAAAATTCTAAAACAAAAATTACCATCTTTGTTATATAATTTATTATTTAATTTATTGTAATGTACTTGTAATCTCTGATGATGGCTTATGTAAGCCGAAAGCTTAGACAGGATTAACAATAAAAACATAGTGATTTTCTTTTATGTTTCAGTGATAATGCTAAAAAGCTTATTCGACAATATGAAAAGAATTTACTTAAAATAATTAAACAAAATTTGTCTATATTATTTAATGAAACACGTATATATATATATATATATATATATATATATATATATATATATATATATATATATATATATATATATATATATATATATTAACTGGACGTATGGATGACGGAAGAGTTTACTGGCGGTAAGAAAAATCTAAGTGCTAACTGAAGATACGGGTAATAGGACAATTTATTAGAGGTAAGTGCGACCTAAGAATTAACTGGATGACCTGACAGTTAACAAGACGTATTGGTGACCTAACTGTCAATGATTCGGAGAGAATAATTGACGAAACGAATTCAAGCACTGGATAGGTAGTTTGGATTTACTTGGTAATAATGCACTTGGGCGTTTGGTAACAGAACAACTCAGAGTTCATTTCTTGCAGCTGGTACCATCTAACCCAATGAACGTGTTGCCTTGTTACTTAATACACAGAAAAGAGACGGACAACACCATGTAGCCCTCATTACCCTTAGAAATGCCATGAAGAGAAATATAATATTCTGATAATCTAATTGAATAGGAGAAACGTCCACAAATAAAATATCAGTTATAAAAATTAAGAGAAAATTAAAAATGAAATAAGTAGGAAAAGCACGGACAGTTGAAATCATTACATTAAAATATCTTTTAGACTATCATAAGGCGTCAATATTTGAGCACCCACTGGGAACGGAACTTGAGATGAGGTATTATAATTATTTGCACTACGTACACTGTTCGGATTATTATCCTCATCTTTGTTGCCATATTCACGACGTTTCGGCCGTTGTTTCGGCCATGATCAGGTGATTGGAATTTCCTCAAGGACACATGGTCCAGTGGATAAAAGAGTTTGCTGGAGTAATCCAGTGACTTGACCCAAAGAGTTGTGAGTTCAATACCTGGCTACAGCAGATGTAAACAAAATCTTGGGGAGTTAGGCCAAAAGGAAATAGCTGAGACTGAGTAATCCCTCAGACAAAGGAAAATGGAAGAGAATTTAACAGGTTTTAAATGGCTTAGCAACTAAAGATTACTAAAAATATTCTTTATCAAGTACGCTTAGATTGAAAATGTTTTACTGACGATCAGTAATTGATAATTTATCATAACTAATTAATATTGTATTTGTTCTAAGTTTACCATTGTTAATCTTATATTAACTTTCCTAAGTTTACTGATTTATTCATAGATATCTACTCACCGAACTGACAATGGCTGGCACCAATATTTCATGGACATGCAACATGTTATTTCTGCTTCTAACGGCTTCCATATCTGTGTACGGGGAGTCACGCCAGTCGCTTTACCATTTGCTGCCGAATGGTTACAACGTCTACTTGCAGGATGGCACTCAGGCAGAGTTTAAAAGTTTCAAAAGTGGCACGAAAATACAGTGTGCATCGAGTTGTATGCGTCAAGAATTCTGCCATCTTTGGAGAATGGATAATGGTTATTGCCACATGTTCCATTCATTCTTGGACAAAGTGACCGTCAAAGCCACAACGGATTCGAATCAATTAAATTATTACGTATTAAAAGAAGGTAACATATCAAATGTTTAGTAAATGTTTCGAAGATAAATTTTACAGGGATTTTAATTATTATAATTAATATAACTGAATTCTGTTTTACTTTGCTGTATTGGATTTCCTAAGATTTCTGATATTATCAGTCATTCCTCCTTTTAATTATATTTTTCGATTTCTTTTCTATTTTTCTCCTTTCTCATCGTCCATATCGTTTTCCTTTTATTAGCATTGCAAAATATAATCCTTCAGTAATATTGCCATGCCGATCAGAATCCTCATTTTCCATTATTTCCGTCTATTTTTCTAACTCACTGTGTTTTTAGCTTTCTTTTTAGATGCATCTAGCTTGCTTTTCCGTAAAAGATTTGCTAAGATTCTTTTTCTTTGTTGTCACGAACATCCATTTTTTTTCTATCTTCTTAACTTCCACATCGTCCATATTGTTTTCTTCTTATTACAATTAAAGGTTTTTTTTCTTCTGTAATAACATATTTCTTATGTCTAATATAGTATTTTTATGTTATCTTCCCCATCGAATTTATATTTCTTTTACACTTTTACCACAAAAATACCTCTCGTAATATCTTATCCTTTGTCATTTTAATGTATTTTCATATTCTTATTTCTCTATTGTTTTTATCGTTTTCTTTTTATTAGGATTCCAAAGATGTTCATTCATCAGTAAATTATACTTCCTTATCAGTAGTGTTGTTTCTTTATTGATTTTCTTCTCTTCCTCAACGTCTATAATGACTTCGGTTTTTTAAGTAAATTCCTTCATTAATATCATTTACGTTATAAAGATCTTTTTAATCTTATTTCTCTAAAGGTCAATATCGTTTACTTTTCAACAGCTATCTATGATCGGCCTTCGGTGATATCATTATGGCTATGAGAATCATCTTGTTTTCTGTCTTTTTATCTCATTCATCATCTATATTGTTTTTGTTTTATATTAATTTACCATTATTTCTTTTCAGTGATACAATCTTATTAGCATTTCAAAGGATTTTCGTCTATAATATCATCTTCTTAATTAGTTTCATGTTTCTCCTGTCTTTAAAATCGCATTTATATTATTTATTAATGAAACCTTTATTTTATCTTGGTCGTCTTTCATCGACATCTTTCGGATTTGTTTCAGACATCTTAAACGGTATCATTGTTTGTGTTTCCGGCAGATCATTTTTGCAATATGATCAACCACTACCACTAGCATCCTAATTTTCAATACCATCGGCATCGTAATCATCTTCACTGTCTTGAAACGTCTCCTTGACCGACATTATAATAATCAGCCTCACTGTTTTTGTTTTTTTTTTGTTTTTTTTTTTTGTTTTTTATTGATAACATTGATTATGTCACAATTGAATGATATAAAATGAACGATTTCTCTCCACTTTTATTTCGAATAACGATTCATCTCAGCAAATACCGTCGTCTTGTAAAATATCGGTTGTAATATCATGTCATCCCTAATCATTGAACATGTTCTTCATTTCTTACTGCGTAATTACATGTGCAAAATTCTGGTGTTTCTATATACGAGAATATTGTTCGGCATTGTTTGTTACAATATTTTTTTTCCATTTGATTTGAATTAAATTTAAATTTAAACAAGGGAATGGCACCTATCGAAAATATAGGAGAAATCCAGAAGATGAAGGTCACACTTTGAGTAATACTGAAAAGAATCATTTTTTTTCCACAAATTATACCAATGATTTAAAATCGATCATCATTTTCTTATAAAAAAATGTGTGACACGCAACAAGGCGCGTGTAATTCGGCTACTATACACACACACACACACACACACACACACACATATATATATATAATAGCCGGCTCCTCGTTTACGAAAACTGCTGTATGCTATGGCGACTAGGCAATCCCTCTTGCAGTCGCCTGCTCAGACACATTTGCGTTTGCTCACATTAGTATTTGTATAGTTTATACTCTAATTATGCTGAGCTGACCATAATTACATTTTTGAGAGAGCACACAACATTTGGCATGATCAAAAGTTTGAACAAGGTCAAAAACAACCAAACCCTCTGTCACGATGACTTGTGACATCATGATTGCCCAATCAACGACGGTTTTCGATCAGATTCGTCTTCCTAATTTCACTCAAAAGGTTTGAGGCAATAGCGTTTGTTTTGCTTATTGCGCGAGAAAATGTGAGAGTTGTAGCAGGACAGATCGTTTCTGCTTCACCACGACAATGAACCTACTTACAACGCCATGAGAATCCGGCAGTTCCTAGCCGATAGGACATCGCCGTACTAGAACAAATTCCCTATTCACCTGATATTGCTCTGTATGACTTTTTCTTTTCTCCAAGCTCAAGAGGATCATCAAGGTGGGGGGGGCGTCTTGAAGGTGTAGAGAGAATCAAGAGAATCGTAACGACGGAGCTTCATCATTTTATCTGATAACAAAACTGAAGAGCCAAAAAAACTAAAAAAAAAACTAAAACAATGGAACCTCGGTTCACGAAGTTGATTCATTCCTGAACGTTCGTAATCCGAAATGTTCGTAATCCGAAATGTTCGTAACCCGAAACTATTTTTCCAATAGGAATCAATGTAGAGAAAAAAGTCACAGTACAATAAAATTAGAAAAGAAAAGAACGGCACAACACACGAATGTATACAACACGACTCAGAAATTAGTCCGTTCGTGTTAACTTGGTTCGCCAATGTTGTTCGAGAACCGAAATTTTGTTCGGTAACCGAAGAGGAATTTTCATCCCGAATTTTCTGTTTGAAAACCGATTTGTTCGACATGTGATACGTTCGAAAACCGCGGTTGCACTGTATTACGTTTTATTTCAATCTTCAAACAGTTATTTTCTGTAAGCATCTAAATGATCGTTTTTTGTTTGTTTGTTTTTTTTATTTTCTGTCAATAACTGGATCGAAGTTTATTTTTTGAAGTCAAAAAGCGATTTAAAAAAGAACCATCTTTTCTTGGACAAGGAACATACACGTCTTGGGGAGCCGCTTCCTGTACTCAAACCTTCTGCAAGGATTTCTTTAGGCGTCTTTTGATTGATATTTGGTCCTATCTCCCGATCAAAAAAGTAAGACATTTTTAATTATTTCTGTTATAATGTTCGTATAAACTCGTTTTTTTTCTGGTTAATAATATTGTTGGGAAAACATTGCAACAAGATATGAGTGAGGAAATGGTTTAATCGGATGATGACATGAATTTATAAGACAATAATAGTGAATACCGTAATTGCTGAAGTAGTTTTTTTTTAAAAAAAGCGAATTCAAAGCATCAGAATCTTTTCTTGGACGAGGAACATACACGTGTTGGGGATCGGCTTCGTGTACTCAAACCTTCTGCAAGGATCTTTTTAGGAATGTTTTGATTGATATTTGGGCTTATCTACCAATCAAAGAAGTAAGACATTCTTTAGTCATTTCCTGCTATCCTCTTGAGCTTTACTTTACCATATTTAATGACAAAAACGCTGCCTTAGTTACCATTTAATATTACAGTATGACAGAATGAGTCTACGGAAAAAGGGACTGGTAATCTACGAATAGTACTTTGGATTTTAGCCTACAAAATACATCTTTTTATATATAATGCCCGTAGATATTTTGTGGGGATAAAATGTTGGGTCTTATCTATCATCACTTACTCCACTCACCAAACACCAGGCTACCTATCAGTCCAGATGCACCTTCGCATATCGAGGTCTTTTGTGAGTATAAGCATCGAATTTGTATCCTATCTCCGGCTTGCTAGGCATATGGTATTACCTGGCGGCCATGAGTACAGACCAGAGTCAACATTGTTTAATTTTGGTGATCGATTATCTACCATCAAATATATTGATTTCTTTTGATCTTTAAATGACAATATTTGATAGCATTTAAAACGTCCTCATTTCACATTTAATATTATTTCATTATTGAGTCTGGATAAGCATCAATCTACTAAATCTATCAACTTCTCATTTAATCTATTTTGGCGGGGGGTAAAAGGGTCGGATGTTATCTACCATCAAATACGGTAATTATTCGTATATTGCGCAACAACCGATTTTGCCCAACCTTGTATCGTTGAAGTAAAATCTAAATTCTTCATGAATATTTGGTATTGAATTGCTGTTTCAAATTTTCTGGCAGTTTATCGAGAATGCAGATCTCTACTTTTTTTCTCTTTAAGAATTGCGTTAAGCGCTTGACGTGTGCTCGGGGTGTCTTCCATTTTGTTTCCAATTGATCGTCGCTAATGGCGCTGATAGGTTTTCATTTTGTCAACCCACTCTTGTATTGCTTTCCCGTTACAAGCCTCTCCCTCGAATGTCAGATTGATATTTCTTCCTACTCCATCTGCAGTGTGTCCGAGTTGAAGCTAATACGAAAATAGTTGTCTTGTTTCTTCACGAGCGAAACATATCTCTGATGAAGAGATCACTTAAAGCAATGGCAGAATACACAGATTTACCACATCAAATGGTATATTTGCTGCTGATTGATAATCTGCACTATGACATACAAGTAGGAGAACCCAGTCATGGCTATCAGATAATTTCTGCGACCACATTACCCCTTACAACTGGCCACCTAACTCCCCAGGAGGCAACACCCTTGATTATGTGTGGGGTGATGATGAGTGAGAGACCAACAAAACGCCTTGTAACACCAAAGATGAACTGAAAACAAGGATTATGGAAGCATTCACCAACTTAATCAAGGAGAGTGTCCAGAAGAGTTGCAAAAGAATCGGAAGTCGTCTGGGGGCCATGATTGAAGCCAATGCCGATTTTATTAAATAAATTTAGTCTTTAGTATTTCAAAATATTTTTGTGTAATTTTGATAAATATATCTATTAAAATCAGACATCAGTGTTATTTTCATTTTTGCGTCATTTAGACGACAATTTATCCATCGCACACTGTACTTTGAGAAACTTTTTGCAACGAACGCCAAAATTTTGCGCTGTGGATATCATATAGTTCGTAACTTTCTGTATATTATCTTGAGATTTTTTCTGATTTGTATAAAATAACAACAAAAAAAAATGAAAAAATCTTTATTTTTAAAAATATCTGATTTGATTTTACCGTCAGAAGATTGTATTTCATCAATGGCGATTCTGCACATTCCAGCAATAAAATTACTATTTGCAAATGCACCAACGGATAAATCACTAACACCAAAAAAATACGTTTCAAATGCATGCGTGCACGAATCTATATTTTAGTCATTTTTAATCATTATGCAGTTAATAAAATCGCCATCCTTTCTGATGCAACGTTGTCGTCAAGATAAAGAGACGTGAAAAGTAGTGAAATAGATCTCTATTCTAATTCAAGATGCTTATCAAAATAAAAATAGGAACCAATGACTGAAGTCGCCATCATTTCATGTTCACCGTTGTTGGCAAGACAAACACCCGTACGAATGAGTGAAGTCGCCATCATTTATAATTCTACGTTGTTACCAAGACCAAAACAAGTACGAAGTTCACCGGCATCATTTCTCCACAGGAAAGTTAACTGCCATCAAATCGCCACGAGGAAAATTCACCGCGTGGAAAGTTCACCTCGGAGAAAGTTCACCTCGGGGAAAGTTCAGCGAATGTTCACCTTGGGGAAAATTCACTCCGAGTGCACTTCAGGGAAAGATCACTGGCAGAAAAGTTCACCTTGGGGAAAGTTCACCCCGGAGAAAGTTCACCGCGTGGAAAATTCAACTCGGAGAAAGTTCAGCAGCAGGAATGTTCACCTTGGGGAAAATTCACTCCGAGGAAAGCGTACTTCAGGGAAAGATCACTGACAGAAAAGTCCACCTCGGGGAAAGTTCACCTCGGAGAAGGTTCACCACGTCGAAAGTAAACCGCGTGGAAAATTCACCGCGTGGAAAGTTCACATCGGGGAAAGTTCAGCGGCAGGAATGTTCACCTTGGGGAAAATTCACTCCGAGGAAAGTGCACTTCAAGGAAAGATGACTGGCAGAAAAGTTCACCTCGGTGAAAGTTCACCTCGGCGAAAGTTCACCACGTGGAAAGTTCACCGTGTAGAAAATTCACCGCGTGGAAATTTCACCTCGGAGAAAGTTCATCGGCAGGAATGTTCCCCTCGGGGAAAGATCACTGGCAGAAAAGTCCACCTCGGGAAAAGTTCACCTCGGGAAAAGTTCACCTCGGAGAAAGTTCACCGCATGGAAAGTTCACCTCGGAAAAAGTTCACCGCATGGAAAGTTCACCTCGGAGAAAGTTCACCGCATGGAAAGTTCCCCTCGGAGAAAGTTCACCGCATGGAAAGTTCACCTCGGAAAAAGTTCACCGCATGGAAAGTTCACCTCGGAGAAAGTTCACCGCATGGAAAGTTCACCTCGGAGAAAGTGCACCGCATGGAAAGTTCACGTCGGAAAAAGTTCACCGCATGGAAAGTTCACCTCGGAGAAAGTTCACCGCATGGAAAGTTCACCTCGGAGAAAGTTCAGCGACAGGAATGTTCCCCTTGGGGAAGATTCACTCTGAGGAAAGTGCACTTCAGGGAAAGATCACTGGCAGAAAAGTCCACCTCGGGGAAATTTCAACACGAGGAAAGTTCACTTCGGGAAAATTCACCGCGACTATGTTCGGCTCGGAAAAAGTTCACGGTAAAAGAATAAAAATTAAAGAATTTTTTCATGAGTTCTAAATGTATTGATCAACGCAGGTTAAAAGTAAATAATTCTGACTCAATACGTTTAAATTTAATTAATTCAATAATTAAAACTTGGGTTTTCTAATAACTGATATTTATGTGCTACCCCCCTCTTAGTCATGGATACAATTATCTTCGGTGTCATCTAGGACGGACCTTCGAACTCGTCCAAACCAAATAATAAAAAATGTTTTTCTAACGCAATATTTTTTGAATATCTAAACTGTCTTCCTTCAAATTCAGATTTACAATGAACTTGAATATTATTATTTTTATCACACCAAATACATCTATTGTAATGTTTTTGTTAATTTTATCTCATACATTAGTATATCTGGTTGTTGTAACTGAAGAATGAGTGACAGCATGTGTATTAAAATCTGCAGCACCTTCCTCAGTATTCTCATAGTCTACAGCACTGCTTTGGTTTGGATAGTCTAAATCCTTCTTCTTGTCATCAATTCTTTTCAGTCCTGAATCTAGTGTGTTTGGACAGTTACACATGCACTAGATCTTATGAGAACAACAACGCTAACATTTAACCCTTTCCCCGGCGTAGACGTGTATATACGTTTTTTTGTTTTTTGTTTTTTGGGTGTTTTTTTACCGAAAGTGTCTTTTTCAGACACGGACGAATAAACACGTCCAAAACACAAACCGGATGTAGTTTATCGTCATACCCAGGGCGGGATAACCTTTAACATTTCAAATACCGAGCAAGGGCCTGTTTCTTTGTCCTCATTTGTGGTTTGCTGTTACAGGCGATCTTGCAACTCTTTCTATCCTTATTCACACCTAATACATCAGTTTTCGTATATATTTTTTTTCAGTTATGGTAGATTTGGATCTCGATCTCCCAAAATTATTTACATTCTTTTTAAGCACGGTTCACAGATAAAGAATTTTTCAAATGCAGGGTTTTAAATCTGTCTATATTTCTGAGATGAGGTATTATGTACACTATTTACATTATTCGGACTATTGTCCTCATCTTTGTCGCCATATTTATTACAACGTTTCGGCCGTTGTACACTCCGGCCTTATTTAGGTGGTTGGAAAGTCGAACTGAACCCTTTATTTCGCTCACTGGCGTAGACTGTTCTAGTTCTACGTGCCATGTTTAATGGATGTTATATATATATAATATATTACATATATAATATATATGTATAATATATTATATATATAATATATTATATATTATATTTATAATATATATAATATATTATATATAATATAATATATTATATATAATATATAATATAATATATTATATATAATATATATATATAATATATGTATATATTATATATATATGCCATGTTTAATGGATGTTATATATATATAATATATTACATATATAATATATATATGTATAATATATTATATATATAATATATTATATATTATATTTATAATATATATAATATATTATATATAATATAATATATTATATATAATATATATATATAATATATGTATATATTATATATAATATATTATATACATATAATATATTTTATATATAATATATATGTATAATATATTATATATGATATATATATTTATATTATATATAATATATATATTATATATATAATATATTATATATAATATATCATATATATAATATATATAATATATATAATAAATTATATATAATATATTATATATATATTATATATATTATATATATATATCATATAATATATAATATATATATATTATATTTTATATATATTATATATAAAATATATATATTATATATATATATATACATATGTATGTGTGAATGTTTGTGCACCGCTTGTGTATTAGCATGCATATTTATCCATAAATACCTGCACATATCTTTTATCGACAAATGATAATGGCCGTATGTCCTAATTTGAGAAGAGTCTGTCGTTAAACAAAGAGAAGCGTCTTGTATCGGGAACAATTGATCGTTAATGACAGGCTGTTCTAATGTTTTATGCCATATATATGAAGAGAAATGCCAATAACAATTGTTATGATCAGAATGATCATATTTTATCATTCTAAAAATAACCTTGCCATCAGTAACGACAGAAAATATGGAAATTTCATAAAATAAAGATAAAAAAAAATTCATCAGCCTAAAAGCAACCTTGCCACCAGTGATGAAAGATGAGAAAGATATTTCATCATTCTAAAATCTGATTATAAAAACGACCCTTCCACCACAAGCGAGGACAATCAGGACAGTAGGGTCAGTAGAGTAGACTTGAGTGGACTAGAGTAGCAAATAACAGTAGTAAAAAGGAACACGACACATCGTATCACCACCGCTCCGGAAAATCGAAAGTTGACGATCTCAAACGCTATCCTTAACAACGAAATTCTCGGAATAAGCAAAAACAAGTAAGCACGAAAGAAACAAAAAAGATAGTAATACTGAGAACAGCTTAATACACACCACAGCAATATCTGTAATTCACATCACGAAAAACAAAATACGCAAAATTACAAATGTAAATGCAACGTCAATCGCCATCTTGTCATTCTCTTTCACTCCCAGTAATCCCTTGTGTCTTAGTGGCATTATCGCCTGTCTTCTGTCTTCCTGAACCTGTTCTTTTATTGTCCTTTCTCCTCTCTAAAGTCTTCTCATTCTCTTTCACTCCCAGTAACCCCTTGCCTATTAGTGGCATTATCGCCATCTTCTGTCTTCCTGAACCTGTTCTTTTATTGTCCTTTCTCCTCTCTAAAGTCTTCTCATTCTCTTTCACTCCCAGTAATCCCTTGTGTCTTAGTGGCATTATCGCCTGTCTTCTGTCTTCCTGAACCTGTTCTTTTATTGTCCTTTCTCCTCTCTAAAGTCTTCTCATTCTCTTTCACTCCCAGTAACCCCTTGCCTATTAGTGGCATTATCGCCATCTTCTGTCTTCCTGAACCTGTTCTTTTATTGTCCTTTCTCCTCTCTAAAGTCTTCTCATTCTCTTTCACTCCCAGTAACCCCTTGCCTATTAGTGGCATTATCGCCATCTTCTGTCTTCCTGAACCTGTTCTTTTATTGTCCTTTCTCCTCTCTAAAGTCTTCTCATTCTCTTTCACTCCCAGTAACCCCTTGCCTATTAGTGGCATTATCGCCATCTTCTGTCTTCCTGAACCTGTTCTTTTATTGTCCTTTCTCCTCTCTAAAGTCTTCTCATTCTCTTTCACTCCCAGTAACCCCTTGCCTATTAGTGGCATTATCGCCATCTTCTGTCTTCCTGAACCTGTTCTTTTATTGTCCTTTCTCCTCTCTAAAGTCTTCTCATTCTCTTTCACTCCCAGTAACCCCTTGCCTATTAGTGGCATTATCGCCATCTTCTGTCTTCCTGAACCTGTTCTTTTATTGTCCTTTCTCCTCTCTAAAGTCTTCTCATTCTCTTTCACTCCCAGTAACCCCTTGCCTATTAGTGGCATTATCGCCATCTTCTGTCTTCCTGAACCTGTTCTTTTATTGTCCTTTCTCCTCTCTAAAGTCTTCTCATTCTCTTTCACTCCCAGTAACCCCTTGCCTATTAGTGGCATTATCGCCATCTTCTGTCTTCCTGAACCTGTTCTTTTATTGTCCTTTCTCCTCTCTAAAGTCTTCTCATTCTCTTTCACTCCCAGTAACCCCTTGCCTATTAGTGGCATTATCGCCATCTTCTGTCTTCCTGAACCTGTTCTTTTATTGTCCTTTCTCCTCTCTAAAGTCTTCTCATTCTCTTTCACTCCCAGTAACCCCTTGCCTATTAGTGGCATTATCGCCATCTTCTGTCTTCCTGAACCTGTTCTTTTATTGTCCTTTCTCCTCTCTAAAGTCTTCTCATTCTCTTTCAATCCCTGTAACCCCTTGCGTCTTAGTGGAATTATCCCCTTTTGTGGTGAAATGTTAAAAAACAAACGGACAAACATTTGACCGATGAATGACACCAGAAAATGATGGCGAATGTCTGTAAAAATACACTCTAAATATTTTTCAATTATTTCTTCTTTCTTTGTTATCAATTATCATAATTTCAATTTTTTTCTATATTTCTTTTTTATCTGCTTTTGGGGTGTGCAGATGGTGTAATGGATATTGACTCGGAATGAGAACTCGAATAGCCGAGTTCGAGTTCCAGTCGGCATATTCACTAATAGAATTAGGAAAAGTATGAATCGATCACCTCCTTTGTTCATTAAATATTAGACTTGTATTTGAAAAAAAAATCGTACTCTAATAAGTGTTAATGAAAAAATAAGTTTCGGCTTCTAAAAAAAACCACAAAGGATTGATGACCGTAAAACACAACAAACAAATAAATCAATCATCTTTTCAGAATATGTTGTCGCTGTTGTGGCAATTTACATATCCTTTTAAACGTCTCCAACAATCAATCTAGAATACTAAACTAGGGACCTCCACTTTTTGGCATAAATTTTCGATACCTAAGGTTTAAAATTAAATTTTGAAAATAAAAAATCTTTCTTGAATATTTCATTTTAGCTTTAATTGGAAGTTTAATAATTAAATTTATTATTTCCATTAAGTAAAATATTCTGGTGTATTTCAGATAAAAATTATATAGATTGGAATGTCACATTTAATTTTGATTTCTTAAAACTTTCTTAAAAGCGGCCATTTTCTTTTATTTAAAGAAATTTGTAAACAAAACAAGTTTTTCTATTTTAAAATTCATTTAAAAAATAAATATATATTTCTGACACGTTATTTTAGTAAAAAGGTGAAGTGCCTACCCTAAACCAGATTTTGCTGCATGCCAATGAAACAAGTGTGCCGAAAATCTGCTATGCTTGAGTTTAAACTTATATGTACTCATTTACACGGCACAGAATTAACCAGTGAATCTGCATTTGTTTTTTGTTTTGATTTTTTTGTCTCAATGCTTTAACTTGTTGGGATTGCTATGAAATGAGTGTAAAATCAGAAGGTTTTTTGGTTTGAGATGAGAAGCGTGAAAAACATGTTCTTTATATTAATCACAACAATATTAAGCATAGACATACAAGTTGAATAAATCTCAAGGCAAAATTGAACAAAGAAACAACGGTAGTCGTGAATTCAATTAGAAAAACACTGAACATTTATATACAATAAATTATAATACAATTTGGAAAAAAGCTTGTGTTTCAGTTTTGATTATATGGATGTTTGACGAAATGTGAATTAAGTATCTTAATGAATTTACAGTTCAGGAATGTACCTTTGTTTAGAAAATGTTCACATATAATATTAAGGAAAATTTATCGAGTGATAAATTTTAAAGTAATGTAATGCGAGATTTTTGTTGATTTTTGTTTGTTCTTGTTTTGACAGAGTTATTCACCCTGGACTGTATTTTTTATCTCAATGCTTGAATTGCAGTTTCTGTTTAGTAGTGTAGATAACACTTTTTTTTAGAAATGTACAATGAATTCAGAGAGAGACAGAAAGAGATTGAAAGTTGAGTCAGGTGTTGACGCGCGCAAAGTCATTTAGTCAAAATGTAGACACGCGTGGATCTGTGTGGAAATCTCTCTGAAGGCGAATATCTGACTGGTGAATTGGACTGAAATTTGTTCTTTTATTTACTTTGAGAAGTAGGAATAGGCTCCAGAAATTTTGGCGGTAAAAGACATTCTTGGGTCGTCTCGACCAATAATAAACCGAGTTTCGCAATGTGTGGTGTTGATTGGTCGAAACTAGCTCTTATGGAATAGTCTATTTTTTAATGGGGGTGAGTGGAAAAATATGGACGATTCCACAAACTATATAGCTTTGCATGCAAATAACTTACGACACAATTAATCAATTTCATTCACCTCGTTTCGCAAACAGTTTTTACATGTGAAAAATTTATTCATGTGACAATTCGTCACACAATAGTATAAAGACCGTTTATTAAAAATCAATTTCTCTTTCATTACTTATTTATATCGATTTCGTTCAAATGGCTGACTAGTATTATTTTTATACACAGCACATATCTTTCCATATCATGCGTTTTCTGATACCGTGTCGTAGCAAATAATATATTTAATAGATTGTCAGCCGGAAGGTCTAAGGTTATTATTCATCACTGCATTTCTATTTCTTTCCGCATCGTTTTTAATCATTTTTTTATTCTTTTCAATGTCTTCTCCTACTATCCTATTTCTTGTTGCAACCATGTCTTCAACGTATATACATATATATATATATGTATGTGTGTGCGCGTATGTGTGTGTGTGTGTACGTGTGTGTGTATCTGTGTGCATGTGTGTGTATGTGTGTATGTATGTGTGTGTATGTGTGTATGTGTATGTGTGTGTATATGTGTGTGTATGTGTATGTGTGTGTATGTGTGTATGTGTATGTGTGTGTATGTGTGTGTGCGTATGTGTGTATGTGTGTGTACGTGTGTGTGTATCTGTGTGCATGTGTGTGTATGTGTGTATGTATGTGTGTGTATGTGTGTGTGTGTATGTGTGTGTATGTGTGTGTATGTGTATGTGTGTGTATGTGTGTATGTGTATGTGTGTGTGTATGTGTGTATGTGTGTGTGTACGTTTGTGTGTATCTGTGTGCATGTGTGTGTATGTGTGTGTATGTGTGTGTATATGTGTGTGTATGTGTATGTGTGTATGTGTGTATGTGTATGTGTGTGTATGTGTGTGTGTGCGTATGTGTGTATGTGTGTGTACGTGTGTGTGTATCTGTGTGCATGTCTGTGTATGTGTGTATGTGTATGTGTGTGTATATGTGTGTGTATGTGTATGTGTGTGTATGTGTGTATGTGTATGTGTGTGTGTATGTGTGTGTGTGCGTATGTGTGTATGTGTGTGTGTACGTGTGTGTGTATCTGTGTGCATGTGTGTGTATGTGTGTATGTATGTGTGTGTATGTGTGTGTGTGTATGTATATGTGTATGTGTATGTGTGTGTATGTGTGTATGTGTGTGTGTGTGTCCATCCTCACTGATAATATGCGTATTAATGTAATGTTATTTTTTGGGGGTCGCAGTATTTAACGAAGATTTTTTGTTGGAGACTGTCCCGGGATATGCGACGCTGTTAAAAAGAGTGGGGATACTAATTTTTGCTTGTTTCTTTTGTATTATTATTATGTGCCCTAGAAACTTCAGCTGCCTCCTTCTGATATTAAGTATAAGCCTCATCATTGCTCACAAGCTTGGTCCATGATATCCTTAGCATCTTTCTGTAGAACCACATCTCGGTCGCTTCGAGTTTCCTCTTCATCATTGCGGAAATCGTCCAACATTCGCTGAAAGAAGGACAGATGTGACGTAACAGCTCAGTATTCTTTTCTTCGTTGCCAAAGAAATCCTCCTGTCTCGCAATACTCTGCCCAGATCTATATGCAAGTGGCTCGCTGACAGGATAGAGGTTCTGGGTTATTCTAATATTCTTCCCAAATATGTCGAGTTTACCTATCGTTCATGACAGTTCTATGTGACGTACTTTATCAAACGCTTGTGCACAATCTATAAAAAACAGGTACACATCCTTCTGCATTTCTATTACTCTTTCTCATATCATTCTGAGCTGAAATATTGCCTTCCTTGTTCCAGTGTCTTTAACGAACGAACCCGCACGGAATTCCAGTCGAATCCATTACATTCACTTACGTGCTAATACTCTTGGGAAAGGTACGAAACCTCTTCTTCTCCACCCAGCTGTGGTTAAATAGCAGGACAGACCGGGTTCTATAGCCTTGAATGGAAACTGGGATACCGCAGAAAGAAATGGCAACCTACTGCGGAGAAAAAATATCTGCCTCGTCAGTCATGCATCGAAAGATACATGATCGCCTAAGCGTGTATCACACATGGCACATAACTGACTGATTCTTGGGAAATGGTATGAATCCTCCTCTTCTTCCCACAGCTATGGGTAAATAGCAGGATAGACCGGGTTCTATAGCCTTGGATGGCAATGGTCTAACGCAGAAAGAAATGGCAACCTACTGCGGGAAAAAAATCTGCCTCGTCAGTCATGTATCGAAAGATACATGATCGCCTAAGCGTGTATCACGCATGGCTCATAACTGACTGACTCTTTTGCTTCATTTTTTAAACCCATTTTTGCATTTACTGTACTTCACATGTTTATTTGTAAAAATGTATTCTTGTGTCTGATTCATAATTAATTAGCATAAAAACTGTTTATTAAAAATCAATGTTTCTTTCGTTATTTATTGATATTGCTTTGATTAAAATGTTTCACTTCTCGTATTTATTACTAGCAGCATGGCCCGGCGTTGCCCGTGCTTGATTCAAAAATCGTACGACTCATACAGTAATCGCTATCACTTGACTTAAAATATTTTTGTCCTTCTTTGCCTTTAAAGGAGTGCCCTTTGCCGTGCTGATGTTGATACATGCCTTACTTCTTGCCTATCTCACACTGAGAATTTTTTCTAAGCTCAATACTAAACATTAAATCTATTACGAAAAAAGAACTAAACAAAATGAACACAAAACGATCAGCTTTAAAAAAGGACTCGTAACTGGAAAAACAGAATGAAAAAAGAATGTTAACAACAAATATTTTTTCACACCCAACACAGCTCTGCGAAATCAGAATCAACGTTGAGTTTAAGACAGCGATTGGGCCAATTGGAGTAAAGTGCCATGCAGATTTTAATTTTTTCCACTTGTGACGAATGCAGCTATCGATTTTTTTTTCATGCTAGTTAACATTCCTGTCAGTCAGCTGTTGGCTCTCACGCTGGCCAATAGAATCTTCCTGCCTATTCGTGGCAGCCAGCTATAGGCTTTCACTCTGGCCAGTAGAAAATTGCCGCAAACTACATGAAAACTGCCGTAGAGGCATGAAAAAATCGATTATTTCCACTATCGATGGGAGTTGGGAAATGCAAAGTCGGTCTTGGCCTTTTCACTAACTTCGGTGCAAATCCGTCGAAAATTGCGGCCGTGCATTCGTTACACACACACACACACACACACACACACACACACACACACACACACACACACACACACACACACACACATCCCGCCTTTTATAGATAGAGATGTACCAATATAATTTTCGTCTATTCTTCATATATTTCTGGAACGTAGTCAGTGGTTGTTTCATAGCTTTTCTGTCATAATAACTAAAGTTGCTCGTCAATCTGTTTCATAGCTTTTCTGTCATAATAACTAAAGTTGCTCGTCAATATGTTTCATAGCTTTTCTGTCATAATAACTAAAGTTGCTCGTCAATCTGTTTCATAGCTTTTCTGTCATAATAACTAAAGTTGCTCGTCAATCTGTTTCATAGCTTTTCTGTCATAATAACTAAAGTTGCTCGTCAATATGTTTCATAGCTTTTCTGTCATAATAACTAAAGTTGCTCGTCTATACGTTTTTAGTAGGTTTCATTTCTGTATTGTTGTAAATAATATATTTCGTAGATTTTCAGTTAAATATCTATATTTTCTGATAATTTTTACATCGTTTTAGAATATAAAAGTTTTTTTCCATTTCAAAACGAGTTTAAGTAGAAATTTGTGAGCGTCAATTTTATTCATGCTTTCTCTTAAATTTGCCACGTTTCTCTTCTTCACACTTCTATTATCTTACAGACCTATATCGTCTTTCACACTAGTAGCGTTTTATATATCCATGTAGCTTCGATCCATCTACTAGGTGAAACTGTAACTAATGAGACACAACATAGTTAAGAGCGTTAATCGAACGGCAACAGTTAAAACGTCACAGGATTAAACGAATCTCAACTGAAGCAAGGCAATAATGACACTAAGACGCAAGGATTTAGTGTAAGCGAAAGAGAATGAGAACACTGCAGAAAGAACATGAAACCCAATCTTGAGCGGAAACAAGAATTAAACAAATTAACCTTGGTAACAAAGAGGAACCACAGGGTTAATCGAACGGCAAAAAAATGGGACACTCCAAGGTTAAGAGCATATAACTGAAAGACAAAAAATGGGACACTCCAAGGTTAAGAGCATATAACTGAAAGACAAAAAATGGGACACTCCAAGGTTAAAAGCATATAACTAAAAGACAAAAAATGGGACACTCCAAGGTTAAGAGCATATAACTGAAAGACAAAAAATGGGCCACTCCAAGGTTAAGAGCATATAACTGAAAGACAAAAAATGGGACACTCCAAGGTTAAGAGAATATAACTGAAAGACAGAAATGGGACATTCCAAGGTTAAGAGCATATAACTGAAAGACAAAAATGGGACATTCCAAGGTTAAGAGCATATAACTGAACGACAAAAAATGGGACACTCCAAGGTTAAAAGCATATAACTGAAAGACAAAAAATGGGATACTCCAAGGTTAAGAGCATATAACTGAAAGACAGAAATGGGACACTCCAAGGTTAAGAGCATATAACTGAAAGACAGAAATGGGACACTCCAAGGTTAAGAGCATATAACTGAAAGACAAAAAATGGGCCACTCCAAGGTTAAGAGCATATAACTGAAAGACAAAAAATGGGACACTCCAAGGTTAAGAGCATGTAACTGAAAGACAAAAAATGGGATACTCCAAGGTTAAGAGCATATAACTGAAAGGCAAAAAATGGAACACTCCAAGGTTAAGAGCATATAACTGAAAGACAGAAATGAGACACTCCAAGGTTAAGAGCATATAACTGAAAGACAAAAAATGGGACACTCCAAGGTTAAGAGCATATAACTGAAAGGCAAAAAATGGAACACTCCAAGGTTAAAAGCATATAACTGAAAGACAGAAATGGGACACTCCAAGGTTAAGAGCATATAACTGAAAGACAAAAATGGGACATTCCAAGGTTAAGAGCATATAACTGAACGACAAAAAATGGGACACTCCAATGTTAAGAGCCTATAACTGAAAAACAAAAAATGGGACACTCCAAGGTTAAGAGCATGTAACTGAAAGACAAAAAATGGGACACTCCAAGGTTAAGAGTATATAACTGAAAGACAGAAATGGGACACTCCACGATTAAGAGCATATAACTGAAAGACAAAAAATGGGACACTCCAAGGTTAAGAGAATATAACTGAAAGACAAAAATGGGACACTCCAAGGTTAAAAGCATATAACTGAAAGACAGAAATGGGACACTCCAATGTTAAGAGCATATAACTGAAAGACAAAAAATGGGACACTCCAAGGTTAAGAGCATATAACTGAAAGAAAAAATGAGACATTCCAAGGTTAAGAGCATATAACTGAAAGACAAAAAATGGGACACTCCAAGGTTAAAAGCATATAACTGAAAGACAAAAAATGGGACACTCCAATGTTAAGAGCATATAACTGAAAGACAAAAAATGGGACACTCCAAGGTTAAGAGCATATAACTGAAAGAAAAAATGAGACATTCCAAGGTTAAGAGCATATAACTGAAAGACAAAAAATGGGACACTCCAAGGTTAAGAGCATATAACTGAAAGACAGAAATGCGACACTCCAAGGTTAACAGCATATAACTGAAAGACAAAAAATGGGCCACTCCAAGGTTAAAAGCATATAACTGAAAGACAAAAAATGGGACACTCCAAGGTTAAGAGCATATAACTGAAAGGCAATAAATGGGACACTCCAAGTTTAAGAGTTGGACAGAAAAAATGAAAGAATAAAAATTGAAGTAAACTTAAGAAAAACTGAAATACCACCTTTATTCGTCTTTTACTACAAACTACCAATTTAATTCAATTTTTCCGTATTTAGTTGACTTGGTCAAATGGAATTCTATCTGTTGTCTTTCTGCTATTATTGTATGAAAGGAGAGAAACTGGCATCTGTGTGTTCATTTGGAATTGACAGCTCGCAACAGCAACTCGGATATTTCTCTCTCCGAATCCAAGACACCAACTAATCGGAAATAGTTGCTTCTTTCATGGACCTTGCAATCTTGATTTGACAAGATCGTGCGTCATCAAAATCAATTCATTAATCGTATTTTTTACAAACATTTCTTTGTTCAGATGTGCCTCTCATAAAACATGTGTTGTAACCTAGAAATGGTTACTGAATAAGGAATAACCAAATAGCTTGGAAATGGTAATTTTTATAACATCAACAAAATACAATACTCGTCAGCGGCGTGAAGTAGGTAAACAACTGCTAGTGGTGGACTACTTAGACAGCATATTACGATATTTACCTGCCTCCCCTCGATGTATGAAACGGCACAAGGCTAAATTTTATTGTGGGGAAATCCGATCCCGTGGTCTCGGGCAAATTTGCCCGTACACCCCGCATACACGGGATTGGGTATCTGTCTACCTCCCCGGACGAGACGCTGCCCTTCGGAATAGCCTCGTCCGGGTACCTCTCTGTCCAAAGGCAGAGAGTTCGATACGGCAAGAGCTTCCCACGCTGACAGCTTAGACAGCATATTTATATTTATTGTATACAAATATACAATTATGGCACAAGTCCAAAAAGTGGGGAATGGGTTGAGGCTGGTCTTCACTGACTATCCTATACCTAGCTAATCCGATTTACGACCCATTCCCTCATTACAATTCGCGCATTCACCATTAGAACTCATCCGTCACCAATCAGTCCTCCATATACCATAATACCGCATCCCCTCGGGGGGACCCTACAAAAACGCACCCAGGGATATAAAAATTTGATGATAATAAACATTTCATACATAAATATTTAATGATTGACAATGAGGGGGGAGACAAAACAAACTAAATATTTTTAAAAAATCAAAATAAACATAACTGATGCTAGTAGGACTCGTCCAACCCTAAGAAAAGACAGGTCGCTGTATTCTGCCCTACGACAGAATTAAGAAACACTCTCGCTAAGGGAAAGGGAAAGGAGAAAATATATACCGACATGGGGAATAAATAAATCTGACCCAGTCGAGATTAAAGGGGGCCAAAACCAAACTGGGGAGGTTGGGAATCTCAACTTGGATCATAACAAAAGATGTAGCCAGGAGCAAGCCAGGAACAACGCTTACTCACATTAACTAGGTACACAAAGCTTGTCTAGCCTAACCAGGGAAGGGCTCCGCAGAAAACCACCCCGATGCGAACTAGGCAGTCCAAATGTAAGTTTAACCCCGTAGTAGGGGTCTGCTTACAGTACCAGGTGTCCCCCCAACTTAGCATATTACCCACACTTACAACAGTGTCCAATGTATCTATGAGGGTTAGGACATACCCATTAGTGTTAATAGATACGGTATATAACAATATGGCTCCTATGCTTCGTCTAGTCCGTCTAGTCTAGTTCTTAGGTTTGAAAATCCCCTTTCGGAAATCTTTTCATGAGAAAGACAATTTCTTTAAAATTAATGTAATTTTCTGTAGTTGCTAGTCTATTTTAATTTTTTCGAACGGAAAGAACTCCACTGACAAGATTCATTTGTTGTTCACTGTGCCTTTTCTATAAATATTTTCATGGTAATTGTTTTGAGTAACTTGACTTTTCAAATTTAAACACAGTACTAGATTGGCAGCTAGGTCCCATCATTTTGCAGTTGAAATTGCTAAATTTAACCATAAGTTCTACGCTAACATTTTCTTCTTTCACACTTCTCGCTTGTGGAACTCTCTTCCGGTTTCTTGCTTTCCAATCAATTTTGATCTTCAAAGATTTTAATGCAATGTCTTCTTACTTTATTTTATTGTTTTATCTCCTTAATAAGTTTTTTCATTTACTCATATTCCTTCATACTCAGTAACCGCCTCCTTGCGTTTTAGTTGCTTTATTGCCTTTCTTTTGGGTGAAATGATTATAAAAATCAGATAGGTTAAGGAAGCAAGCTTTTAATTGAAATAGGTTAAGAAAGAAATGTTTTAATTCAAATACGTTAAGAAAAGGGACCTTTTAGCTAGGGAATAGTTTCACCCAAATCAATCACCTGTCAACGTCCACTGTTTTGGGGGGTAGGGTAGATGCAGCAACTTTTCCGGTTATACTCTGTCTTGTTAGATTTCCTAGAGTTAAATTCGTGTTCAAGATCCTGAGAATCTCAAATTCAGTAGAAATGTTCTACAGGACAATCTTGATAACCA
>OZ038499.1:103721066-103768566 GCA_964036315.1 Acanthosepion esculentum
TGTAAGATAAAAATAAACCTCAAGCTTCTTTCTTCGTGTGCCCTGTTCCCTCAGGATGTATTGTAGTCGATTATGGCCCTCCATAATTTCCTGTCTTTTCTAACTCTTAAATTTTTCTTTTCGTTATCTCCCCAAAACATTGTCTCGCCATCCATTTACACAAGTTCACTAAGTTGTTTTCCTCTGTCCTCTCGCCTTCAATTTGTCCTGTGAGTATCAGGTTTTCTAAGCCCTCTTTCCTCATTATATGTCCTAGATATTTCAGCTGTCACTTTCTGATGTTAAGTATGAGTCTTTTCTTTCCATTTTCTCTAGAACTTCGTCATTACTCACATATTCCGTCCATGATATCCTCATCATCCTTCAGTGGAGCCACATTTCTGCTGCTTCAAATCACTTTTTCATTTTTGTGGAGATTGTTAAGCATTCGCTGTCATACAGGAGCACAGATATCACATGGCAGTCCAGTACTCTTTTCTTTGTTTCTAACGAAGTTTTCCTGATTCTTAATGCTCTGCTTAGCGTTTGGAAGGCACCTTTCGCTATCCCAACGCGCCTTCGGATTTCAATGTCGTACTTACCGTCCTCAAGCGCTGAGTCGTCAAAAAATAAATAAATAAACAAATAAATAAATAAAAATAGTAGTTTCCTGCTTTATATGAAATTGAAATATGGCTGGAATCTAAATATTCTTAACTTATTCCCACTGAATAGCGTAATCTTTATCCGTAAAAAAAAAGGATATATGTATACATCGGATGCTTTTCCCAATCGCATTTCTATTTTGTCTCAATGACCACAACAGAATCTTTTTCATTTTTTTAATCATTTCACCCCAAACAAGGCAATAAAACTGCTACAGGCTGGCGAATGTGTTTTTGAGTGATCAGAAGGATTTTTAGTGTTGGTGTTCTAAAACATTCGTCCACAACAATTAAAGAAAAAATTGGAAACAAATCCTGCAAGAAGATTGAAAGCAAAGACAAACATTAAATGTACAACAATAACATTGGTTTATATACAATTATTCACGAATACAATTGAGTTGAACTTTGATGGATAAATGAGAATAGATGTATTTGGCTGCATAGAATATTATTGTGAATGTTTGAACGTGTTTGCAATTGCTATTCAGATTTGTTCACAAAATTAAACTAAGTGTCCAGTTACGTACGAAATTGTCCTTTGTGCTAATTCAGTTATTAGTGTGTAGTGTACGTAAGTTTGTATTATTGTTCAGAATTGGTAGGAGTTACGTACCTTTAGTTGTGTAAGATTTTGTTTGTTTGTTTACGAATACTTATTAAGTAGTGAGAAAAATGTTACTTTTTAAAGTATTGTAAGTTATGTTTAGATAGCGTTCCTGAGAGAGATAGAGCGTGCTTGTGGTTTATTGAGTCAGAGATATTTTGCGCGGCTAAGTCGTGGTTGGTCTGAGTTTTGACTTGCGTGGGTCAGTTTGGCATCTCTCTAGGAATGAAAGTCTGACTGTTTGAAGCGATCAGGAATTTCCTATTTATAGATTTCTATACAAAAATATAGGCTCCGGTGGCTTGCGCGCGAAAATGCATTAAATAAAATATTCTTTTCTTTTATATTCTATTCTATTCTTTTCTATTCTTTTCTTCTCTATTCTTTGCTTTTCTTTTCTATTATTTTCTTTTCAATTCTTTTCAATTCTTTTCTGTTTTTTTCTCTTCTCTTCTTTTCTGTTCTTCTTCTACAAACAAAATTTCTTATAAAATTTTAATTTATTTAATTTCTCTGATAATTTATCTTTACAATTTTTTTTCAGTATTTTTTAAAGATTTCATCAAATTAATGTGGTTATAGTTGGTTTATTTTTTAATAAAGAAAATTATATTGCGATGACACATAACTAAAAATGGGCGCTTATCAGCTATTTTTAGCAACAAAAAAAAAGTGAATCGACTTTAATCAATATAATTTCTAATACACCACAATATTTTGCTTACTGGAAATAGTAAATTTTAAATACTTTAGTGTGGAATATTCCACGACAGCCAGTTAACCCCCGGTGGGAAATGCACTCTTCCTGTTGTAATTTTCACCACCATCATACTTACAAAATATACAACGAGCATTCATTGGTCAATCACCTTCAATCTAGCTCGCTGATTGGTCAGTTTCGACCAATCAAATCACCTAAACGCGACAGCTCTGCTTTCGCGCAAAATAAAAAAGTCTGAACCTGTCACGTGGTACAACAGATTATAAAAAACAAACACGAGTAATTCTCGCTCTCTCTTTTTACTCACTCGTGCGTCTCACTTCTGCTGCCAAAATGTGACCCTTAAAGAACTCCCGTCTTGACTAATGCAGTCAGACGTAAAAGAACTTTACAACAATCACGCAAGAACAATTTCTGAACTCTTACCAACTTGTACAATACACAATTCCAAACATTCAACACATACTAAATTTATAAACTACAGTTTAATAATTAATTCTACCCTTATGAGCTTGTGGTAACAATCACCACCATTTTACATAGAAAATATATAACAAGCATTCAATGGTTAATCACCTTCAATCTAGCTTGCTGATTGGTCAGTTTCGACCAATCAAATCACCCGCACGCGACAGATCTATTTTGGCGCCAACTCAGTCGGAGCCTGTCACGTGGTACAACAAAATTATAAAAACCAAACACGTGTGTTTCTCGCTCTCTTCTCGACTCTCTCGTTCTCTTGGTTCTCTCTCGCGTCTCAACTCCGCTGCCAAAATGTGACTCTTAAAGAACTCCCGTCTTGACTAATGTAGTCAGACGTAAAAGAACTTTACAACATTTCATGCAAGTATAATTCTGAACTATTACCAACTTTGACAATACACAATTCCAAACATGCAACACATACTTATTCTTCTAAACTACAATTTAATAATCAACTTATTCGTCATGAGCTTAGGTACAAATATTACCTAGTCTAAGAGACACAACTCTGTCTAACCTTTTCAGTTCACATGCATGTACATCAAATACTTAATAAATTCAATTATGTTTTTAACCCTACGTTCTGTTTTGTATTTTATACCATGTGCTATTTTACGTCAAATATAAATTGCATTGTGACAACCACATTGGATAGCGACCTCCAGCATAATGGCATGATCTTTTCCACACCTTTTCTAGACAAAATAAAATAATTGTGGCGAACACCCTTCACATATTCCGCTACATGTTTGGTGACGCCGACATATTCCGCTACAAGCTGAGGTACAAATATTTCCTAATCTAAGAGACACAACTCTTCCAAACCTTTCAGTTTATATGCATGTACATAAACACTAATAAATTCAATTGTTATGTTTTAAATCATTATTTTTGTCTTGTCTTAATTGATGTGGATGGAAGATTATTGATCACACACAATTTTAAGCCTTCTGATCAAACCTTCCGATACTTTTCTCACACTCTCCACATCTGCAATAGTATTTTGGGTATTTTAAAAAAACAACAAAGAATTGAATAGGTTTTGTTTGCATCATGTTAGTCTTCTTCACCGTTAATTCTGATATTTTACAAATCGTGTTTTATCTTGTAAACAACTTTAAGGTAAACATTATACCGCTTCTCTACATAATATGACTTCTTTTTTTAAATTATTTTTATTTGTTTCTCGCAATTACGCGCAATGAAGAATTGAGAGACTGTTTAATTTTAAAAAAAAGTTACTACCTGAGCATAAGGGGTAGTCTGACCTAGTGGCTAAGCACATCAATTCCTGACCATAAACTGAAATATATCAAGATAATTCTTGTAAATTATTCCTTCATGTTTGCTAATTACAATAAAATAACTTTAAAAAACTTTTAAAACTCGGAATTTCTGTAACATATAAAAAGCCAATCCAAGGGAGATAATAATTCAACTTTAGGTTGGAATAAGAATTACCTCCCTTAAATTACAAATACCGTTTCTGAGCGTGTAAAAAGCAAGTCATACTATGGCTCTAAAAGCTGATATATTAAAAGTAAAATATATAGCATACAAATATATTAAAACAAGCGAAGGAACTGCAGGGAAAAAATTACTTACGGAAAAATTTCAACAACAAAAAAGGAAAGAAAAAGAAGCTAACCAGTTATCGTTCCTCACTCTTCACAGCTCAAACGAGAAAAAAATACAACTGCGCGCAACTAAAATTAGACAGGGTGGGGGGATAGGTATAATTTTAAAAACTGAATCCTGTAAGTCGTTCTGTAATGTTTGTGAAGAAAAATCTATATAAAGATTTGGTAAAATAAACTAAACAAATGATAAACATTCAAATTATAGCAGGCATTTGAACAAATACTATAACCCGTTCAGATAAAATGAAAAGCTATTTTTAATAAGATAAAATATTCCGACTCAGTGGATACTAACTGAAAATCATTTTTTTTAAATTAATTTATAATTTATAGAGAAATATCAAATTTAAACAGCATTTAAAACATCAAATGATTAATCTGCAAAGCTACAGCTTTTAAGCGTTTATAATTATTTGATTAGAAATGATATACTCTTCAGTTAAACTTCCAAATAAATCTTTGTTTATTTCCATTAAATAATTTAGCTTAGATGTGGCTTTAAAGATGAAAATAGGGGGCACCCAGGGAGGATCAAACTCACTATTCGCTCGTAATTGTTCAAGCAAGACAAGCTTGCTAACTGTTACACCACCTCGAGGTGTCCTTATTTCTTTAACTATTTGCATGGAGTCTGGTGTCTACACTTCAGTTTGTGTGTCAGCATAAATAGGAGACATCATATCAAATGGTCAGTCAAAATACAAAATGGAGGGTATGAGTTGGGGTTAAAATTGAGTCATAAAAAATGACTTCCATTATCTAGTCTATTTTTGAACACAATTTTTTTCTTCCACCTTTAAACTTAGCCAAATAGAATATTTAAAAGATCTTCTGTTAAGAATTTTCCCAAAAAGAAATGAATCCTCTTGTAAATAGATATTTTTCTTACCCACCATGCACTGGTCTATAAAATTTAAAAACTCTTAAAGCAACATTCACTCAGTTTCTTTAATGAAAAAATAAGTTGTAAGTATACTTAATATATATATATATATATATATATATATATATACAATATATATATATATATATATATATATATATATATATATATATATATATATATACACAATATATATATATATATACACACAATATATATATATATATATATACACAATATATAAATATATATATATATATATATGCACAATATATATATATATACCCAATAGTTATATATATATATGTATATATATACACACAATATATATATATACACAATATATATATATATATATATATATATATATATATATATATATATATATATATATATATATATACATAATATGTATATATACACAATATATATATATATATATACACACAATATATACATATATATGCAATATATATATATATACGCAATATATATATATATATATATATATATATATATATATATATATATATATACAATATATACAATATATATATATATTTTTTTTCTTTAGCATTTCACCCCAAGCAAGGTGGGAAGCCACTAGCATGCAAGGGGTTACAGAGAGTTGGAGCTAGACCAAATAGGAGTGATAGAGGAAAGGATGAAGAGAAGGATAGGGGATAGATCAGGGCATCTGGAGACGTCGATTGACATTACATTTGAATTTCATGGGAAATTGTGGTTGTAAAAGAAGGCCTGAAGTAAAAGAAGTAGTGAGAATCCACCAAATCTTTTGGTTGTAATGTTGATTCTTTTTTTTAAAAATCTCATGCTGCCTGGTTTATAAAATGTGTGGCTGGGTCAGTGAAAGTGATGGGTTAATTTAGAGTTGAGGTCAGTGACGACCAGCCCTCCTCATTTTTGGCCTTCAGCCACATTTATGTATATATGCATGAATGAATATAGTCTCTGGCATCAAGGTAAGTAGCAGGTTTTCTTTAAGTCCTTATATACATATATATATATATGTCAATTTTGTAGTGCGTAATCAATTTATGTAACGTAAATCATTCAAACGAAAAACAAATACTGAAGCTAATTATACGGCGAGAATCACTCTCACAAACAATATTTACTAATAAAATACAATCAACTTCGAATCCGTTAATGAATGGTGTGATCCTTGTTCATAAATTCCGGGTTTATCAGGTGTTATTTTTTCTACGAGCCGGGCTTTCAAAAATTCAACCACAGCGTTGCGTCTGCACGCTCCAAAATTATTCTAACATTTAACAATATCTCATTGCTAAAAAAACACTCTTTCGGACCGTACTATCTTTCGATGTTGCATTACTATTCGGAATTTAATAAAAACACACTAAGTTGTCTACCTGAAGATGGTCGTTCGAAACGACTGAAAGCCCGGCTCGTACAAAAAATAAGACCAGATAAACCCGGAATTTATGAACAAGGATCACACCATTCATTAACAGATTTGAAGTTGGTTGTAATTTATTATTAAATATTGTTTGTGAGAGTGATTCTCGCCGTATAATTAACTTCAGTATTTGTTTTTCATTTGAATGATTTACGTTATATATATATATATATATATATATATATATATATATATAAGATAAATGTTGTAATTGTTCCAACAAGGGAAAAATATATGTTTTAAGTGAGTAACCACAAATTTTTTTGGTTATTATGGGGATTTGTTTTAGTATATATATTTTATTCATATTTCTGTTACAGGTGTTTGCAGTCTCATGACCTTCTTCAAGCAAATTAAAGGAATAAATTTTTAACAGAAATAAATTTTCCTTATATTCTTTTAATGTCTCATTGTTCGTTTTCTGTATTTGTGAACCTTCAAGTAAGAAAAAGATGATGTCGTAGCTGATCTCAAATGAGTGAAAAAAAAGACCAACAAACTTCGCCATTGTGTCAAAAACAAAGAAATAAACATCCAACAATTTGAATAGAATTTAATAAATGTTGAATACTGAATAGAATAATAAAATGAAGGTTGGTAATGAATGATAATACTTAGGACAAGAACAACGCATATAAGATTCACCAGCAGCACATAGAAGAAGTAGTCAACTGCTAGAAGTGAGTCAAGTGAATTTCACAATGAACTCTAACTCTAGACCAACATACAGTATTCACTACTGTATTTATGGGACTGGGGACATACCCATTATTGTCTGTAGGTATGCTACAACAATAACAATAGTAAAAATTAAGAGAAAGAAAACATTCTTAGAATAGTTAAAAAGAGTTCATAAAAGGTTGATTGAACTAAAGGTTGCGAACACTAATGTATTTGTATGTATGGATATGTGAATGTATGAAATATGTAGGTATAGATGTCTGACGCGCAACTCCATGAGAGCACCTCTTTGCAACTGTTCAGTCTCACATTGACTGCTGACCTGAGATGGAACAAATACATTGAGTCAATAGCTTTTTCCACCACAAGGAAAGTCGACTCCCTGTGCCGCGCCAAAAAATTTCTCTTGCCGGAGTCGATCTTTCAAATCTACAAATCAACCATTCACCTTTGCATGGAGTATTACTGCCATATATGGTCTGGAGCCCCTTCTGTTTGTCTCAAGGTCCTTGATAAAATCCAGAGACAGATATGCAATGTAATTGGCTCTGATCTGGCATCTCATCTGCAATCGCTCTCTCACAGACGTGCCGTAGCTTCTCTCTGTCTTTTTTATAAATACTTTCATGGTAACCGCTCCGATGAGCTGCTTTCGCTGGTTCCCAGACTTCATGAATTTAAGCGTTCTACTAGGCTGGCAACTCACTCACACCCTTTCACTGTCAAAACTGTTAAATGTAGTCGTCTCTTCTACTCCGATAGCTTCATGTCTCGCACCTCTCGCCTGTGGAACTCCCTCCCCTTTTCCTGTTTCCCTGATAGCTATAATCTCCAACTATTCAAATGTAATGCCAATCGACATCTCCAGATGCCTTGATCTATCCCCTATCCTTCTCTTCATCCTTTCCTCTATCACTCCTATTGGCTCTCACTCCAACTCTCTGTAACCCCTTGCGTGCTAGTGGCTTCCCATCTTACTTGGGGTGAAATGCTTAAAAAAAAATATATAAAACTGAAAGTCAAATGGCAATACCATGACATGAGAAGTCTCTAGACTTATCAAAAGTCTTGACCCTAAGAAAGCCACGGGTTCAAACAAAATTCCAGTAGTTGTCATTAAGAATATCAACCCGGAATTATCCCCAATCCTAGCAAATTTATCAACTGCTGCTCAAAGAAGAAATCCTTCCCAAGCCTGTCAAAAGTGTCAAATGTATGCCTGATTTTCAAGAATGTGGACATGCGATCTTCACCCTCCCAGTACAGACCCATCAGTATCATCTGTAAGCTTTTTGAGATCATAATCAATAAGAAGGTTGTCGAGCACATAGAAAAGAACAACCTCTTCAGTAACAGCCAGTATGTGTTTTGGTTAGCCTGATCCACTGATGACATCTGAACTACCGTCACTTACAGAATCAGTAATTCTCTTGATGACAAACACACCTCGAGGACTAGGTATCTCAAAGGCTTTTGACAAGGTATGACACAAAGATTACTACACAAGTTCTCCAGTTATGGAATCACTGGAAGGGTCTTCTTGATCATAACTACCTTCAGGGACCTACCTGTTAGGAAGGATTTTTACAATAGCCAGTCCTCCAGAGACCTAGAGGTCACTCCTCAGACCAACCCTCTTTTTGATCTACATAAATGATCTGCCTAAGATATACTCAGATCATTTGTGAACATCTATGCCAATGATACGACAATATACAGGCACACATCTGAAACTCACATGGTCAGAGATTGATGACTGATCTCTCTTTTGATCTTGCACAAACTACCCAATGGGTTAAAAACTAGCTGGTTACATTCAATGTCTTGAAGACAAAGCTAGTTACATTCCATCGCCTATCTGACCCTAAACTACCACCAATAAAGATTAAGGGTGGTCCTCTCAGGGATGCACTGTGCCTCAAAAGACTGTTGAGCCTCAAATTGACACTCTGCCTCAAGTAGAACTTATACATACGATCCGTTGCTAAGGATGCAGATAAAATGGTCAGATAAAATGGTCAGCTCTCTGTACCGCTCCAGTAAGTTCTTGACTCCCCTTACTATTCTCTACCTTCACAAGAGCTACATCAAGCCACATCATATATTGCCATGTGGTAGCATGTCCAGACATCATCACTCTCCAGACTTGATAGTTCAAAAGTATCTGCAAGCCCTTGTGGATGACAAATTATTCTCCACCCTTGAACGTCTCTCTCACAGGTGGGATGTGGCAAGCCTCTTATTGCTCTACCACTCGGTCAGTTATGTGCCATATGTGATATACGCTTAGGAAGTCATGTATGTAATTCCTGCTACTGACAAGTGGTAAAATGTAGTCCAGTCGAATAGGTAGATGGAACTCCATAGACATAGAGAAGGCAGTCGATCTTTGAGAAGAAAAGCTCAAATGAAACCAGAAGTAAACCATTTAAATCAACTGCCATTGGAATGCAGAATGGCAGTCAAGTGAAGATGGTATTACATGATAAACTATGTATTTGGCTTTTACACCACCTTCGCAGAGGATAATACGCATGTTGGTGAACATGGTCCAGCAATACTATCAGTAAATCTGTTATGGCAACTCTCTGTACAGAAATGGTGAACTGTAGATGGGTACTAACCCATTGAATGACAAATATGAGTGTCATGAACACCCAAATGAATCCATCAGACTTCATTACATTCACTTACATGAAAATACCCTTGGGAAAGGTACGACCCTTCTCTTCTCCCTCAACCTATGAGTTAAATAGCAGGACAGGTTGGATTCTATAGCCTTGATTGGCAACCGGTCTACAGATGGTGACTCAATAAAACCATCTATCTCCTAGCAAGCCTGGGCCACCCATAGGGATACATTGTTCCATGAAAACACAGTGACTGAAATTCTTCAGTCATGTTGTGCATTCTGCTACAGACATTGAAAGCGTTTATTACTGATGATTGCAGTGCTTTCGAAAATCTTTGATGGCTAATCATCATGCTCATCTCTACATTACATTTTAAAGCATCATCATCATCAGCAACTTCAAGGGACAAGTCAGCATTCTTTAGATGCTTAACCCAGTTTTGGAAAATATGGTCAGATATCATTTCATTTCCTTCCATTTTTATAAATCCTGCCAGCAGTTTGAGCTGCGTTGGAGACCAGTTTAAATTAATGCTTCAAATTTGCCTGAAACTCTACTCTTGTTTCCTCCATTAAAACATCTGAAATAAGACACAGATGATTTGAAGGTATTATATGATAATAATTTTAATAATGGTGAAGTTATTGTGAATCTTGAAATACATTTTGTATTAAATGCCTGTAGAAGTAAAAATTTTTGATACAACAAAAATAAAATAACATGAATATAAAATAAAATGAATTAGAATATGAAATTAAATGAATTTAAAAATTAAATTAAAATTAATTAAAAATAGAATAAAAAATAAAATGAAAAAAGTTCAAATAAGTTACGTCCAGTGCAACTATGACCCAAATTTCAAGACTGATTGGGGGCTCCAGGCAGTGCTTTGTGACCCCCATCATCTTATCAACATTTGCTTTTTTCTACCTATATTTATATCGATTACAAATTACACTACACACAATTGACTATTAAAGGATGAATAATTTTCACGGATTTTGATGTCATCCTGAGGTCATTTTTCTTCTTTTTTTTTGGTGAAATCCATGAATCTCATGATACGTGTTGAAAAAAAACACTGTTTAAAATTCACTATTTTTTATCCTTAATGTTGAATATGTTAAAATTATTCAACTTTTTAAAAAGAAAAACCTCAAGTTGATGTTAAAAATTGCTGCAAAACATTGAGCTGGAATAATCAGTTATGACATGTCTCTAATTTGTATTTAGATACATTGTATTTATTTTCAATTTTTCTAGTTGAATTGTTCAACTATACTTCATGTGATACATTATTGTACATAATTAAGTTACAATAAAATTTATATTTTATATGAATATTACTTGAAAATTGAGATGTAGGGGGGCTCTGTATCATAGATTCGGTGGGGATATCTTACATCGGGCAGGTATTATATATTCAGCAAGGCCCACAAGACCTTTGCACCGGCCCTGGTTAAAGTCCAGATAAGGTTAAAATAAAATAATAGCAATGATACTTATTTATATAAATAAAAAAATTATATAATTCACTATATATCAAGGCAAACAGAATTTCTGCCAATAAGATATTCAATAGTTATTGATTGCTATAATAATAATATACTTATATATATATATATATATATATATATATATATATATATATATATATATAGTAATAGCTGGCTACTCGTATTCGAGGATACCCATTTACTAAGGCGGCTAGCCAATCCCTATTGCAGACTCTCACTCAGGCACATTTGTGTTTGCTCAACACCCACAGATCCCACCTGTGGTTTATACTGCAACTATGCTGAGCAGGTTATCTAAAATGATCAACAATTTGAACAACACCAGCACACTCAAACCCTCTGTCATGATGACTTGTGACTTTTTGCTAGCACAGCTGTCGACAGTACCAAGTGTTCCATCAACCCAATTTCACTCACAAGGCTTGTGTCAATCCGTGGTGTGGTTTTCAGGCACTTTCCAAAGGTGCCACATACTGGGATCATTTCCCCTCCAGACCAATAACATCAGGAAGTCTCCTTCCTGACAAATCGAAAATGGTGAGGTTTGAACCCAGGTCTCATGGTCAGAAAGCGAACTTTCTAACCAATCGGCCATGTGTGTGTGTGAATATATATATATATATATATATATATATATATATATATATATATATATATATATATATATATACGTCTAGTCACACTCATGAGCTGTGAAACAGCGAAACAGTCTGTCTGTGGATGACAAAAATATAAATATATATATATATATATATATATACTTATTATATTTATTCCGTATACACCAATCCTATACTTGGGTATATATATATATATATATATATATATATATATATACAAGTATAGGATTGGTGTATACAGAATAAATTCCAATAACCAATTGCTCAATACAATTATTTATTAAAAAATTATGACATAAATATGTTATAAAATCACTACAAAAATAGCCATTTTGTTTCAACACTTCTGGTGTCCTATCAAGTGATGATGTTGAATGTAGAACCTACAGAATTGTTGAAACAAAATGGCTGTATATGTGTGCGTGTGTATATATATATTGTTACGCTCGGGGTTTCGTTGGGACTACGATAGCCAGGACGCAACGAGAAAATAAAAAAAAATAAACCAGAGTATCCCAGGGTTCAATATAAAATTGACAAAAAGAACAATGGGAGGGGAATTCTCCAATTCCGGACGTTGGTGAACGCAGTGAGAAAACGAACAATATGCAGACACAGCACAACAGAAGACGACACGAGGGTATACAATACAAATGCTTTATTTATGAAATATACAAGATATTAAATTAAGGAAAAGAAAACAAAACTAAATAGTACAAGGGATGGCGGGGGGACAATTTGTTGGTTAAACATATATCAATGCAACGAAATATAGACAAAAATAGAGACAGCAGATTATAGAATATATATATATATATATATATAAACATGCAATGACTTACAAAATGATTAAATAATAAAAAATTTTAAAAAAGCTGAGAATATTCATTAATCAACCTCATTCTGTATTTTACTACTTGCAAAAGTCTCTATTTGTTTCACAGTTCACTGAATCGAGATGGCACATAGACGACGAGCCAAGGTGAATTCCAATCATCATGCTTTGGAAGGTTCTTGGATCATCTGAGCATCTTCACTGATAATTCATGTGCTTAAACCCCAGGGGCTTATCCCCCTAATTCCAAACCCACTCAGAAATATCGAAACTCTCAGCTGTATACAACCACTTTCTCAGATCGTTGATTAAAATTGACTCTAAGTGACTGAAGCCTGTAGGTCTTAGCAAGGACCAT
The DNA here is from genome assembly GCA_964036315.1 of Acanthosepion esculentum. NCBI lineage: Eukaryota > Metazoa > Mollusca > Cephalopoda > Sepiida > Sepiidae > Acanthosepion > Acanthosepion esculentum. Next base: position 103,734,130 of record OZ038499.1, read on the forward strand.
TCTTTAACAAACCTCATAGACTGACTTTACCGAATCACAAACAAAGAACTGTACCAAATAACAGAAACTACATCAGAGGATAGAGTAGAAATGTTGATCATATAGTAATAGAGGATAGAATAGAAATGTTGATCATATAGTAATAGAGGATAGAGTAGAAGTGGTGATCATATAGTAATAGAGGATAGAGTAGAAATAGTGATCATATAGTAATAGAAGATAGAGTAGAAATAGTGATCATATAGTAATAGAGGATAGAATAGAAATGGTGATCACGTAGTAATAGAGAATAGAATAGAAATAGTGATCATATAGTAATAGAGGATAGAATAGAAATGGTGATCATGTAGTAATAGAGGATAGAATAGAAATAGTGATCATATAGTAATAGAGGATAGAATAGAAATAGTGATCATATAGTAATAGAGGATAGAATAGAAATGGTGATCATATAGTAATAGAGGATAGAGTAGAAATAGTGATCATATAGTAATAGAGGATAGAGTAGAAGTGGTGATCATATAGTAATAGAGGATAGAGTAGAAGTGGTGATCATATAGTAATAGAGGATAGAATAGAAATGGTGATCATATAGTAATAGAGGATAGAATAGAAATAGTGATCATATAGTAATAGAGGATAGAATAGAAATGGTGATCATGTAGTAATAGAGGATAGAATAGAAATAGTGATCATATAGTAATAGAGGATAGAATAGAAATGGTGATCATATAGTAATAGAGGATAGAGTAGAAATAGTGATCATATAGTAATAGAGGATAGAATAGAAATGGTGATCATATAGTAATAGAGGATAGAGTAGAAATAGTGATCATATAGTAATAGAGGATAGAGTAGAAGTGGTGATCATATAGTAATAGAAGATAGAGTAGAAATAGTGATCATATAGTAATAGAGGATAGAATAGAAATGGTGATCATGTAGTAATAGAGGATAGAATAGAAAAAGTGATCATATAGTAATAGAGGATAGAATAGAAATGGTGATCATGTAGTAATAGAGGATAGAATAGAAATAGTGATCATATAGTAATAGAGGATAGAATAGAAATGGTGATCATATAGTAATAGAGGATAGAGTAGAAATAGTGATCATGTAGTAATAGAGGATAGAATAGAAATAGTGATCATATAGTAATAGAGGATAGAATAGAAATGGTGATCATGTAGTAATAGAGGATAGAATAGAAATAGTGATCATATAGTAATAGAGGATAGAATAGAAATGGTGATCATATAGTAATAGAGGATAGAGTAGAAATAGTGATCATATAGTAATAGAGGATAGAGTAGAAGTGGTGATCATATAGTAATAGAGGATAGAGTAGAAATAGTGATCATATAGTAATAGAGGATAGAGTAGAAGTGGTGATCATATAGTAATAGAAGATAGAGTAGAAATAGTGATCATATAGTAATAGAGGATAGAATAGAAATGGTGATCATGTAGTAATAGAGGATAGAATAGAAATAGTGATCATATAGTAATAGAGGATAGAATAGAAATGGTGATCATATAGTAATAGAGGATAGAGTAGAAATAGTGATCATATAGTAATAGAGGATAGAGTAGAAGTGGTGATCATATAGTAATAGAGGATAGAGTATAAGTGGTGATAATATAGCAATAGATGATACAATAGAGATAGCAATCAATTAGACATCACACAACTTCCTACTTATGCATTTCCTCTATGGTCACATGGTCTACTTCATTCAATAATGGGATCAACTCTGTTTGCTCACTGGTGATCTATATTCAACCTCAAGTGTTGGCAGCAACACTTTATCCTATATAACACTAATATTACTATTACCAAGAAATACCGAAGAATTGTATAAGGATTATTACATGGAAAGAGCTAAAATTATTGTTGGTTCCAGTCATACTGGGAATACTGCAAAACACTCTCCCCTATTCAATTTATAGGCAGAAGCACACAAATGCATGCTGGGATTTCTCCCTAGCCATTAAGATAGGCTTCTTGTCAGTGTCATGTGATTCAGTCTTGGTCTGTCTTGTCTTGAAGTCATAACGATGCATTAGTTCATCCGAATTTGCTTTTGTGTGCCAACCGCAATTCTTAGTTTGTGAACCTTTTACCATTTTACTTGTTGCTTTGCCTTATGAATGTTCATTTGTCTTGCATGCTTTATATTATTTTTACCCTGTTTTCTTGCAAGTGTTTATTGCAAATTTTGTCAATTCTGTTTGCTAGATAGTTCTGCCATTTATTTACATTTAACAATAGCCAATCATCCTACAATTACCATTGTGCCACATTCCGTTCAAGTGGATATACGGATAAATATTGATTTCCGTTGGCCAAAATCTAAATAAATCTTCCAAAGTTCATTCTCTCACCTTCGTCTTTGTTACATTTGCAATTTGTTCTGAGAAAAGGTGAACTATTCCCTCAAGATGATTCTAGACAGCATGTTTCTTAGATGAACAGACAAAAATTTTTACAGCTTGACTTGGAAGTTTTCTCTCATCTGTCATATCCACCAGATGTTGCATCTTTTGATTAACTGGTCTTCAGAGAATTCTTTGAATAAAAAGAATTAAATTCCTTGGAAGACTACAAAAAGCACTTTGAGCAGTTCTTTGTTGAGAAAGATTAAAAGTTCTCCGAAATGGAGTTACAAAATTGCCTTATAGCTAAATGGATGGCCAAAGAGTAAATTTGCTGTTCAATAAACTGAATGGCGAAAATAAATAAAAAAATTGTCTTTTAGTTTTTTTTTTTTTTTACCTCATAAAGCAAACACTTTTTTTTAGAAAAAAAAAGTGTCTACTTGGACTCAGTGGAAAAAGAGCGAATAATATCTGAGCAGTACTAAAAATAAGATTTATCAAGATATCCCTAGACATGGGTAGTGGAACAAAAAGAGTTTACATTGTGTGTTCAATCCCTGGGTTTAGCAGTTGTGTATTTGGGCTCAGTGGAAAGAGAGTGAACAATAACCAAGCAGTAGTAAAAATAAGAATTAGACGAGATATTCGTAGGCATGAGCAGTGTATGAGAACAATCTACACTTGTAGAATAAATAAAGGGGGTTCAGTTTGGAATTCCCTGTAGGTTAACTTATAAGAAATTTGGTTGTACAGGGTTTTTTTTTATATTTGTGGAGTGAGTTGGCAAATGTAAAATAAGTAACAGAACTGTCTGACAAACATAACTGACAAAGTTTACAATAACAGCAAGAAAAAGAAAAGAAGAGGACAAAAAAATATAAAGCAAGCAAACAATATATAAAAGACAAATCAACATTAATAAGGCAAATCAATATTTGTAATATATATGGCAACAAAGAAATGAAATAATAATAAATGTGGCGGCAAGATGAGGGCAATAGTTCGAATAATGTAAATAGTGTACATAATACCTCATCTCCGAAATATAGACAGATACTGAAAGGCCGAAACCTTGTAATAAATATGGCAACAAAGATTAGGATAATAGTCCAAATAATGTAAATAGTGTACATAATACCTCATCTCAGAAATACAGACAGATACTGAAAGGCCGAAACGTTGTAATAAATATGGCGACAAAGATGAGGACAATAGTCCGAATAATGTAAATAGTGTACATAATACCTCATCTCAGAAATATAGACAGATACTGAAGGGCCGAAACGTTGTAATAAATATGGCGACAAAGATGAGGACAATAGTCCGAATAATGTAAATAGTGTACATAATACCTCATCTCCGAAATATAGACAGATACTGAAAGGCCGAAACCTTGTAATAAATATGGCAACAAAGATTAGGATAATAGTCCAAATAATGTAAATAGTGTACATAATACCTCATCTCAGAAATATAGACAGATACTGAAAGGCCGAAACGTTGTAATAAATATGGCGACAAAGATGAGGACAATAGTCCGAATAATGTAAATAGTGTACATAATACCTCATCTCAGAAATATAGACAGATACTGAAGGGCCGAAACGTTGTAATAAATATGGCGACAAAGATGAGGACAATAGTCCAAATAATGTAAATAGTGTACATAATACCTCATCTCAGAAATACAGACAGATACTGAAAGGCCAATACGTTTTAATAAATATGGCGACAAAGATGAGGAAAATAGTCCGAATAATGTAAATAGTGTACATAATACATCATCTCAGAAATATAGACAGATACTGAAAGGCCTATATGTTTTAATAAATATGGCGACAAAGATGAGGACAATAGTCCGAATAATGTAAATAGTGTACATAATACCTCATCTCAGAAAAACAGAGAGATACTGAAATGCCAGAATGTAGTAATAAATATTGCAACAAAGATGAGGACAATAGTCCGAATAATGTAAATAGTGTACATAATACCTCATCTCAGAAATATAGACAGATACTGAAAGGCCGGAAACGTTCTAATAAATATGGCAACAAAGATGAGGGCAATAGTCCGAATAATGTAAATAGTGTACATAATATCTCATCTCAGAAATATAGACAGATACTGAAGGGCTGAAACGTTGTAATAAATATGGCAACAAAGATTAGGATAATAGTCCAAATAATGTAAATAGTGTACATAATACCTCATCTCAGAAATATAGACAGATACTGAAAGGCCGAAACGTTGTAATAAATATGGCGACAAAGATGAGGACAATAGTCCGAATAATGTAAATAGTGTACATAATACCTCATCTCAGAAATATAGACAGATACTGAAGGGCCAAAACGTTGTAATAAATATGGCGACAAAGATGAGGACAATAGTCCAAATAATGTAAATAGTGTACATAATACCTCATCTCAGAAATACAGACAGATACTGAAAGGCCAATACGTTTTAATAAATATGGCGACAAAGATGAGGGCAATAGTCTGAATAATGTAAATAGTGTACATAATACCTCATCTCAGAAATATAGACAGATACTGAAAGGCCGGAAACGTTCTAATAAATATGGCAACAAAGATGAGGGCAATAGTCCGAATAATGTAAATAGTGTACATAATATCTCATCTCAGAAATATAGACAGATACTGAAGGGCTGAAACGTTGTAATAAATATGGCAACAAAGATTAGGATAATAGTCCAAATAATGTAAATAGTGTACATAATACCTCATCTCAGAAATATAGACAGATACTGAAAGGCCGAAACGTTGTAATAAATATGGCGACAAAGATGAGGACAATAGTCCGAATAATGTAAATAGTGTACATAATACCTCATCTCAGAAATATAGACAGATACTGAAGGGCCAAAACGTTGTAATAAATATGGCGACAAAGATGAGGACAATAGTCCAAATAATGTAAATAGTGTACATAATACCTCATCTCAGAAATACAGACAGATACTGAAAGGCCAATACGTTTTAATAAATATGGCGACAAAGATGAGGGCAATAGTCTGAATAATGTAAATAGTGTACATAATACCTCATCTCAGAAATATAGACAAAGCAATACTAATATGGCTAAATGTTCACCAACAAAGTATTGGTATTAAAACAAAAAAACTAGTTTGGATAAGCAAACGTAGCATTCTGACTTCAAAACAAGACAGTTCGAAACTGAGTCAGATGAATCTTGAATTGGCCTATTTTATTGCCTAGGAAAAAATCCCAGCATGCATTTGTGTGCTTTTGTCTATAGAAAGAAAGAGGAAAGTATTTTGCAGACATTCTTATTGGTCTGAAATGAACAAAACCACCTCAAACTAATGGATGAGGGCACTCATTTTACCTCCCCTAATTTACCCATTTCTCTGGGGCTAATTTCACATGTTTAATTTGATTATTAATTAGATGTGTTTTTCAAAATTTTCAGAAGTGAAATCTGAATGTCCGAATTCCAAACAATAATAAAATGATAGTTCGAATGCGTTTCCACGTCCTTGTGGGTGACAAACTATTTTCCACTCTCCAACCTCTCTCTCACAAGTGGGATATGGTGAGCCTCTCACTGCTCTATCACTACTTCCATGGAACGTGCTCGGACGAACTACTTTCCATAGTTTCACCAGGTTTAACCTTCACATTGTGGGTGGAATTGATTTTTAAAAAAAGAGCTACAACTAGAAAAAGCAGTTCACTCTTATGCCAGACAAATTTTTCTTGCGAGAATCCATCTTATTTATATTATTTGCATTGTTCGGACTGCTGTCTTCATCTTTATTGCTATATTCACAATGTTTCGGCCATTGTATGCTTCGGCCTTCTTCAGGTGATTGGAATTTTGAACTGAACCCTTTATACATTTCGGAAATATAGACACATATAGAATCCATCTTGCACATTTATAAAACTACCATTCATCTGTACATTGAATATTGCTGCCATATCTGGTCTGGTGTTTGGCTATATATCTCTAACATTGCAACAAATTCCAAAGAAGGGCCTGTAATATTGTCAGTCCTGACCTGGCATCTTGATTTCAGTTACTTTCCCACCACTACTGTGATGTAGCTTCCCTCTGCCCTTTTCTATAAATATTTTCATAGCAATTTTTCTAATGAGCCCTCTTGATTGGTACGTCAAACACATGAATTTAAATATAATACTAGATTGGCCCTTAGGTCTCATGGTTTTACTATTGAAATAGCTAGCTGCAGCCGTAAGTTTTATTCTAATAGTTTCTTTTCTTGCCTGTGAAACTCTCTTCCAATTTCTCATTTCAATGACACCTACATTCTTCAAAATTTTAAATGCAACATTAATCACCATTTTCTGTCTTCTTGAATCCTGTTCTCCTATTGTCCTTTCTCCTCACTAAAGTCTTCTCATTTACTTTCACTCCCAGCAACCCTTTGCATCTTAGTGGCATTATTGCCTTGCTTGGGGGGAAATGATTATAAACAAAAATGAAGATATAGTTCTACAGAAGGATGCTGAGAATACCACAGGTGGAACCCATTAGCGATTTTTAAAGAAAAGAAGTTTTAAAGAAAATAGGAACTAGAAAAACACCCCTACTTAAAGTAAAAAAAAAAGACAGTTGAAATTTCTGGGACTTTGAGAAAAGAGGGCTTGGCAAAAATAATACTCACTGGATAAATTAAGAAGAAGTGGGGGGTAGATAGGAAACTGTGAGGAACTTACCTAATAAGTTAATATTAATGGATGGTAGAACAGGGACAAGTAAGGAGGGTAAAGATTCAAACATTACTTAGGGCTACAATGGACAGAAAATCGGTGAGAGCCATGATCGTCCATGTTCTGAAGGGTTATGGTACTTAAATGGTGATCTCTACAGGAGTATGTGCAGGTAGCATAATAGTTATCATCATAGTAAAATTGGCAAGCCGGGTTCAAATGCCAGCCTAGTTAGTTACCTTTACCAACAACAGGTTAAATATTAGGATAGACTGTGCTTTGTATCCTTGGGTAGCAGAAGAATTATTCCGATTCCAAAACCTTTGAGAATGCAGTAGGAAACCATTCCCTTATTTTCCCCAAGAATTTATGGAAATTCACCGATGATAACATAAAAGAATCTGTGGAGAGCCATGATTGGCTATATGTTATTGCAATATTATTGGTCCTGACCTGGCATCTCAGCTTCAGTCACTTTCACACCACCATAACATAGCTTTCCTGTGCCTTTTTCTATAAATAATTTCATGGTAATCGTTCTGATGAGCTCTCCTCTAGAATTGTAATATGGGGATGAGTTAGTACTTTCATAGAGACAGTGAGGTATTATGGTGGATGTAGTAAGAAAGGTACGTATGAATGTGTTGTTTTGGTGCAAGGAATATTGTTCGTACGATTGGGTCAGTGTTTGCGGCTAGCTAAGTTATATTTAAGACAGAAGAAGACCGTCCTTTCCTCAATCCCCCCTTCGGCCTTGTGCCACATTTCTGTGTATTAATCAGAATAAATATCGCTCTCCTCTAGAATATTAGGGTTTCTTTTTTAAAAGTTATTTTTATTTCCCACCTCACACAGATAAATTGGAACTAGTTAGAACTTCATAGAGACTTTGAGGTATTATGGTAGCTGTAGTAAAAATGGTAAGAATGTGTTGTTTTGGTGTAAGGAATACTGTGGTAAGTTTGGGTCAGTAATTGTAGCTAGCTAAGTTTAAGATAAAACATAGTGAAGACCAACCTTTTCCCATGCCCCCACTTTTGACCTTGTACCTCATTTTTGTATTGTTTAAAATAAATATTACTCTACTCTAGACTTCATAAATTTAAGCAAAGTACTAGAATGCCAGCAAGTTTCTTCTATCGCACTTCTCGCTTGTGGAACCTCAAAATGGAAAATTGTGATGTGTTTCTTCTGTTGGGGCTTCATTGGACTGAGTTTCTTTGTGTTGTTGTATCTCTTGTTCAGGTGGATGTGTAGTCATAACAATATAAATAAACCCAGTCTGATAAAATCCTAATGGATGATATGTCACAAAAACTTTTTCCAATTTGTCATATATATGTGTGTGTGTGTGTGTGTGTGTGTGTGTGTGTGTGTGTGTGTTGATACATACTATATGTACTATTTTTAAAAATATCAAATTGAAATTTTGTTTCATAAAAAATTTTCAAATCTCACTCACTTTTTTGAAAACTGTATTTTCAAAATAATGTTGCATCTTATACACCAAAATTACTGCAATTTGCATTTTCAATGATTGACTTGTTTGGAGTGGGTTCAGTGGCCCCTTACCTAATCTTTGATCTGAGTTTTGTATCTATTTCGCTCTTATTTAAGACAAGGTCATGAGTTGAATGTCAAGTCTAAGATGGCTTTTCCTGTGGAAATGATGCTATCATTTTCTTGATTGCTAATCTAACGTTCTCTTCTTGCTGAACGCTAAGTGACATGCCATCTCTCTGATACCCATTATGCTTGTGGCAAGACAAAGCTATATCACTGATCCAATAGTTATTAGATCCTTGAGCAGACTTGTGGAAATTGCAAATACTGATGACTGAACATGGACAACTTTGGCCTTTTTTTCTTCCTCTTGTATCTGTTACTTTCTCTTTTTCTTTTCTTATATCTTTTTAATCATTTTTCCCCTTTTTCTTTCCTTTTTTCTGTTTGTAATATCTTTTCTATAGTAACTATAATTTATTTGTTCTAAAATTTCTTTATTTCATTCTTAACTTATTCCCCAAAACTTATTTTCCCCTTATTTCCTCTTTGTATATTTTTTGACATTTATCATTAATTATTTTTCCTTCTTTCAGATTGCTAAACCATCTGTTCATTGTTTCATTTTTCTTTTAGTCTTATTTCTCCTTTATTTTCTATTCATATATTTGTTATAGTAGTCTATAATATTAGTAATATAATTTTTCTTTCTTTTCATTCTCAACTCCTTCTTTCTATTTTTCATTCATTTTTTAATCTTTTTCTTTATTTTCCATTTGACATTATTTATTTCTTATATTTTTTTTATCACAACTCCTTTTTCCCATTTTCTTTTTTTTTTTGCTAACCTTTTTTCTCCTTTATTTTCCATTTATATTTTTTTTCTTTAAGTATAATCTGTTTTAATGTTTCTTTTCATTCTTAACTCATTCTTCTCTTTTTTCTTTCTTTTTCTCTTTATTTTTGAGTCAAATATTCTTCATCCTTCCGCAGTTTTATTCTCTCTTTTCTCTTTATTTGATATTTGCTCTCGCATGACTGGTCTTTTTTCTGACGGTATTTTTCATTTCCATTCACCTTTAAATTTTGTTCCTTTCTCTCTTGTTGATTGTTTTCTTTTCTTTTTTGCTTTCCATTTTCTCTACTTAGTTTCTTCGTTCTGCTTTTCTCTAGTCAAAGGCCATTTTTCTTTCTCCTTCACTCATTTTCTTTTCTTTTCCTTTTTTCCGATCCTTGCATTTTTCTCCCCCTTTTGTTCCTTTTGTCTTTTCTCATTTTCTTTTTCTTACTTTTTCTCTGTTTTTTTCTACAACCATATCTTTTTCCTTCTATTCTTTTTTTTAAAACTTTTATTCCCTTCTTTTTTAACTTTTTATTTCATCCTCTTCATTTTCATTCACGCCATGACCCCCCCCCCCCTGCATTCTTCTTGTCCCCTCTTCTCTCTTCTAGTTTTATCTTTCTTCCTCCTCCTTTTCCTTTCTTCCCTCTTGCTTACATTTCCATCTCCTTTTCCTCTTCCTTCTACTCCAGTTTTCTTTTCTCAATAGCAATAGAGTCTTGAACTGGCAAATGTTCCTCCTTTCAAGTGACCACAGTGTCTAGCCAGATTAAATTTCTTCCAAATATCAGCAGCTCTGCACAATCCCCCACGGCAACCAACGGTACTGAACTTAATATCAGCAAAGGCCAGAATTGATGTACGAAAGGTAAGAGCGGATGTCGTATGCCTGTACAGTGTTGGAGAAAAGGGAGAGAAGAGAGGGGGCAGAGGGTAAAAGTAAGAAAATTCAAAGTAAACTCTACTTACAATAGAAAGAAGAATGAAAAACAAATAATAATAATAAAGGAGTAACAAGAAAAGGAAAGGAATGAAAAGAAAGTAAAGTGAGCAGAAAGAATATAAGAATAAGTAAATAAAATAAGATGAAAAGGAGGGAGGGAATAAAATGGAAGAAAAGTAAAATGAGAAGAAAAAGAGTAAAAAAATCAATGAAAGAAAAAGGAAAAGAGTGCAAAAAAGAGTGAAATGAAAAAGTAAAATAAGAAAGGAAAAAAAATTGAAAGAAAACTAAGATAAGAAAAGTAGGGTAAAATAATAAAATGAAGCAAATAAGAAGAAAAGAAAAAGAAAAAAATCAATGAAATGAAGTCAGATAAGAAAAAGTGCAAAATGGAAAAAGAAAAATGAAAAGTGCAAAAAAGAGTGAAATGAAAAAGTAACAAGAAGAAAATGAAAAAGTGAAAGAAATAAGATGAATGAAAAGAAAAAGTAATATAAAGAAAAAGTAAAATAAAGAAAATGAAGATTAAACAGAAAATGAAAAAGCAAAATAAAAAATGAAGAAAATGGAGAAATAAAATAAAGAAAATGAAGAAAAAGAAAATGAAAAAACAAAACAAAGAAAATGAAGAAAAGGTAAAAAAAGAAATGAATAAGGTAAAATAAAGAAAATGAAGAAAAAATAGAAAAGGTAAAATAAAGAAAATGAAGAAAAGTAAAAGAAAATGAAGAATAAAAAAGAAAAAGTAAAATAGAGAAAATGAAGAAAATTAAAAGAAAAAGTAAAATAAAGAAAATGAAGAAAAGTAAAAGAAAATGAAGAATAAAAAGAAAAAATGAAAATGTAAAATAAAATGGAGAATAAAATGAAAAAGAAAAAAGAATGAATAAAATGAAAGAAAAGTCAAATGAGGAAAAAAGATGAAAAGATAAAAGAAAACACAGAAAAAAGCAAAAGAAATAAAAACAAAACTGCAGAAGAAATATAAAAGAAAGAGTTTTAAAAAAATGAATAGGAAAGATAGAAAATAAATAAATGAAATGAGAAAATATTCTCTAAAACAGAAATAAAGAAAATTCCATCAATAAGATAAGAAACAAAGACAGGTAAAAAGATGAAGAAAAATAGAGCAAGAAAATCAGGCAATAAAATGAAACAAAGCAGCAAAGAAGAGAAAGAGAAGATAAAATTAATAAAATTCAAGTCAGGTAGGATGGAAAATAGAGGAAGAGAAAATTTATTGAAGAAGAGGAAAAAGAAAAAAAATCAGAGGAATTGGGATCGGGGGAAAATAGACAAACATATGTAATATAAGGAATGAAAAAAGAATAAAGCAAAAAAGACAAAAATTATTTCCCCATTCAACTTTAATACTGATACCCTAAGGTTTCTCAAATCAAGCTTTATTTCCTGCCCAGCCTATACACACTGCTCAACATGGTTCAATGCTGAGAGCACATGACATGTACAACATTTGAACACATCACAGACAATGATTGCAGATTTCACCGACATTTGGAATATAGTATATATTAGATACATTTGGTGCTATTTTTTGTGATTAGCTGAGCTGCCAGATTGACTCCCTCTAATATGTCCTCATCCTTGCACAACAACAGTCAGTCTGATCTTTCCTTTTTCTTAGGCTGACTCAAACTGACCATCTTAACATCTCCAGTCTGTCTTACCAGAGACGTAGTTCTACAGACAAATGCTGAGAATACCATGGATGGAGAAAATATAAACAATGAAGAAATTTTAAGGAAAATGGAAAGAAAAAGGATAATTATGTATGAAATCAGAGAGTTAAAATTTCTGGGACACATAAGAAAAAAAGGCTAGGAAAATTTGACACTCAAAGGACATGCAAGGCCAGAGGAAAACAGGGAGTAACAATTGTGTGTAAATGGATGGCATAACAAAGGCAAGCAATAGTAAAGACTAATATTGCTATAGCTGTTAAGAATAAGAAATTGTGGAGAGCCATGATTATGCATAACCTGAAGGAACATGGCACATAGAAAAAGAAGCATATTCTCTTAAAATTAAAATCTAAACTAGAAATTCAGCTTCAGACATCTGTTGAGGGCCTGATAAAATATCCCTAGTAAGTAAATGCAAGACTAATATATATATATATATATATATATATATATATATATGTGTGCAAATATATATAAAAATAGGAAAGAACACGTTAGGCAAATAATCCGAAGTTCTTTAGTATTTTTTGTTTTTATTTTTAAAAAACAGTGCTCAATACAAAAGTAGAGCCTAAATCAACAAATTTTCGCATTAAATAATTAGCATAAAAATTTTTTTTAAATTTCATAGTCTGATAAAAGGTTTAAAAGCTTAGCCCAATCATAAGATTAAAAAAACCCCTTTATGAAGTTGTCAAAAAACCAAATTGTAGTTCTATACGACGCATTTATATACAAACAACCCTTTTAGAAAAAAAAAAATCTTTAGGCATTTAACAATGTAGCAATAACGCATGACACCAGTAACTCTCTGTCGCTGAAACAGACAAGACGATGAGTGTAAAATGAATGTCATCATTCGCTTTAAAATAGACACCCCAACCCTACCTTGACTTGACCTCTTTTGAAAGTAACTAATATGTTGATACAAATTGTTAACCCTTACACCCCTTAATTATTGTTTCAGCCGTTTCCATAGTAATTAATTTTACGAATGAACATGCTTATAAAGCTGCATAAATTTCAAGATTAGTTATTCCAAAAAATTTTGCCTGAAGATGAAACGGAGCTCAATACTTTAATTCAATTTAATTTTAACATTTATATTGAAGTTTTTGGCCCTTGTTTTTGAAACATGAGAACTCTTATGTAGTGAAGGAATCATATTTTTAAAAAATAATTATATATAAATATGACAAACTGGAAAGGTATTTTGTGATGCATTTCACCCATTAGGAGTTCATCAGACTGGGTTTTGTTGATGTTGCCATGTCGACACATGTACACAAAATGAGAGATGCAGGTAATTTTAAAATTTTTTAAAGAATATTTTTAAGAGGATATTTTTTTCTCAATCTAGCCAAAATCATCTGTATTCTTTTTCTTTTTTTCTCCATCACCTTTCTCCCTATCCAACACTGTGACATATAATTCATGTCCATGTGTAGATGTGGCAATGTCAGCAAAGCCCAGTCCAATGAAATCCTAACAGATGAAACGCATCACGAAAAAACCTTTCCATTTTGTCATATTTTTCTAAATAGTTTGCTAATATATAAAATTATACAAAATTATATCATTATATATTATCATTATTATTATTATTATTATTATTATTATTATAAGAAATTATAATAAAAACATTTTGAATTTGCTACTGAAAGTCCTGTTAAAATTCACAACACCCCATAAATAAAAATAAAAAAAATTGTAAACCCCCTCTTAAAATTCATAATTCCATTAAAACCAAAAATTAGTAACGCCATTAAAGTCCACTATTTTATTAAAATTATTAAACTCATTAAAATTTTGCATCCCATTAAAACAAATTATTATAACCCATTAACATTTGCCACCTGATACAAATCAAAGTTTTTTATATTTAACACCAAAAATGTTTGATAAAATAATATATTAAAAAAGATATAAATCTAATTAGACAGATATTTATGCCATCTGAATGTTTCCACTATGATGTTCCAATCTACCATGTGAAAAAATTCTATTAGTTTTGAAAATTAGCATCTGAGATTCTGATTCTGATACTAACAGTCTATTTAAAAACATTCTGAGATGGAACAAATACATCGAGTCAATTGCTTCATCCACTGCAAGGAAAGTTGGCTCCCTGTGCCGGGCCAGGAAATTTTTCTCCCTGGAATCAATCCTCCAAATCTATAAATCAACTATTCGCCCTTGCATGGAGTATTGCTGCCATATATGGTCTGGAGCCCCTTTTGTTTGCCTCAGGGTTCTTGATAAGATCCAGAGACAGATATGCAACGTAATTGGCCCTGATCTGTCATCTCGTCTGCAGTCGCTCTCTCACAGACGCGCCGTTGCCTCGCTCTGTCTTTTTTACAAATACTTTCACGGTAATTGCTCCGATGAGCTGCTTTCGCTGGTTCCCAGGCCTCATGAATTTAAGCGTCCTACAAGGCTGGCATCCCATTCCCACCCCTTCACTGTTCAAACTGTTAGATGTAGATGTCTCTTCTACTCCAATAGCTTCATGTCTCGCACCTCTCGCCTGTGGAACTCTCTTCCTTATTCCTGTTTCCCTGACAAATATAATCTCCAACTATTTAAGTGTAACGTCAATCGACATCTCCAGTTGCCTTGATCTATCCACTTCCCTTCTCCACATCCTTTCCCCTTTCATTCCTATCTGCTCTCACTCCAAATCTTCTGTAACTCCCTTGCCTTGATCGATCCACTGTCTTTCTCCACATCCTCTCCTTTACCACTCCTATCTGCTCTTCCTCCAAACCTTCTGTAACCCCTTGCGTGCTAGTGGCTTCCAGCCTTGCTTAGGGTGAAAAGCTTAAAAAAAAAATATATATATATGCAAATGACATAATGATTTATGTGTGTCCCTCCAAAATCAAAATGGCTAGATGACCAAAACCTGACAACTGATCTCACCTCTGACCTAGCTCTCAGAACTCTAAGGAGGAAAAACTGGCTTGTATCATTCAGTACCTCCAAAACCAACCTAGTAACATTTCATCATCACCAAGCAGACCCCAAACTTTCTCCAGTTATGACAAACACTTGCACTCTCAATGTCTGGAACTTTTATTGGGATTCAAGCTTACTCCAGATTCCAAGTGGAACTTGTATATATGACCCATCACGAGAGATGCTGGAAAAATGGTCACTTTCTTATACCAATCCAGAAAGTACCTGGTTCCTTCTGCCATGCTCTATATTTAATGGTATATTTAATGGTATATTTAATGGTATATTTAATGGTATATTGCTGCCATATCTGGACTGGAGCTGCTCAATCCTCAATTTCTTTCCCACAGATGAAATATTACTAGCCTTTCACTGCTTTATCACTATTTTTTTAAAATCATTTCCTCCCGAGCAAGGTGGAAATGCCGCTAGTATGAAGGGGGTTACATGGCACGAAAGGGAAACTGAGAATAGGGAGGATTGAGGTAAGAACAAAAGATAAATGGAATTTATGGATGCAGAAGATGCTAATAGATGTCGTGCTAAAATTTTTGAAGATTTTAGTTAATCAGGGAAGCAAGTAAAAGGAAGTTTCACTGGTGGAAAGTGTGAGAAAAGAATCAGAGCAGAAGTGGCAGTTGCATTTCGACAGTAAACTGATGGGACCTATATGACAATCTAGTAGCACTCTTAAATCCATATATTCAGGGAAAAATTTTGTCAGAGCAGTTGTCATGAAAATACAGGGTGACCCCAAAAAATGGAAACTTTTTAACAATCCAATAAAACCAAGAGTGATGGAAGAAAAATATTTAATTCATAGTAATTGAAACCTTAAAACATGCCATTTAAGAAACAATGATGAAATTTTCATTTTTTTTAAATTACGTCCTGTAGATGGCGTCCTCCTGTACGAATGCATTCTTGAAATCTGCTGTTGAGATTCCTCAGTGACTGCTGCAACATCTCAGCTGGGATACTGTGAATTTCATCTTGAATTCTCTGTTTTAACTCATCCAGAGTTCTTGGTCGAGTTGTGTAAATTTTACTCTTGAGATAGCCCCACAGAAAAAATCACAAACGGATAAATCTGGCGATCTAGGGGGCCAAGCAACGTTACCAAATCTTGAGAACACACAGTTACCGAACAATTCTCATTACTAAAATGGCGAAATGTTTACTTGCTCAAGGTCACTGTCTCGCAGTGTTGCCACTTGCTCATATCTGGAAATATGTACTTCAAAAATTTCCGTTTTTTTGGGTCACCCTGTATTTGTAGAATGAACAGAGGGAAATCACATCATAGAAACTAACTGAAGTGAAGATGCCTGGTCAGGATCGCTTAAATAACTGATCCTTCTTTTGATTTTGTCAAGACTCTTGAGATGTACAGCAGGAGTACTAGACCCGATATGGAAACAGTGTGTTCAATGGTAAATTTCTAAATGGGCAAAATGGATTCTGACAAAAAAACTTTCCTTGCAGTAATTGCAGCTATTGATTTTGATCTAGTCGCTTGACTTTATGTCAGTGGAAAATGTGAGGTTTTCATGGCACATTTTCAGACAAGCTACATTTCTTATAGGTGCACCAGTTCAGATTTTCATGGCTATGGCTTTCCAAGCCATGTATACAGGAATAAATCATTCTCTCTCCCTTCATATCGTGTAAAGAGGATGTTCCACTCAGACATATTCTTTCTCAGAACTGTTACTTTATGGAACAGATTCCTAAAAAGGATGCTTCTCTGATCAAAAGGATGCTTCCCTGATCAAAAGATGCTTCTCTGATCAAAAGGATGCTTCCCTGATCAAAAGGATGCTTCCCTGATCAAAGGATGCTTCCCTGATCAAAAGGATGCTTCTCTGATCAAAGGATGCTTCCCTGATCAAAAGGATGCTTCCCTGATCAAAAGGATGCTTCCCCGATCAAAAGGATGCTTCCCTGATCAAAAGGATGCTTATCGGATCAAAAGGATGCTTCCCTGATCACTACAATTTTAGCCTTGTGTCAGGTGAGTAAGATTGTATAAAAAAATTAACAAAAATATCATTTTAGTTTTTATTGCAAGTCAATTTTTAAAAATAAAACTATTAACAGACAAATGTTTGGGATATATACCTATATTATTACAATAAGTATGCCATGTTAATTTCAACATAAGATATCTATTTAAAGGTGTAAGATTTTATAATACAACTCAAGTTTTTTTTTTTTGGCGGGGGGTCTATTACATTTTAACCCCCACCTATTTGACTTGATGTAGTGAAGATATAAAAAAAAGTTGTTGTTTTTTTCTTTTCTACTTCTATTTTAAAATCAAATGGAAAGTTATTTTATTTATTTGAGAAAATCTATGAAATAAATTAATTGCAGCTAAATTCAGCATTTAAAGAAAGAATTCGATTGATGCAAAACTGTGATAGTGCCCAATTTTACTCAAGGAAAGGTTAAGGTGTAATCTTAAAAGATATATTTTTAATTTTTACTAAATTGAAATTTTTTAATTATTTTGTTGTTTGTCTTACTTAATTTTCCAACCATTTTTAAAAAATAAATAAATTCTTTCATGAAAAAACTTGAAAATAAATGTCATCATTCATTCGTGCTTTTCATCAATCAAATTCTTTGGCTGGGTGGTGCAAAAGTGTAATAGCACCTTTTTTCATTGTCTCACAAATATAGACCTACATACCGCTGAAATTAGCAGTTTCCATATAGGTAACATTGGGCATTCATTGACCAAGCTATTAGCATTGCTGTTAGTTAACATTTATCAAATATTTTTCTTAAAACAGTTAAAAACTTAGAATTATCCACTAAATGTTATAGTTCTTTCTAGTATTTTAAAAAGTGGTTTCCTTCCTGACATTTTGTTTTTGGTTACGTGGAAAGTTAGTAGCTTAATTATATTATTATTTTTTCTTCTAATCTGCTAATCGCCATCTTCTGTCTTCCTAAATCCTATCGTTTTATTGTTTTGTTCTCCTCACGAGAGTGTTTTCATTCTCTTTCACTCCCAGAAAGCCCTTGTGTCATTATCACCTTGCTTGGGGTGAAATGATTAAAAAAAATAAAAAGTTAGATGTGCTATCCATTTTTGTTGTTGTTGCTTTTGAAAGTATTCAAGGGATTTGATATTAAAAGCAAGGGATAAACATTATAAGCTGAAAGTAATATAATGCATTGCTCCCATAAATTTGTGCATATTCAGAAAACTTTGCCAACATCAGTTGATTAATATCAATTGTGTAAACACTGATTTACATAATAAAATAGTATAGACAGGTATGAACAGATTTATATATGAAATGCAGTGGTTGAGAGAGATGGTTAGCTCGACAGATTGAATTGGTCGATTTTATATGTTAAGCTTCTCGTTGGGTTATTGTTAGATATTGAAATCTTTATCGTATTTGAATCAATAATCATCTACTTGGTTTAGTATTAGTTAAACAGTGGTCAGTTGAGTTTAAAAGCATTTAATTAGTTCTGGGATATACGGGTGTTCCAATAACTTGGACCGATTTGAAACTTAATTCACATTTAAAATCTGTTCAAGTTATTGGCACACCCTTTATAAACATCATCTATCTTTAAGCCTATGAGCATTTACATAGTTGGTAGCCCTTTTTATTGTGGGGGTGAGTCTTATCCTTTTACAGGGGTTGCAGTCGGCATGTTCTAAGCCCTGCCAACAGGGAAATAGATATGTAAAGACAGACCATAGGATATTTATGAACAGATTTTGATAAATAAAAAGAAAAAATTGGGAAATGGATAAATAGATTAAGATAAATAGGAAGAAATAAAATGGGAGATATATATATATATATATATATATATATATATATATATATATATATATATATATATATATATATATATTTAGTTGTATTGATGTGAGTTTGTGACCCTGAGTTTCACATCCTTGCAATTGTCAGGCAAATATAGATAAAAGATATATATAGATATAGATAAAAGAAATGATTGATATATATATATATATAAGAAAACATTCATATATATATATATATATACATATATATATATATATATATATATATATATATATATATATATATATATATATATATATATATATATATATATAAAAGATCCAGATATATATATATATATATATATATATATATATAGATAAATAGATAGATAGATAAAAAAGATTCAGATATATATATATAGAGAGAGAGATTTAGATAAAAGAAAAGAATTACATATATATATATATATATATATATATATATATATATATATATATGTAAATCTTTTCTTTTTCACGCTGTCACATGATAAAAATCTTCGCCCTGCACATGATAACATCATCGCGTTTTTTGAATTTAAAAGGATTTTAACGTTTATTTAGTTTGTAAAAAAGTAGCAACATGATTATGCTACAAGATAATTGACAAATGTTTGTTTAAAAAAAAACATATAATAAAAATTTTGACTAAAAATATTGACCCTGAAGATGAACAATGATGTTCGAAAGCGCTAGGTCATCGTATGGACAGTACATATTTCGAAATCATTTTCAAATAAAAAGTCTCATTAGAGAATATGAGAAAATTCAAAAGAAAATATGCAAGACTATGTTTAAAAGAAAAGTTGCTGCCAAATTACACACACACACACACACATATATATATATATATATATATATATATATATATAGATAGATAGATAGATAGATAGATAGATAGATAGATAGATAGATTTAGATAAAAGGAAAGATTCAGATATATAGATAAATAAAAGGAAAGATTCAGATATATATAGATAGATATATAAAAGAAAAGGTTCATATATATATATATATATATATATATATATATATATATATATATAGATAGATAGATAGATAGATAGATAGATAGATAGATAAATAGATAGATAGATATATAAAAGAAAAGGTTCAGATATAGATAGATATAGATAGATAAAGGAAAAGATTCAGATATTTAGATAGACAGGAAGGATTGAGATAGAAAAAAGGGGCGAGAGATGTAGACTCAATCAGATAAATGAATAGACATAATGTGAATTGTACTTTTGCTTGTTAATCTTGATTTTTCAAATGTTACAGGTTATATAATTTGCAACTTTTCCCTGGCAGACTCTTAAGATAAATGGTGTTTTTGCTGAGTGTACTTGAGAGGCTGTATAATGTAGTCAGTCAGAGGCATAGATGTTCTTCTAGGCAGAACCGCAGAGAATGTTATACTGTATGTACAGCAAAATATAAATAAACAAATAAAACATTACAGCAAATAGACTCTATAGAGAAAGAAATTCTAGATCTTCTGATTGTACTGGCCAGGTCTTATCTGCAACAAATAAAAACATCTGATGAGTTTGACATATTAGAAATGCCAGTCTGTGGAAAAAAAATATCGAAACGAAAATAGATTAACTTTTGCACTGGGCAGATAAACAAGTACAATTTCAGTTGACATTGCACAACACGCTTTACCTTTAAGATAGCATGCAGCGTGAACTTGAATTAATTTCTTTGTGTACCGATTCTCTAAAGCAGAGGTAATGGCAAGAAAGATGTAAAAGAAAAAAATCGATAAGTAAAAATGAATGTCCGTGACTTGAAAAAAAATATAAATAAAAAAAGGTGCTGACAAAGAAACCACAAAGAGTTTTATTTAAGAGAATGTCTTCAAAGTTCGTGGATTTGAGTTGCATGTCAACCACAAAGACTTAAACATAGCAGCCACAAGTGTAAATAGCTTTCAGCTAACTGTAAAAAACATCTGTCTGTATTTCTGAGATGAGGTATTATGCACACTATTTACATTATTCAGACTATTGTCCTCATCTTTGTCGCCATATTTATTACAACGTTTCGGCCCTTCAGTATCTGTCTATATTTCTGAGATGAGGTATTATGTACACTATTTACATTATTCAGACTATTGTCCTCATCTTTGTCGCCATATTTATTACAATGTTTTGGCCCTTCAGTATTTGTCTATATTTCTGAGATGAGGTATTATGTACACTATTTACATTATTCAGACTATTGTCCTCATCTTTGTCACCATATTTATTACAATGTTTCGGCCTTTCAGTATCTGTCTATATTTCTGAGATAAGGTATTATGTACACTATTTACATTATTCAGACTATTGTCCTCATCTTTGTCGCCATATTTATTACAACATTTCGGCCGTTGTATGCTCCGGCCTTCTTCAGGTGGTTGGAATGTTGAACTGAACCCTTTATTTCGCTCACTGGGGTAAACTGTTCTAGTTCCACATGCCATGTTTAATTCCCCTCTCTCTGTGTCACTGGATCTAAGTAATGCCACTGTGCACAGTGGATAAAGGCGTTGGTTAGATCCAGTGACAGGACCCAAAGAGTGTGAGTTCAATACCCGGTTAAGGCAGTGGAGAACTTGGAGAGGGGAATTAAGAGGAGATAACTGATAACTGACATCCATTAAACATGGCACATGGAACTAGAACAGTCTACCCCAGTGAGTGAATAAAAGGGTTCAGTTCGGAGCATACAACGGCCGAAACGTTTTTAAATTAATATGGCGACAAAGATGAGTCCGAATAATGTAAATAACGTTTTCTGTCAAAATACACCAAATATATTTATTTGGAAACTGTTCGTCATGCTTATAGGTAAACTGATGACAATGAGACTGGTTGCCACCTCAAGGCAAGAGAGCCCAGTTTACCCTACTATTTAACAAAAAGTGGAAGGATTATGGATTCATGCCTCTTCCAAATGAATTAACGCAAAGTGAATGAAATAGAATCAAGCTGATAACTGTTACACTAGCCACTCCCCCATCTCGATTGAAATAGGTAATAATGATTGTCATAGGATGGCTAGATTTGTAGTATATTGTTGCTGAACTTGTATGAGGCAACAAACATACACACACACACACACACACATATATATATATATATATATATATATATATATATGAATATCATTATTGTTTGAGTTGCGGCAAATGGGTAGAGTGTGGGAGAATCAAAGAGGTTAGGATTGTGCACACAGGAATTGACGCAGACAAATTTTCGGTGAACCTCTTGCCAGCCTCTCTATCTAGATCAAGAATTGGACCAGTTAAATAACATTTGGACATCTATGCAACTTTTTGTGGCTATGCCTTCTTCCGGTATGTCGCCACGCAAGCACACATTTCCTTCCACTTAGAACACCTGTGTGCCCTAGTTATTCAAATTTCCGGACACCTGTGCATACTGTTTATTTTAGCCACTGGATGCATTTCCTGTTTATGCAATCACCAGTTCCAATTTCCACTCTCACACTGATGCAG
Source organism: Acanthosepion esculentum (assembly GCA_964036315.1). Taxonomy (NCBI): domain Eukaryota; kingdom Metazoa; phylum Mollusca; class Cephalopoda; order Sepiida; family Sepiidae; genus Acanthosepion; species Acanthosepion esculentum. The sequence goes on from OZ038499.1 coordinate 103,756,512, forward strand.
TGGAAGTAAGGCCAAAGGTCTTTCCTCAACCAATATCCAACAGATTGGATTATAAGTACCAAATGGAGGTACATTTGAAAACTAAATGGTGATAAATTTTAAACTGACTTTCTCCTACTGAGAACCCAAGTTGGAGTAGCTTTTGCATTGGTGCTCAGACCAGACATCCAGTTCATTAACAGAATGCAGTTCTTTAAATTAAATGCTTCTGGCTTGAAAATTACCCTTTGGCTAGATCATTACAACACGAGTGATGAACACAACAACTGTCTAGCAGTAAACCAGATTTTGTTAGACTTTACTACTATAATCAAGCAAAGGTGAGTTGAGGTGTGAGGGAGGGGAGAGTAGCTGTCCGTATTTCTGCAAGGCCCATGTCAGTCCTCCTGTTCTGCCTTTTCACTGTATGGTCAGCTTTATAGCCAAAAGGCTGCTTTGACCTGTCACCTTCGTCCAAAAAAATAATCTTACTACCGTCACTTCCACTTAGTCTGTACCTTTTGTACTTTTAAGTTGTCTCCAATTACTAATAGCCGTCAAACAAAAGTAAATGTTCCATATCGAGTTGTCTTAAATTTAACTTATATTGCTACACAGCTTATCATAATTATTATCATTATCAGTTCCCTGAATGGGTGTGGTCATAGGATCACTGAGCATCTGACCACCTCCATCCATTTGTCGGGTTTGCATGCCAATGTCTGAGGCTCTGTGTATGATCTTCCTGCCCACTAAGTGATGCTGTCAGCCCATTTTTTTCATTTGTCTCTTTTTCTTTTCCCTAAGATGGAACCTTATAGGATAGCAGTGGAAATAATGTTTGATCTCATGACATATATATAACATTTCAATTTTTTCTTGACGGTGAATAGATCTTGTTTCTTGGTTTTGAATTCAGTATTTTCCTTCTCTTACATTGGCTGCCATTCAAGGCACTGTTTGACCTGTTATTTAACACATAGCTCAAGGAAGATGGATTTATGCCTTTTTGAAGGGCATTATCATGAAGTAAAGGAAATGGAATTGAGCAGGAATTTAACTTTGTACACCTAATTCACTTTTCATGCCTTCTCCATGATGATGCCTTTACCAATTTTGCCTCAAAGTTGTTAATGCCACAAGCATTCTTCATTAGATATTGGGCAAATAAGGCAGTCTCTCAAAGATAAGTGATCTGATTTAATATTTTGGGAGGTTTATTCTTTGCTTTTAATTTCTGCTGTGAAGTTAACAACAGCACAATAATGATTGAGGAACAGTGACAAAAAGTGTTAGAAATCACAAAACAATGCTTAATGGTCAAGTGGTTAGAACATTCACTTTCTGATCACAAGACCAGAGTTCAGATCTCATCAAGGTCATTTTTTTTTTTCCATGATTTCAGACTCTTCTCATTAACTTAAATTTCTTCCTCATTTTATATCAAAAGGAATTTCACATAAGCTCACTACTTTCTTTCCTTCTTCTTCTTGGCTCATTGGTTAATTTCTATGAAGGCAAGGTTTCCATTGGCTCTAAAAGAATTTCATATAAGCTCAAGAATTTCTTTTCTACTTTTTGCTCACTGGGTAATTTCTGTGAAAGGCAAGGTTTCCATTGGCTCAAAAAGAATTTCACATAAACTCAAGAATTTCTTTTCTACTTCTTTGCTCATTGGCTAATTTATGTGAAAGGCAAGGTTTTCATTGGCCCAAAAAGAATTTCACATAAGCTCAAGAATTTCTTTTCTACTTTTTGCTCACTGGGTAATTTCTGTGAAAGGCAAGGTTTCCATTGGCCCAAAGAGAATTTCACATAAGCTCAAGAATTTATTTTCTACTTCTTTGCTCATTGGCTAATTTATGTGAAAGACAAAAATCTCCTATAGGCTTGCAAATCTCTTTCCTTCTTCCTCAGTCCTCTAAATTTTAAGTGAGTGGGTGAAGGGTGTTATTATTTTACATTCACTACAGTTCCGTCTCCTTGAATCTTGTTCTGTTATTGTCCACAGTTTCTTTCACTCTTAGTAACATTTTGCATCTTAGTAGCTTTATCACCTTGTTTGGGGTGAAATTATTAAAAACATACGTAACATCATAGTTTCACCTTTTGATATTAATGACATTAGATACTGATTTGGCTGGCAAGTAAGAATTGGATAAGATATGACATTAATTTCATGGCAAGTAAGAATTGGATAAGATATTTTTCATGACATAAACAAGGAATATAATTAGCAACATTGAATTTTCTACATCCAAAGGTTATCAAATTCCCTGGTATTGTGTCTATAATCATAAATGAATTAGGCAGAAACATGTCAACAGATTAAATAGCTTTTAAAATTCATTATGATTCAGGAAAGGAGACACTCGTATGACAAATGTGTGTGAGTTTATTATTAAAGTGAGTTTATGTGCAAATTATATCAGCAGTAGGAAAAGAAAATTGATCTTGTACGAAACATGGTTTTGGTTGAAAGAGAGCTCTTTAACTTGAAGTTCATTAGGAAAAAATTAAAAAAATGTAGATTTTGCTACAAGAGACAGGATGGTATATTCGAAGAGATTACTGAACAAAACCAGAGATGAATTCTCAACTTTGCAACAAATTAAAGGCAAAATTCTAAAATCTATGTCATATTGTTTAAAAAAATATATATAATATATTATAACTCTGCTTGTCCCTCTTTATGTTAGATTGAAATATATTATAATATATTATATTATAATATATTATATTTTACTAACTCTTCTCATTAACTTAAATTTCTTCCTCATTTTATATCAAAAGGAATTTCACATAAGCTCACTACTTTCTTTCCTTCTTCTTCTTGGCTCACTGGGTAATTTCTGTGAAAGACAAGGTTTTCATTGGCTCAAAAAGAATTTCACATAAGCTCAAGAATTTCTTTTCTACTTTTTGCTCACTGGATAATTTGTGTGAAAGTTATAATACAATATAATATAATAATATAATATATAGTAATATAATATAATATATTATATTATAATATATTATATTATAATATATTATATTATAATATATTATATTATAATATATTATATTATAATATATTATATTATTATATATTATATTGTATTATAACTCTGTTTGTCCCACTTTATGTTAGTTGGAAATACCATTACACCCATTCAATACCTCATAAATAATGGGCTCTTCCATTTTCACCATGAAAACACAAAACTGACATATCACAGACACTGTTCAGCTTTAGTGAGAAAATGAAAGAAAAGATGTGCTTAATGTCTGTTTCAGTAAAATGAAATAAGTCAATTTCAAATATTTCATTTGTACACTCTTACTTATAAATAAATTTATTAATATTATAAATGTTTGCAAGACCGGTTTTCAGCTATTTGATATTATTAAAAGTACATACATTGTAGTTTAAACACACATATTTGTATTATTGAGGGTACAGACATTCTTTTGATTTCAACTACTAGTCTTTGTATATCTCTATGCAGGGCTGTAATTTCTATCGTACAATGCACATAATTGGTCTCTATTCTGGGAACGTCTGTCACAATTTCTCTGCATGATATATTTCATTCAAGGGTCATCTGATGTGCAGGGATGGGGGTATGGCTCATTTAACATATTGACTTACTTCAAACCCTGACCTTTGTGGTGTAATGTGTAGCATGATTTTCATAACAAAATTTCTGGCTAGGAGTCAGGGGCAGAGAATAGGCATTATATGACAGTAAGTATAGTATGCTTTAGAGAAAAAAAAATATATATATATATTGTTATTAGCTAACATCAGGAAAAGATCAAAGTTGTAACTATGGAATGATAAAAATATATAGGGGGGAAAAGTTAGCAAAAGTTGTGTAAAAAAAAATGTTTTATGAATTATTGTTTAAATTTGGGGTAGAAAGAAAAGGGATTTTTTGGGGAGCGTTTTTTATTTATTTTATTATAACTTTTTTTTTTCATTTCAAAGAGTAGGTATAAGAGATTGCGGAAAATGGAAGTGGGTGGGGGAGTTGTCGCAGTTAGCTCCTCCTCATTTCCTTAACCCTTCAACAGGGGTCTCTCTCTCCCGGGAGTATAAATACTGGCTGACCTTTCGCCTCTAGCTCTTTCCACGGCTTCACACACGTGCGGCCAACTGCCTCTCCTGTGGCCGCAACCTCGCACGTGAGGCGAGGTAAAAAAAACTTTCTCTTTTTCACTTACACCACTATGTGACCTCTCACACAAGCAGCATTTCCCATATTCTGGGAACACGTTTACGCGTTCGTACGGACACTCAACACACACACAACTTTCCATACAGACACTGTAACATTTTATTCATGTCTTCAATGTATTTGTAATTCGTGTATTAATCTATTTGTTATTAATATATATTTGTTCGCATACATGTATATTGGTCTGCTTTGCCTTCTTTGGATTCGTTGGACTCCATTGAAGTCCAACATTCTTATGTAGCTGGACCGGCCAGCGGAAGCCTTAACCCGGAGATATCCTCTCATTCTCTTCGCATCAACACACTTCACTCCCATCGCACGGTCCACTACAGAGTCATAAAAAAGAAATATGGGAGACCTTTTCAGTGAGCAGAAGTGGCAATATCTGTTTGGATCTCTGGGTTGAGAAGTTATCATTATTATTTACAGTGGACAGCAGAGTAAGAACAATTTGCCCCTGTAGACAAAATATAAGTGGGTGCTTCGCTGAAACATGTCTAACATCTATAACAATCTAGTTACGTGATTCATTGAATGCGACAGACGGGGAAAATCTTTCAACCTATAGAGTGAGGTGATTCTGAGACAATCAGAAGTCCTATCAGGATTAATTACTGATGGCTACAATCTTAACATATGCGGATGACGCAGTGTTGATAGCAGACGGAGAAAGAAAATGACAAGAACTGCGACAGAAAGTAATGAAGGAAAGTGAGAAGAAAGAACTAAACACATGAATAAGTAAAAGGATAGAAGGCATGGTTGTTAGTAAAAGGCATGAGCACAACATGCAAATTACAAATTGGAAATACCAAAATCAAACATCTGGGAAGTGTTTTAACAGACGATGAAAAGTGCAACACTAAATACAATGTATCTAAATACAAATTAGAGACATGTCATAATAGATCATTCCATCTATACAAATTAGAGACATGTTGTAATAGATCATTCCATCTATACAAATTAGAGACATGTCATAATAGATCATTCCATCTATACAAATTAGAGACATGTTGTAATAGATCATTCCATCTATACAAATTAGAGACATGTCATAATAGATCATTCCATCTATACAAATTAGAGACATGTTGTAATAGATCATTCCATCTATACAAATTAGAGACATGTCATAATAGATCATTCCATCTATACAAATTAGAGACATGTCATAATAGATCATTCCATCTATACAAATTAGAGACATGTCATAATAGATCATTCCATCTATACAAATTAGAGACATGTCATAATAGATCATTCCATCTATACAAATTAGAGACATGTCGTAATAGATCATTCCATCTATACAAATTAGAGACATGTTGTAATAGATCATTCCATCTATACAAATTAGAGACATGTCATAATAGATCATTCCATCTATACAAATTAGAGACATGTCATAATAGATCATTCCATCTATACAAATTAGAGACATGTCATAATAGATCATTCCATCTATACAAATTAGAGACATGTCATAATAGATCATTCCATCTATACAAATTAGAGACATGTTGTAATAGATCATTCCATCTATACAAATTAGAGACATGTTATAATAGATCATTCCATGTTAAATAACACAACCAGCAATTTTTAACAGTAGCTTTAAATTTTTCTAGTTAAAAAGTTGAATAATTTTTACGTATTCAACATTTTGGATCAATAATTGTCAATTTTATATCGTGTTTTCTTCATGAGCAAAACAAATTCACGGATTTGGTTGCAAAAAATGAATGACGTCAATATCCATAAAAATGTTTCATTCTTTAGTCAGTTGTTCTTAGTTTAATATTTGTAATGCATATAAATGTAGGTAGAAAAAACATAAATGCTAATAAGAAAGCAAGGGTCACAAAGCACTGCCCGGGGACCCCAATCTGGCTTGCCCTCTTTGTCAGTGAGTGTCAGGTGTAGTGCTCACTAACCCTGTCTCTCTCGTTCAGTTTTGTTATTGCTTGCCTTGCTTCCACTGAGTACTGTACTACCCAACCCAGAATCAAACTTAGAATAACTACATCACCAAATTCGCAATCCAGCACCTTAATCTTCTGGATTATTGTCTTAAAGTATTAGGGATTAAAGACTGTCTTTTATTTGTCTAAGTAACTTTTGACTTATTTCTACTATTTACATTGTTCAGACTGGTATACTTATCTTTGTTGCCGTATTCACAATGCAAGGACACATGGACCAGTGAATAAAAGAATTTCTTGAAGTAATCCAATGACTTGACCCAAAGAGTTGTGAGTTCAATACCTGGCTACAACAGATGTGAACAAAATCTTGCAGAGTTAACTTAAAGTGTGGTAACTGATACTGACACATCTGGAAGAGGCATGGCCTGGTGGACGAAATAAAGGGTTCAGTTTGAAATTCCAAATACCTGAAGAAGTCTGGAGCGTACAACAGCCGAGACATTGTAAATATGACAACGAAGATGAGGACAACAGTCTGAACAATGTAAATAGCATAAATATACTCATGTATCATGCAAGTTTTGAAGACCTAATTTTGAATCTGTCAATGTTAAATAAATCCTCTGAGTAAACACATCCTAATCTTACTCCACTTTGTAGTTTTGTGTGTTCGCTAGTGTTGTGAGAAGGGGTTGGTGATTTTTACATTGGTGATGCATTTATGAATTCAAGAACAGTGTCTTCAGAAGGATCATTCAGTGTCGTACAAGCGGCATCTAAGGAATAGAATCTCATTTAACTACAGAAATTACTACAAACTATCATAACAGTTATTGAAAATATATTTCAATTGAGCACTGCTGAGTGATAAGCTAATTCTATAAACAACAGCCACCTGCGCTAATGCAAAGCTCATCAGTAAAACGAATGGAGCACTTTGACTGATTGGAATTTGTTTACATTTGTAAAAACAATACACTATTGAAGACAGCTCAAGTGAAGACAGCTCAGTGGTAGAAACTCTGACTGACACTGAATTGATGGGGTTTCAATCCTGGCTTGAGGCATTCAGATGTCTAGTCACACTGAGGAGCTGTGATGCAGTGAAACAGTACTGTCTGCAAATGACATATATATATTTAAAGATACTTTTATGTTTAACATTCTTTTTATACTTAAATACTTGTATCTATAAAAAGAATATTAAACATAAAAATGTCTTTAAATAATTGTCAGACTTTGTCCATTTCATAATGTGTGACGCCATTTGTTTACATTTGATACACCATGAGCAGTTATGAATGTACGTGAGAGATTCATGGAAGATTGAACTTTATAAGCAGTAAATTCCACCTTGCCAACTGAACGATCCTCTGTGGTCCAATCGGTAAAGGCACGTCAAGCTAACTGACGGTTCCATATAGGATACAGGTTTGAATCCTGTCGGAGGACGAATATTTTCTATGAAAATTTCTCGGTCATTCAGGCGGGTAAATGTTGTTTAATACTGTTTATTATAAACAGAGCATTTCCTTAAAAATTTGTATCTATAAAAAGAATGTTAAACATAAAAATGTCTTTAAATAATTGTCGGACTTTGTCCATTTCACAATACATATATATATATATATATATATATATATATATATATATATATATATATATATATATATATATATTGTCATCCACAAGAATAAAGAATATATATATATATATATATATATATTCTTTATTAAGACTTGAATGTAGAGCCTGTTAGATGTAATTTACCCCCAAAAACATTTAAAAATAACATTTGATGTAATAAGAAATAATGTCAGATTAAAAAGTTATTTTCCTTTGAAATTATATATATATATATATATGTATATATATATATATATATATATATATATATATATATGTATATGTATATACATATATATATATATATATATATATATATATATATATATATATATATATATATATATATATATATACGACTCTTCGACAGAATTGAGTCACTCTCAGTCACTGTGTGTTTATCCGAATCTAAAAATAAACATGCTAAAATTCACCCTTATCCCGTACCGTACGCTGATGGCTTAGCGGGTAGAAGTTCGGACTGACGCAAATTCAGTCGGGTTTCGATCCTAGCTAGAGGCAACCGGACGTCTAGCCACACTGATGAGCTGTGAAACAGCAAAACAGTCTGTCTGTGGATGACAAAAATATATATATATAGCCAGCTGACCCTGATGATCTGCCTTGGTAGGTTTGTCTGGCTCATTAGGTTTGACTAGATTTGCTTTACGTTTGTATCGAGCTCTTTAGTTAGTTGTTTACTCGTATCGGGGTTTTTTCTTTGGGCCTTGAACCTGTATCCTTGCGATTACTTTCAACAGACTTTCATGTTCCTGGCTCTTTCTTTTTTAAAACCTTTTTTCCCTTCGAGATTGATTTGGCTATTGTTAAATCAAGAATTCGAAGGTTTTTCGACACGAGTATAGTTACCTATATTTATATATAAAAAAATATATATATATAGCCAGCTGACCCTGATGATCTGCCTTGGTAGGTTTGTCTGGTTCATTAGGTTTGACTAGATTTGCTTTACGTTTGTATATATATATATATATATATATATATATATATATATATATATATATAGAGAGAGAGAGAGAGAGAGAGAGAATGAATACTGTGGTCATGGTTTGATGATTGCCTTCAAACATTAAACTGTCACCATATATGGAAGAGCTGAAAAGTTCTTGGCTTGGCAGAAAATCTGAATATATTTCCTCTGAGAAATTTTCAACAAAATTTTTTAGATAAATAGAAAGATAGTTTTCGCATTTCAAATAAGAAAAGACCCATTTGTTTGCAGCAACCATGCATAAAATTTATTGAAAAGGTAAGTACAATTTTTTCTCATTGTTGTTTTGCTTTCATTGTATTTATTTTTAGCATTTAAAACCAACATAAGTAAAAAGCAAAACATCGCAAGTTTCTGAAAATGTCCATGTTTTCAAAGGTAGACAAAAAAGAAAGAAAAAAAAAATCCTTGTAAACAACTAAAACACTTAAAACAAACATGTACCAAAAAGAAAATACTTCCATTTTTTTTTTCATAAAAGCTTGTTCAGAGAAACTTAAAGCCGATATTTGTAAATCCACACACCTATGCACATGGGCAAAAATATACAGACCTGTGTACATACATCAGTACATTTGCATATATATATATATATATATATATATATATATATATATATATATATATATATATGTATATATTTTAAAGAAAAACAGACTAATACATCTGTATATATATGTATATCTAAATACATTTGCACACACACACATATATATATACATATACACACATTTGCATATATCTACCTATCTATCTATCTATCTATCTATATATATATATATATATTTATTATGCACCAACTTGTTTGTTTTTAGTAATAAATTTATTTAAGTCACAGCTCCTTATTTACCCTGCAGTGTCTATCTTTTTCAGTTTCACCATTTTTATTATTGCCGTTCCAATAAGACTTTCTGAAGAAGTGTTGGACAAAAAAGGTCCCTGTAAAAGAATGCATTCTGTTATTTTCAAAGCCATATATATATATATATATATATATATATATATATATATATATATATATATATATACATACATATATATATGTATATATATATATATATATATATATATACATACATATATACATATATATATATATATATATATATATATATATATATATATATATAAAATTGTATGACAAAGTGGAAAAAGTTTACTTCTGACACAATTCCAATTTTTTGTTGTAAAATATTCCCAACACTGATCTTGACATATAAAAATATATATCATTATCTCTCTCCATATATATATATATATATATATATATATATATATATATATATATATATATATAATTGTGTATTTGAGCAGCAATCTCTCTTATGCAAGTTTCATAAAAAATGGCTGACAAGGTGCTGTATTTAACTCTCGATACATACACAAAACAATCGATATATTCAGTTAAAAGTAAAATAAAATTCATCCTTGATAATGGCATAAAAATATAGCCAAAAGTCCTTGTATAGTATTTACATTAGTCGGACTATTGTTCTCATCTTTGTTGCCATATTTGTCACAACGTTTCGGCCGTTGTATGCTCCGACCTTCTTCAGGTGGTTGGAATTTCGAACCGAACCCTTTATTTCGATCACTGGGGTAGACTGTTCTAGTTCCACGAGCCATGTTTGATGGATGTCAGTTATCAGTTATCTCCTGGTAATTTTCCCTCTGAAAGTTCTCCACTGCCTTAACCGGGTATTGAACTCACAATCTTTGGGTCTGTCACTGGATCTAACCAACGCCTTTATCCACTGTGCCATGTGTCCTTGAGTCCTTGTATATATAAAAAGACATTTGGACAATTTTTATATAATTTATATTCTGAAAAGGAAAAAGTATATCACATGAAAAAGTACATAGAAACTAGACAATGAAGTTAACACCCAGTGGCAACAGTCTGTTGCATGTTTATATGCAATCATCAGGCCTGAAATACATACACTCTATCCCTGATATTGAGCACTAACCCATATATATAACATACTTTAAAACTATATTTTATCATATATATATATATATATATATATATATGTGTGTGTGTGTGTGTGTTTGTGTGTGTTTATGTGAATGTGTAAAAATACATCAGATTATATATATATATATATATAAACAGTGTGAAAATTATGACTTTAAAATCTTTTTCTTCATGCTTCAATTTAGTCAAAAAGCTAATATTTAATAAATATCATCAAACTTATTGGCAATATTGTTACTTTTTTTTTTATTCATCAAATTTCATTAACCCACCTATTAAATATATATACTCCCCAAATATATATATATATATATATATATATATATATATATACATATATATATATATATACAAGTATAGGATTGGTGTATACGGAATAAATTCCAATAACCAACAATTACTATTCTTAAAAGAGTGTTCAATACAGAGTATACCAAATATAATTATTTATTAAAAATTATAACATAAAAATGTTATAAAATCACTACAAAAAAGCCATTTTGTTTCAATACCTCTGGTGTCTTATCAAGTGATGATCTTGAATGTAGAATAAAGGGTTTTAAAAGGTTTAAATTAATTAACCCCCCCTCGCCAGGAGAAACGCTGTTACATAAGCTGGAATGACCAATCAAAATACAAGTATACGAGAATTCAAAAAACTTGACAACAAAGTAAGGTTATAATAACTATTAAATGCTTTAAAGTTGGGGTCATAGTAAAATAGAATTTATTCTAACTAATAAGTATTAAATTATATGATAAAATTTGAAATTAAAATAAAAAATAAAAAATTACGCATTTTAAAATCTAAAGAAAAAATACACACACACACACACATATATATATATATGTGTGTGTGTGTATTTTTTCTTTTTTCCTCGGTAATTTTATAATTTTAAACTTAATAGAGATTAAATTTAGATTTTAAAATGCATAATTTTTTATTTTCCACTTGCAAAAAAAGGCTAAAAATAATGGAAGCCTTACTAATAAAAATAAACAAACCAACACTTAATAATATTAACTTTGAACATGGACATAATATCTTGACCGTGTTTTGAAACAAAAAAATGAATCACTTTATAAAACATACACATAACAAACTATTTCTAATTCTAACAGTTGAAATATAATCCTTGATAATGGCTAAATGTATAGCTGAAAGCGCTCGGATAAAAAGAACATTCGGACAATTTTTATATAATTTATCCTCTGAAAAGAAAAACTTTATTAGATCGCACGAGAAATTATATAAAAAACTAAATAAAAGCACCTTGCCAGTCGTTTTTAATGAAATGTGCTTGAAAGA
>OZ038499.1:103773566-103833566 GCA_964036315.1 Acanthosepion esculentum
CGCTGAAACAGACTAGACGATATGTGTATAATGAATGGCATCATTTGCTTTAATTTAGACACCCGACCCTAACTTGACTTGACCTCACTCCGAAAGTAATTGATAGAAATTGTTAACCCTTACACCCCTTATATAAATTATTGCTTCAGCTGTTTCCATAGTAATTAATTTTACGAATGAATATGCTTGTATAGATGTGTAAATTTCAAGATTAGTTATCCCAAAAATTTCACTTGAAGATGAAACAGAGCTTGATACTTTAATTCAATTTAATTTTAATAAGTATATTGAAGTTTTTTGGGTTTTGTTTTTGAAACATGAGAACTCTTATGTAGCGAAGGAATCATATTTTTTAAAAATAATTATAAGATATATATATATATATATATATATATATATATATATAAATATAAAATATATATATATATATATATATGTATATATATGATTTCAGATATAACTAAAAAAATATCAGTAAAAGAACAATATGAATAAAAACAAAAGGAAACTTATCTCAGCCAGAACATTTCCTCTTCTTATTCTAAAATATGTTCCGGCTTTAAATAACACACAAATGGTTGATAAACCATAAAAAATTCTAATTATTCTTATTGTTTTTCTCCTTCCTATATTTTGTAGATGGGCAATTTGCTTCCATGCATTTATGGGGCTTTTGTGACAAGTGAGAGTTAACAAAAGATCAGATTTATTAAGAGCTGTAAAGGACAGGAAATTGTGGAGAGCCATGATCGCCAATGTTCTGAAGGGACATGGCACATAGAAGATAAACCAGGTGCTGAGAAACTGAAAATATTTTGTTTTATGTGATATCTCTGGTTTTATATGGCACTGAATGCTGACCCATCACCCAGTGGATAAGGAGAAAACTGGAGGCAGCAGAAATATGGTTCTACAGAAGGATACTGAGAATTCTATGGACAGAGCAAGTAAGCAACAAGTCTTAAAAAAATTGGTAACAGAAAAATGCATACTCAGAATCAGGAAGGTGGAGCTCAAAGTTCTTAAACGCATCATAAAGCAAGAGGCCTCAGAAAATTTAACACTCACAGGACATACTGAGGGTAAAAGAGATAGGGAAGGCAGCAAGCCACTTGCCTGATGAGCTTGTGAATGAATGTTGGGACAAGGGTGGCTGCCTTAGCAAAGGGGGAAAACTACTGAGGGCCACAAGGTGTAGGAAGTTGTGGAGAGCCATGATTTGCCTATGTCGTGATGGTATGCAGCACATAGAAAAAGTGTTCCCAAAATGCTAAGATAAAGTAGATAAAAACTTTTCTTTATGACACTGATAACATTAACTTAGCTAGCAGCTGCTTCTTTATTTGCTGTGTCCCCTCAAGATGTAGACAATCATGACTCTCCACAACTTCCAGTCCCTTTTACTATGTCATGCATTGTTTACCTCTGTCCCTGTTGCCTCATTTGTCCTGTGAGTATCAGATTTTCCAAGCCCTCTTTCCTCATTATGTGCCTCAGAAACCTCAACTGTCTATTTCTGATTTTATTAGTTTCCTTTTAGTTACCATTCTCTCCAAAACCTTGTCGTTGCTCATACGTTCCTTCCCTGGTTTACTAGGCATTCTTCTGTAGAACCACATTTCTGTTGCTTCAAGTCTCTTCTTCTTTTTTGAGGAGATTGTCTAGCATTCATTGCCATACAGAAGAACAGATGTAACATAGTAGTTTAATACTCTTTTCCTTGTGTCTAGTAAAATTTTTCTCTTTCTGTTATGCTCCAGGTTAGGACCAAGGAAGAACAACACGAACACAAGAGTAGAAATAACGAAGATATATTACACGGAATAATAACACAAGATGTGGAAGGTGTTAGTATGACTGTCAGTCTGGTTTGGAATGAACTACTATCGGATCGACTTGATTTGTCCCTCTCTCGAGAGAGGCGTAGTATACATAGTGTTAGGAAGAGTTTATTTTGTAGTTATAGGTAAGGACCCATAACAGACAGATAGATAGATAGATAGATAGATAGATAGATAATGAAGAGACAGAGATAGATAGATAGATTGATAGATAGATAATGAAGAGACAGAGATAGTGTTATGGTCCAGGTTAGGACCAAGGAAGAACAACACGAACACAAGAGTAGAAATAACGAAGATACATTACACAGAATAATAATACAAGATGTGGAAGGTGTTAGTATGACTGTCAGTCTGGTTTGGAGTGAACTACTATCGGATCGACTTGATTTGTCCCTCTCTCTCGAGAGGCGTAGTATACATAGTGTTAGGAAGAGTTCATTCTGTAATTATAGGTAAGGACCCATAACGCTTTCTTAGTACACTGCTTAGCTTTTGGAATGCTGCCTTGGATATTCCAATACACCTTCAGATTTTTCTTTGTCACACTATCTATCCTCTGTTAAAACGCTTCAAAGATATTCAAAGATATTTAAATTTCCACCCTTGCTTGATTTTGGTATCTCCGATTTGCAATTCACACTTTGGGCTCATCCTTTTGCTAACAACCATGCATTCTGTCTTCTTGCAGTTGATGTTTAATCTTTTCTTCTCGCTTTCCTTCACTAACTTCTGGAGGAGTTTTTGTAGCTTTCTTTCTGTCTACTATCAACACTGTCTCATCTGCATTCCTTATGTTGCTGAGGTGGTTAAAAGGTTTTGAACAAAAGTATTATGAACTTTGAGAAAATCTAAATATGTGGCAACTTAAACACAAATTGGATGACCTAATGGAGAATTAAACAGAAATTCTTTGTTGATTTCAATAAAGCTTGTCTGAATGAGTTGCTGTCTAAGTATAAGTTAATTGATCATGACAGAAATAGGATTATGCAATCATAACTCTTGGAACATATGAGACAATTTTAATATGTTTGGTGATTCTGTCTCCTGACTGGGCAATTCTCCACATTTTGTTGCTACTTTAACCCTATATATATATATATATATATATATATATATATGATGAAAAATGTGGAAAAGACCAAGCAAAATCCAAATGTGTAAGTTTACTGTTTTAATTTTTCGGATTTTACTTTGTCTTTTCCACATTTTTCATCATACCGTCGGATCTACATCCACATATTTGCTGACATATATATATATATATATATATATATATATATATATATATATATATATATATATATATATATATGGTATAAAATGACAATTGTAAAAATCTTAGATTTTGCCGACGCGTTTCATCTTCCGACTTTTTCGAGGCAAAAATGAAATCAAAATATCTCTGTTGTTATAGTTACATTAAAAATCCAAATTTAAAAAGATAGACACTTCTGTCCAAGGCTTTTTCTGGTTAGTGTAAATTACCTTTATAGTAAGAGATTTTGTTTTGATTTTTAAAAATGTTTTTTATATATATATATAATATTATTTTATATATTGTTATCCACAGACAGACTGTTCCACTGTGTCACAGCTCATCAGTGTGTCTAGACGTCAGGTTGCCTCTAGCTAGGATCGAAACTTGACTGAATTGGTGTCAGTCAGGGATTCTACCACTAAGCTATTGGTGCACGGCAGGGATGAAGGTGAATTTAAGTGTATCTATTTTTAGATAAACACACATTGACTGAGAGAACTTGATTTGATTTACCGAAGAGTCTTGCATTATTAGCTGTAATAGTCACTGTTTACAAACCCACACTTCCTCCCCAGAGAGCTCAACCAAAATAAAATTTTCAGGAGCATATTATTTTATATATATATATATATATATATATATATATATATATATATATATATATATATATATATATATATATATTCATACATGTTTCATTAAATAATATAGACAAGTGTTGTCTATTTATTTTATGTAAGTTCTTTTCATATCGTCTGATAAGCTTAATAACATTATCATTAAATGAAGAAAGAAAATCACAATATTGATACATATTTTTTAATCCAATCTAATATATAATATTTATTCAAAAATTATAACTTAAGCATGTTATAACATCACTACAAAAATAGCCATTTTGTTTCAACACTTCTGGTGTCTTAAGTGATGGTGTTGATTGTGAAATAAAGACTTTTATTTTATTATTTTCTCTTGTAGTATCATATACAAATTAGGTAGACAAGTATAAATAGAGAAAAACTGGTGAACATAGGGGACAGACTCAGAGAAAATTGGCGGGAAAACTTGGTCACACGATGGAAAAATATTTGCACGTGGGTGGATTGCAACACCCACTTGTGTGTATTGACCAATTAGAAGTTGATATTTCTTGAAAATCTGTCGGAAGCTGAATAAAATTCACCATTGATAAGAAAATGGTATCAGGATTCTAAAATATTATATAACAGTTCCGTACTCTTTTCTTTGTTTCTAACAGAATTTTCCTGTTTCTTAATACTTTGGAATAGCAAAAAATGCCTTCCAAAAGAAGCTAAGTAACGTACCTTTGGATACCTTTGCACTTTCTGTCCCCTATTAAAACACTTCCCAGATATTTAAATATAAGCATTCTGTCTCACACGCAGTTAAGTTTTGTTTTTTTTCCTTTGCTCATAATTAAAAGATATGGAGGAATACAGTATGAAGACATTATCATATTGATCTCACCACTACTTTTATTCTGTATTT
Source organism: Acanthosepion esculentum (assembly GCA_964036315.1). NCBI lineage: Eukaryota > Metazoa > Mollusca > Cephalopoda > Sepiida > Sepiidae > Acanthosepion > Acanthosepion esculentum. The sequence goes on from OZ038499.1 coordinate 103,778,181, forward strand.
GTTCCCTTAGGATGTATGGCGTCATGGCTCTCCACAACTTCCTACTTTTTGTAGCTTTTAGCAACGTTTGTCTTTTACTTTCATTCCCATTACCTGTTCTGCCATTAGGTAGGTTAATCACTGTTTGCCTATGTCTCTCTTGCTTTCAATATGTCCTGTGAGTGTCAAATTTTCCAAACCTTCTTTCCTCATTATGTATCCTAGAAAAATTAAACTATCTCTTCCTGATTCTAAGTATGTGTCCTTTTAGTTTCTTTTTCTTTTTTTCTTTTATGTGCTGCATCCCTTCAGTACATATACGATCACAGATCTCCATTCTTATCCTTTGTAGTACACTGTTTGTCTGCATGCCATCCCTTCATATTCTGTCATCCATTTACAGAAGCTCATTAGGTAGTGTTGTGGTAGGATCCACCTAATTTGCATAGTGGAGTACAGACTATATAAATATGGTTGGTACCGGGAAGACATGAGAGGTGAATCAAGAGATTCAACTAGAGACTCTGCCTGACTGCGACTTAGTCAACACATTCCCCAGGAACGGTCTTCCCAGGAATATACAAAAGACTATATGTAAATATTGTGTACACTTTCTTGTTTCAATACATTTTGTTCTAAGTACATTTTGTGTTGTATTATTATTCCATGCATTAGTCAAGTTTCAACAGGCAGGTTACTCAAATTCCCTAGAAACACTATTTACATTATTCAGACTATTGTCCACATCTTTGTTGCCATAATTATTACAACGTTTCGGCCATTGTATGCTCCGGCCTTCTTCAGGTGGCTGGAATGTGTGAGTTCACTACCCGGTTAAGTTCTTCACTGCCTTAACTGGGTATTGAACTCACACTCTTTGGGTCTTGTCATTGAATCTAACTAGCACCTTTATCCACTGTGCCATGTGTCCTTGAGGATATTTTTGAATATTATTTTGTGTCACAGTGGATAAAGGTGTTAGTTAGATCCAGTGGCAGGACCCAAAGAGTGTGAGTTCAATACCTGGTTAAGGCAGTGGAGAACTTGGAGAGGGAAATTATCAGGAGATAACTGATAACTGACATCCATTAAACATGGCACGTGGAACTAGAACAGTCTACCACAGAGAGTGAAATAAAGGGTTCAGTTTGACATTCCAACCACCTGAAGAAGGCTGGAGCATACAACGGCCGAAACATTGTAATAAATATGGCAACAAAGATGAGGACAATAGTCCGAATAATGTAAATAAAGTTAAGAGAGTTGCTCACAAAAGGGAGAGACAGTTGCATATATATTCAAAAGTAGAAGAAGAGAGATAGTTGGAAATACTTTGCTCTCTTGGTTGTTGAAATGAACTTCTTTGAAATGCCAAGTGCTTGGTTAAGGCCAATAATATATATTGACTATTCATTTGACACTGGTGAAATTTTTCAAGCTGGACACATTAGCAAAAACAAAACATTTCAAATGACTTCAGACACTCTTCTCTTTTTAATTGTAATTTTCTTATTTTATATCAGAAAGGATTTCACATAGAATCACTATTTTTTTCATTTGTTTTTTTCTAGGGTCAATGGATAATTTCTGTGAAGACAAGGGATTCATTCATCAGTATCTGTCTATATTTCTGAGATGGACACATGGCACAGTGGATAAAGGCGTTGCTTAGATCCAGTGAAAGGACCCAAAGAGTGTGAGTTCAATACCCTGTTAAGGCAGTGGAGAACTTGGAGAGAGGAATTAACAGGAGATAACTGATAACTGACATCCATTAAACATGGCAAATGGAATTAGAACAGTCTATCCCAGTGATCGAAATAAAGGCTTCAGTTCGACATTCCAACCACTTGATGAAGGCCGGAGTGTACAACAGCCGAAACATTGTAATAAATATGGCAACAAAGATGAGGACAATAGTCCAAATAATTTAAATAGTGTATTAACTACATCTCAGACAATGTACTTTCATTGACATTTTCATTTATCTTTCTCCATCAAAATCTAAGATATACTTTCCACTTATACATTAATAATATATGACATAATTATCTATTTTCGTCTATACCTATTTCTTCATAGATAGTGTGGTGAAAACCTATGGAAATAGAAATGTGTATATATATATATATATGTATGTGTGTGTGTATGTATAATAAAATGATATAAAATGAAAATGCTAGCTATTATTACTATCAAATAATATATGTAAAATTATATTATTGAATGTAGGAGAAATAAAAGTTAATTTAAAAGTTCCACTATGTGCAAGTATATAGTTACATCCATGGAAACATCAATTTAGTTCAATGAAGTCCTGAAGGACAACATTCATCATACAAAAAATTTCTTCCATTTTGTTATTAATTTTCATAACATAATTTAATGTATATCAAATTTAACAGAATTTCTGCTAATGAAGTTCACAAGCATCTATATATATATATATATATATATATATATATATATATATATATAAATATAAAAGTGAACATAGGGACATTCATTTTTTATTCTGCAGTTGCAAGTGGGTTTAATTTGTTCGTATGGTTTGTTAATAATTTTCCTGTTGTGCTTTTTTTATTATTTGTGCCATGTTCTCGGTGCAATTGTTTACAAAACAAGCAAAATAATTTGACCCAAATAAATAAACAAATAAACGACTTCCGGTAAAATAACCTCCAAAATAGACTACCCACAATAAGCTATATAAACAAATTTTTACTACGTTAATAAAAACACCGATCAAAATAAAAAAAAAAAAAAATATATAAGATAAAAAATAAAAATAAAATTAAATAAGAACAAGCAAAATAATTTGACACAAATAAATAAATAAACAAATAAACGACTCCCGGTAAAATAACCGCCAAAATAGACTACTCACAATGCACCACTGACCCATATATATAAATAGCCGAGAAAAATAACAGCACTCGTGGCCTGACGATTGCATCTAGCATGAAACAGACTGTCGCCTCTAAGTGTTGACTTCTATGTTCACTTTTATATTTACACACACTCTATCTATTTAACCCATAAATATAACACACTCTAAGACTATATTTCTTCATATATATATATATATATGAACACGTGGCTGACCATGAAACCTGGGTTCAAATCTCACCACACTTGATTTATCAAGAAGGAGACTTCCTGATGTCATCAGTCTGAAGAGGGCAATCCCAGCATGCAGCACCTTAGGAAAGTGGCTGAAAACCATACCACGGTTTGACCCAAGCCTTGTGAGTGAAGTAGCTGGAACACTTGATAGCTATGCTAGCACAAAGCCACAAGTTATCGTGACCAAGGTTTTGAGTGTGATGGCCTTGTTCAAATTGTTGATTATGCTAGATAGCACACTCTTTCCCAGAAACTGTAACTACGGTCTGCTCAGCATAGTTGCAGTATAAACCACAGGTGGGCTCTGTGAGTGTTGAACAAACACAAATATGCCTGAGCGAGCGTCTGCAATAGGGATTGGCTATCCACCCTAATAAACGTGTATCCTCGAATACGAGTGGCCAGCTATTATATATATATATATATATATATATATATATATATATATATATATATATATATATATAATATATATATATATATATATATATATATATATATATATATATATTTTAAGACATTTTTTATGTTTATAAATTATTTTTATAGATACAAATATTTAAGTAAATGGTCTGTTTATAATAAACAGTATTAAACAACATTTACCGGCCTGAATGTCCGAGAAATTTTCATAGAAAATATTCGTCCTTCGACAGGAATCGAACCTGTATTCTATACGGAACTGTCATATAGGCTGGTAAATGTTGTTAATACTGTTTATTATAAACAGAGCATTTACTTAAATATTTGTATCTATAAAAAGAGCGTATAAACATAAAAAATGTCTTAAAAAATAATTGTTGGACTTTGTGTATTTCATAATGTGTGACGTCATTTGTTTACATTTGGATACACAATTAGCGGATATGAATGTACGTGAGAGATTCATGGAAGATTGTGTTTAAAAACAGTAAAATCGACCTTGCGAACCGAACACTTCTCTGTGGCCTAAACGGTTATGACACATCATGCTATATGACAGTTCCATATATGATACAGGTTCAATTCCTGCCAGAGGACGCATATTTCCTATGAAAATTTCTTGGACATTCAGGCCGGTAAATGTTATTTGATACTGTTTATTATAAACAGAGCATTTACTTAAATATTTGTATCTATAAAAAGAACGTATAAACATTAAAAAAAATGACTTAAAAAATAATTGTCGGACTTTTTCCATTTCATAATATATATATATATATATATATATATATATATATACATATATATATATTATAATAAAAAGAAAGAACAGTAAGAATATATAATCCGGTGTTCTTTTTGATTTTTACAAAACAGTGCTCAGTGTAAATTTACAGAGCATAAATATTATAAATTAACTGATTTAAAATATATATATATATAAATATTTTTTTAACCATTTCACCCCAAACAAGGTGGGAGTTCCACTAGTACACAAGGGGCTACAGAGCGTGTATGTCAGGGAAAAGACTGGTTATGGGGGTGGTTGAGTAAAGGATAAAAAGAAGAACAGAGGCAAATAAAAAGAATAATGGGGATGAAGGCAACAGAAATGGCAATTCATTGCTGAATCTCCTGATGAGTGGATTAAGCAATTACCAAATTTCATCTATGAACATCATTTATAAGGTGCTGAGTATAACTTCAATCAGTTAAATGACAAATGTTTGCTTCCATTTTCTCTAAAACTGTGTCATTGCCCACATGTTTGCTCCATGGTATTACAGGAAATGGGTGCTTATTTTTTTCCTGCCCTAAGTAACCAAATAATCTTATGAAAGAAAAGTTTTATTTTGCATATGGCACCAGATACATCAAGACCATGTTACTTATACTTAACCCTTTGAAGCTGACCAGAATACTACTCAGCCACTCATACTGTACTCATCAGGGAGGTCAAGGTTCAAAAGGTTAATAATCTTAAATGGTAAACTTTCTTCCTATATAAAAGCAAATAGCATATTTTTTGCTGCCTGATCTTCTCAGTAGTATTGCCTATTAACAATTTTATCAAGGCCAATTTCAGTTTGGTCTGATACAGTCAAGATCACACATTTTCAGAATCAGATCAATGTCCACAGGTTGTAGTTTACTGATAGTATACTAAGTCATTGGCTGCTTGGTTCTGTACTGACATAAGCAGAGTAAATTCTATCTGTTTACTTTGCAATAGTAAACTTTTAAAACAGTCGGGCAGAGTCTCTGGTTGAATCTCCTGATTCCTCCCCTCTCTTCCCGGTACCAACCATATTTATATGGTCGGTACTCCACTATGCAAATTAGGTGGATCCTACCACAACAGAAATAAAAAAACAAAACAAATATTAATAACAGATAATGTGTTGTAACCTATTATTAATTATTAATTACACATTTGAAATTATATTCAAAGACGCTGAAGGAAGATGTGTCGTTCTACACGGTTTCATAGTTAACACATTGCATGAAAATTTGGAGTAATAACTTAAAATAGGTGTAGTCGTTTTCAAAATAAGTAATTTGTTTTTATTATACTGTTGTAACCAAGGGAAGGTTACTGAATAGAATAGTCAAACGAATGAACGATAATACTTAAGACAAGAACAACACGTCTAAGATTCTCCAGCGGCGCGTAGAAGTAGTAGTCAACTGCTAGAAGTGAGTCAAGTGAATTCCAAAATGAACTGCATTATATCTACCAACTACTCCATGCAGTCAGATGTGGCACAAGGCTGAATTTAATGTGGAGTATCCAAGCCCGTAGGCTTGGCCAAAAATTCCCCGTAGACCTTGTATAAAATGGGGTCAGGATAAAATGGGTTTCCTGAGACGAGACTCTGCCCTCCAACATCTGGTGATCCTCACTGCCTGCAGGCAGAGAGTTTGGCCAGCACATCTGGAGATGAATCTCCAACTGCAGACCAACATACAGTATTTACTACTGTATTTATGTGAATGGAGACATACTGATTATCACCCGTAGGTATGCTACAACCCAATAAAATATTCATTATTGTCATACAGCATGCAGAAGTGAAGAAGAGGAAGGTAGTGAAGAAATTCATAATTGAATGGATGGTTTTTCTGTAAACTTGGCTTGTTCATAGAATGTGAGTTATTTTTGGATTCTTGAAATAGTGATTGCTTGTATTGCCACCTTGCCACCTTTTTTTTTATCCCCCCAATACAAGGCCGAAGAGCCACTCAAGGTTGAGAGATAATGAATGAAGTTGATTTAAAAACATACAAGAGAGAGTAAGGTGCATATTATGAGCATATGTAGGACAGATAATGGTTAATTTGAAGAGGTTAAGATTGTAGTGAATGGGAAAAGCATCCTTTTGGGAAGCTGTTCCATGATGTAACTGTTCTGGGCAAGAAGTTCTATGAATGGAACTTCCTCCTTACCAATGGAATACGAAGGAAATCAGCATGAGTTGATTCTGTGTACATGATATGGCAGGTTCTAGCTATGAAGGTCTGGACTGGTAGAACCAAGTAATATACCTAAACCTGAACATCTGCTATAGAAATAGCAATAGAGTAGTGAAAGGCTAGCAACATTTTGTTTGTGGGAAAGAAGTTGTAGGGTGTAAAAACAATTCACCACATTGTCATGGATGAATAGCATTACCTGCATGTGTGGAGAAAAGTGTATAGTATGAAAAGGTTTACATAATCACTTCTGGTCGTTTTATGATTGAATAAACCGGTAGATTTGCGGACGTAGATAAAAAATGCTCCAAATGGAATTCTGTAGAATGGCCTTCGGGCAGTGGCTTTTTTTTTTTGATTGACTGAGAAATATTTACAGTGAGCCATACTTATTAGTTTCTGGATATTGCAATAGAAATTTGTAATATGCTTTTAAATACTACTTTTCCTATTTCTCTCTTCCGGCCTCCAAAGAATGAAGACAGCCGCTACATTCTGTGCATTAATGGTATGAGACACATCAAAAATATTTTGTCTTTCAATTTATTACATTATTAGAAGATACAAAGAAAATCTAAAATGGTAAAAAAGAAGTTTGGAAAAGACTAACATAGAGCCAAATTCAAAGAATTAAATTTCTTACTGCTTCTATGTAAAAATAAAATATAGATGCTCGTGAATTCGGGCATTCCATTATAAATTCTGTTTTTGCAAAACAAGAAAAATTGTCTTTGCAATTCTTTCACTTAAAAAGAAAGTTTTAATATTTATTTTCTTTGTGCTACTCTTTTAGTTTATATTTGTAGCGATGTCTACTTTAATATCTTACATAAATACAATTGGTCGAAATGAGGGAAAAAACCCAATAAAACAGAGGGTCCATATCAACATCCCTCTAAGTGTTTCTGTAAGATGAAAGTGCCTATATTGAATACCCCAGTGTAATTTTTAACAAGCTAGTCTTGCATACCAATTCATGATTGACGTCAATCCTCATTGGTGTTTCAATCTTATTTCATTCTGTGAGACAAAATTATATTAAATAGATAATTGTGAATATTATGTTTTCTTGACTAACAAACTGAACTCACCTACCAATTTACTAGTCAGCTTTTCTCAGTTCTCATGAGAGAACACATTTTTATGGCCTTTTGCCAGACTGTTACACTTAGTATATAATTGATTTAACACTGAATAGTTACTTATTTTTCATCAATGCCAGATATAGTTTTCCTCCACATCCTCTTTTTTTCTTCTATTTCCGGGAAGATGTGTTATGTAAGTTTTTTTATCACTGCAGAAACATTAAGTGAAGATTGTATGAATATTTGACAATTTTAAATGAAGTTCTTTTCTGTAAACGTTTGAATCCATGACTTGGGCTTTCTTTATATCATTTACTGTATTGTTAAATTGTTCTATCAAACTGCAGTCACGTTATTTGTTTCATGACACCTAGCCTACAGTCAACTCACACTGAAAACACGAGTTCACATTCAATCACCAAAACTGGCTCAGGACTTAGACAGAGGGACTACTTGGGAACACTATTTCTTTAATAAATTTTCAGAAAAATACCTTTTTAAATACAGTAGCTGCTATTACTCTTTCCTTTGCTAATGGACGTTACCTTCCCAACCTTTTATTTGAAGTAGTATCCATTTTAGCTATTGTTGCTGTTACTCGTCCTAAAGTGATGTGGTTTCTTTTGTTATAATTCTTTGTCTGTGATTCTGTTTAATAAAGAATGGTCTTCTTCAAGATCCATAGGTTTTCTTCACTCATAGCCATTTTTAACCAACAATCAGAGAAAGCAGTTGTTATTTGTTACAGTTATTTCGTTGTGATTCAATAGTGCCAGTCCACAATGTTCTATGAGGAATGGTCATTTGCTAAGAGCTCCAGGAGGCTCCATTCACTCAAAGCCATTTTTAGCTATTGATCTGAGAAAGCAGTTATAGACAACTGACAGTTTAGTTATTTCTACATGAGTTTGGTGCCATACATGACATCCATCTGAATGCTTCAATCTGATGAAAAGTTTTAAGAACTAGTCCCTAAAAGAACATGAAGCAAACACCACAGCATAAAAACTAAGTTCACAGATATTTATTTTTGATTTTAGGGACACTTATGAACTTGAAAAACAAGATCTCATGAAATTAACCCTGCCAAATAATATATATATATATATGTAGCAATATAATCATGAGATCAATTAATTGGCAATCAACTGATACATGAAAATATATATTAGTACACTAAGGTAAAAATCAAATTTTTTAGAATCATATTTTATATTTTATACTTTCATTAGCATTTTGATCCTGTTTGTTTAGAGTTTAATTACTATCTTCCTAAATACATACAAGTCAAATTATCAAATCTTTCTCTTAAAAACAATTTTTCAGTAAAATTTGTTTCTCAAGTCCAGTAATCACTCTTGCATCGAGTTACATATTCTGTTTGTTTTAGTTGTTGCTGCTGTTTGTAGTCCTCAAATGATGTGGTTTCTGTTATTTGGTACAGTTCTTTGTTTGTGATTCCATAGCACCAATCAACAAGGTTCAAAGGAGGATCTTTACCAAGATTCAAAGGCTTCCCTCGTTCAAAGCCATCAATCTTAGAAAGCAGTTGTATACAGCAGATCATTTAGATATTTTCAAACGAGATTGGTTCTATGCTTGACATCCATATGAAAATCTCAATCTGACAAGGCTATTTTCGAACGTGACTCAAGGTTTTAGGTTAAGTAATGGTTTTGTTCAGAGAATTATGTGTAGGAAGGAAAGGGAGAGAAATAAAAACACAACTGTCATTTATAATTATGTACCGACAGGAAATGCTAAAGATGTTGGAATGCCGAAATTTGAAATTTTTTATTTTTATTGACATGTCCTGGCATGTCGTCTGGCTGATTTCATTCAGTTTTCTTAAGCTTTTATTTTTATCACTTATTAAACATCCCACATTGCAATAATAGAAGATCTGCTAAGAAAGGTATAATAGAAATTTGTGTATTATTTTCTCTCATACTATACCTATGCAATATTATTGTTGCATTGACAGTAAAATAATAACATTAGTAATTACCATATATATTTGCGTATCATGTGACCTTTGAAGACCTAATTTTGAAGTTAATTTGATTACAGTAAATGGATATATCGTTTGGTCAACAGCATAACCAGGGCCAGCAGTACTTATGCTAATTTTATATTTTGTGCACGATGCAAGCCTTTTAAAATTAGCTTTGCCTTTAAAAGTCGCATGATACGTGAATACATACGGTATGCACTGACATTAAAGATGGCATCATGACATGATGTGACCATGTGAGGTAAGTGCATTCAGTTTATATTATAGATAAGAAAAAAAACACCAACCAACCAACCAGCCAGCCAAAAGACATTTCTTCTAATCTAAAGATTGACTTCAGCAGATTTTGGCAGCAGAGGTCATGCCTGAAGAACTGGCATCTTTCTTTCCGCACATTGAAATGGAAGAGTGTCAGCATATTTATTTTGGCTGGTTTAAGAAATCATCCACAAGAAGAGAATGTACCCACTGTCACTGAAGACACTCTTTGATGACAGACTTGTTGCTGGGTTTTGCACAGATGCTTGCTTGTAATCTTTGCAAAGTGAAGTAATAAATAATGCATGTACCCCCACCACCACAACCACCATCACTCAAGCGGATCCTCTTCTGCCAGAATTGGCAGTAAAGACAGGAAAACCTTGATCTCTTTTTTGGCATAACTTCTGTGGAGGTAAGAATCTAACTCTAACCTTCTTCACTGTCAATAAATTTGGAAAGGATGGATTTTTACCAGTTATTCACTGAGATTGAAATATATTTATACATAAAGCCAAAAGCTACAGACATATTTGATATATGAAACATTATATATTCCTGAATAAATTTAGTTTATTATTTAACATGTTGTTATGGGCTTCTTGACATTCTATAGATTTCATCAATCTTTCAGCCACTGATTTTATTAAATTTTCTACTGTTTCAGTATTGACATTAGATGCATCAGTTTATTATATTTTCCTTTTTGTTGCCTTATTGTTATAGTGAAAGACACCTTGTCTAGGTAATAGACTCTCCCACCTATTATAAGTATGAGTCAGGAGTAGTCGAGGGAGGAGTAGTGTTCAGCGACCACAACTCGATTACTCTGCGTAACACTTTATTACAAGTTCCTAACGTTTCTGTACGCTTAACCTATTTAGGACGCATTTAGTCCGAATAGTGTTTCCACTAAGGAAATAACTCCACAACATTTATTGAGGTAATCTTTCTCAGAAACCCAGCCATGTCTTTCAATTTTGATACCACTTTGGTAGTGGGAATGGTGGCAAAGCTACTAATGGAGCCTTCTAGTCATTTGACCTGTGCAGGTGGCATCTTCAAGGTCTCAAATACATAAATATTAATTGTTGCAGTAGCTTCAGTCTAGTGTCTTTCCTCATCACTTTTCCAATTTTCCTTGATCAGAAACAGCTCCCTATTTTTTTTCTACCAGAACATCACAGGTAATGTGGTCTAGAATGGGCAATGGCTGACAGTGTCAATTTTAGCTCTGAGGTAAGTGGAACCAGTAGACTTGATCAGAGGTTCAAGAATCATACAAATGCTATGATCTTCTTTCTCTCCTATATTGCTATAGTATATACAGGATGCGATGGGAAAATTGTCACCTAAATTATGCAAAAATGAAAATAATACTGACATCACATTTTAGCAGATATATTTAACAAAATTAAACAAAAATATCTTAATACTAAAGAGTAAATTTATTCAATAAAATTGACATTGGCTTCATCCATGGCCTCCAGGTAAACTCGGAATCTCCTGCAACTATTCTTGATGGTCACCTTGTTTAAGTTAGTGAATGCAGCCACAATACTTGCCTTCAGTTCATCTTCAGTGTTACAAGGAGTTTTGTTGGTTTCTCATTCAACTGTGCCCCACACATAATAATCAAGGGGGTTTGCAGTCTGGGGAGTTAGGTGGTCAGATGTAAGGGGGGATGTTGTTGCAGAAATTTTCTGTCAGCCATGACTGGTTTTTTTTCTTGTGTGGCATGGTGCAGAGTCCTGTTGCCAGACATAGGATCTTCCAGCAGTCACCCTCTTGACCAAGGGCAGCACTACCTCCTCAAGGTCTCTTACATGGAGTGATACTGATTAAAAAAACATGTAGTCCTTTGCTTCACAGTTCACTTTATGATGTTTACTTAAAGGCGGTAGTTGGGTTCCTTTCATGTGTTTAGACAATATACTTAATATTCTACGTCTTTTTTCTGTTTATACTTGCATTACCAGTGTCTTCAGGTATTTCCTAATAATAAATCTGCATATCTTGCTTATTACTATTTCAATTTTTCTCAAGTCTCTTTGACATTTTTAACGCCAGCTTTTTCTGCTATGTTTATTTTGTATAACATAACTTTTCAATTTTTCTTTTTGATTATTCCTTGATCTCTGTTCAACATTTTGCAATTTCCAAATTTGCATTTCCATCTTTGAGGAGAAAAATTCTCTCTGATGGAACAAAGTTGAAGATCTCATCAAAAAATCTTTCACATCAAAACCTGCAGAATTTTACACATAGAGTTGCAAAAAGCTACCTTATAAGTGACAACAAGTCATTGAAAATAATGGCAAATATGTAACTGATTAAAATATAATCATGCTTTATGGTTTTAAGAATAAATTATGGTGCAGTAATCAAAAAAATTAATAACCTGTTCAAATCAGTTGTTAGCTGGGGCAAGAAATGGCTTGTAAATTTTTCACAATTTCCAACAGTGTTCTGCTCTGTCAATAAATTTACATCTTGCTTCATTTTAAAGTTATTTCAAACGTTTCTAAAATCCAGATATGTACTGAAATTCACATGCTATATTTATCATACGCATATATCCTTAAATTTTTATCAACACTGGTTAATAACTGTTTTATTTTGAGAACATTGACTTGGATAAAATCTAATATGGTGTAGATATAAGTAAACTAAACTTCTGCCCATTAATCATCTTAGAGACTCCTTGGAGCCTTCCATCAGTATGGCTGATGCTAACCTCCAGGAAAGTGACTTATTGCAACTTATCAGGCTCACATTCTCTGTTGATATGAAGTAGCAAGACTATATTGAATCCATTGCTAGGTCAGCTGCTAAGAAAGTTGGTTCATTGTGTCAAGCAAGACAGTTTTTCTCTCCAGAATCTATCAGTAAGTATACCATTCTTCCATGCTTAGAATATTGCTGCCATATATGGTCTGGTGCTCAGTAAATGTTGTTTAATACTGTTTATTATAAAACAGACCATTTACTTAAATATTTGTATCTATAAAAAGAATGTATAAACATAAAAATGTCTTAAAATAATTGTCAGACTTTGTCCATTTCATAATGTGTGACATATATATATATATATATATATATATATATATATATATATATATATATATATATATATATATAGTACAGGTAATAGATCCATTGGTATATAATCCAGGAGGATCCTAGCAATAACAAATATTAAAACTGATCCACAGAGAGCTTAATGTATTTATTATAACAGAACATATATATTTTTACAGCAAGAACCAAAATTACCTCAACATGAGTATAGTCTATTTCAAGCTGATCTGAATCCAGACAAACACTTAAGAGCTGAAGATGGCTGGGTTCAGACCAGCTTGAAATAGACTATACTCATGTTGAGGTAATTTTGGTTTTTGCTGTAATATACATACATATATATAATTAATATATATATATATATATATATATTTATATGAAGAAATATAGTTTTAAAGTGTGCTATATTTATGGGATAAAGTGCTCAATATCAGAGATAGAGCATGTGTAAACATAAAAGTGAACATAAAAGTCAATACTTAGGAGTGACAGTCTGTTTCATGCTAGATGCAATCATTGGGCCTGACGATTGCATCTAGCATGAAACAGACTGTTGACTCTATGTTCACTTTTATATTTATATATATATATATATATATATATATATATATATATATGTGTGTGTGTAAATAAAAAAAAAGTGTGAATATTGAAGTCAACACTGAGCAGTGATGATCTTTTCCAGGATTGAATGCAATCTTCAGGGCAAGGAGGTTACATCTGGCTTACTGTTTTATTGTAACAGCTTTTCAACAGGTGGAAACAGTTATTTTAAATTATTCCGGAGAATATTTATGAAGTAATTATGGGACAGGAATCAATTATTTTATTACAGGTATTGTTAACTTTTAAATCACATTTATTTATTATTAATTAGACATAATCAAAACCAAGTAAATTTAATAATAATTAAAAATAGTTAATGAAAAAATGTACTAAATGTACTAAATGTACTAAAGTAATTAATAATCAGAAATAACTGATGCATTATCCTGGATATTTAGTACTTTTACCCTACCTATAAATATAGCATGACTTAAAACTATATTTTATCATATACATCATGTCTAGAAGAGTTCCAGGAGATTCTGAAGTTATTAGGAGGCTGTGATTGAAGCCAATAGCAATTTTATTGAATAAATTTACTCTTTATTATTTCAATAAATAATTTTGTGTAATTTTGGTAAATATATCTGTTAAAATGAGATGTCAGTGTTATTTTCATTTTTGTGTAATTCCGATGACAATTTATTTATCGCACCCTATCTGGAGGCTGTGGTTGAAGCCAATGGTGATTTTAATGAATAAATTTACTCTTTAGTATTTCAAAATATTTTTGTATAATTTTGGTAAATATATCTGTTAAAATGAGATGTCAGTGTTATTTTCATTTTCGCATAAGTTTATCCATCGCACACTGTAGGTTTCTTTAAGAAGCCTATAATTAATCTGATATTAATTATAGTTTTCTGCCTATAATGTAATGAAGGTAACAGGAAACCACTTTCCTATCTTATGTAAGAATGCATGATAATTCACAAGTAATAAACAAAATGTCTGTAGAGAGTCATGATGGCTTCTGTCCTGAAAGCACATGGGATTAAAAAAAAAACACAGAAAATCTCTATAACCTTCTTAATGGTTCCCATCCCCCAAAATGGAGGAGTGGGTATTAATGGATTAAGCTCATGGTACTTGGTTAAACACATCTAATGGACTTGTGTAGAAGTGATAAAATTCTAAAGTGAAAATCACAAAAAGTAATTATGATATAAAGATTGCATAAGCAATGATGTGACAATAATGAAAAGTTAATCCAGTCATTTAATGTTATAGTATTTTTATGCATTAGTCTATTTGTCATAGAAGAACACTAAAGTGATTTTGATACTACTTGGGTGTAAATTAACACTTACAGGTCAGAAAATATGGTAAGGCAAAACAAGGAGATGGGACTAGGCAGAAAGAAAAGCCCAAATGAATGAGTGAATGACCAATTCCATGACTAGAATAAAAAAAAACAATTAACTTACTAACTGTACTGCTTTTCAGAAATTTGAAAACTTCTGGTTGATATACAAGACCATGCAGAAAAGTTCTCAACCCAACCAAGAAGGCTATCAAAAAAAATATATATATTCTAATATTTGGCCATTTGGTTGGATTTTAATAAGTTGTCTGAGCTAAGTTTTCAGCACCTACTCCTCTGTAAACAAATATGGAAAATATTTTGATTTGACAAATCTGACTCAGATGAGGCAAACTAAGATTTGTGACACAAAAAAGACGCAGAATGTACTTTGATATATGATTAGCCTTGAAGCCATTGCACAAGTATAGGAAAACATCTTAATGAAGTTCATTGTCAAAATGCAAATTACAAATTGGAGATAACAAAATCCAAGTACAAAAATTTAAATATCTAGGATGTATTTTAAGGGAATATGGAAAGTGTGACACCAAAATCTGAAAATGCATTGGGATAGTAAAAGATGCTTTCTAAAAGCTAAGCAAAGTATTATGAAACGAGAAAATTTAATTAGAAACTAAGAAAATAGTACTGAAGAATTATGTAATAAAACTCTTCCTATATTGCAATGAATGCTGGACAATCTTCTTATGGATGAAGAGACTTAAGTTGACAGAAATCTTGTTCTACAGAAGGATATTGAGGATACCATGGAATGAACATGTGAGCAACAACAAAGTTTTAGAGAAAATGAAAAAGAATACTTGTAAATAAACTTAAGGAAGAGACGAATGAAAATTTCTATGGCACATCACAAGGAAAGATGGCATAGAAAATTTGACACTCATAGGACATATTTATGGCAAAAGGGGCAGAGGAAAACAGCATATCACCTACCTGGCAAGCCTGTGTGAATGCTTGGCAGAACAAAGATTAGGAGAGATAGTGAAAAACAAAATTTTCTAAGAGCTACAAAGGACAGGAAATTGTGGAGAGCCATGACTTGAAGGGACATGGCATATAGCAACAAAGCAAGAATAACATATTTGCAGGGTGTAGTTGTTGCTGATAAAAATGCCAATGTCATCCTTCAATGTAATTAAAGATTATCTTTTAATTATTGGATGTTCATTCAAAAATAGAAGGCTAGAAAATTTACTATAGCGAAAGAAGTGTTATCTAGTATTATATAAATTTTATATTAAATAATCTACCAATATTTCTTAGAGGTTAGCATAATTCTTGGATGGTAATCATGCAAGGTTGAAATATGCCCTGAGCAAGTATGCAGGTTTGTCTGATTGGACATAGACTTTAACCAAATTCTGACTAGACATTAATTTAAACCAAGTACCAGTTGGACATAAACCAAGTTCAGATGAGGCAGGAAACTGCTTAATTTGAATTCAACAAAGACAGAACCTTTTTCATTTTTTTTTTTGTTTTATTTTTTACTAATTTTCACTCAATACAAGACTCGATAGTCACTGTTACAGTTGAAATAGTGACGATAAATGAGGTGTGAGATATGAGTGGAAGATGATAAGAAAGGGGACATTATGAGGATAAGGAGGATAGATAATCATTATCTGTCCTCCTTGACTTGAAGAAAATATGGTAAGGCAAAAAAGGAGATGGGTCAAGGAGTAAAGAAAAGCAAAAATGAATGAGTGAACGACCAATTCCATGACTGGAATAGAAAAATAATGAACTTAATAATTGTACTTCTTTTGGAAAATTTGAAAAATGGCTGATATACAAGACGATGCAGAAATGTTCTCAACCCAACCAAGAAGGCTATCAAAAAAATATATGTATTTTCTAATATTTGGCCATTTGGTTGGATTTTAATAAGTGAGCTGAGCCAAGACGTTTCCATGAACCACTCATCTGTAAACAAATATGGGAAATATTTTGATTTGACAAATTTGACTCAGAGGAGGCAAACCAAGATTTGTGATAAATAAAAAATGACACTGGAATATACTTTGATATATGATTAGCCTTGAAGCTACTGCGCAAGTATTGGAAAACATTTTAATGGAGCTTATGATTACTGTATTCAAGGAAGTACCCACACAGGAGTTCATTCTTCAAACTGACATTTCTTGAGGGGGAAAAGTTGTCTGAGTGAAATTCTTTGTTACATTTGGAGCATTGAAGAAATAAGGTTGGAAATAGGATGAGATGTCGTAATGGTCTGAACTGGTGAGACTAGAGAATAGGGCTTATCAGAATATTTGTCATGGAAAAAATGACAGAGTATCAACAGGTTTGTAACATTGTGTCTGTGGGAAAGAGATTGTAGAATAAAAAAGTTATTCACGCAAGACTGCATAAACAATGTGAAATACATACACACACACATATATACATACATACATACATACATACATACATACATACATGTTAAATATTCCTAAAATAAATGCTAATTACTAAGCAACATTATTACATGAATGAAGATAACAGTGATGAATTTATGGAGAGAAAAATATACATACAAACATACATACTGTTCAATATTATTATGCAAGTCTTTTCTGGTGTTTCTACTATGTATTTAGAGAATCTGCAATGTTATTGGTCCAGACCTGGCATCTTGAATTCAGTCATTTTCTCACCAGCATAACAAAATTTCTCTGTGTACTTTCTATAAATATTTTCACGGTAATTCTTCTAATGAGCTTTCCTCTTTGGTAACTTGACTTTAAGGATTTAAGCACAGTACTAGATTGGCATCACGGTCATATCATTTTATAGTTGGAATCGCTTGATACAACCATACTAACAGTGTCATTTCACACACTTCATACTTGTGGAACACTCTTCAAGTTTCTTGCTTTCCAGTCAAGTTTGATGTTTAAAAAATTAAATGTAATGTCAGGGATTATCTTCTGTCTTCTTAATCCCTGTGTTTTTATCTCTCTCCAACTTTTTAATAATGTTTTTCTTTTTCACATATTCTTTCACACTCAGTAACCCATTGCATCTCAGCAGACTGAAATATTTATGTAAGCTTTTATTTTGGATAGGACATATTTAAATGGGTTTACATTTTTTCATTTTTTTTTTTTTACATGTAAAATATTCCCAAAATAAATGCTAATTACTAAGCAACATTATTACATGAATGAATATTTCAGTGATGAATTTATGGAGAGAAAAATATTCCCTATCTAAACATAAATAAACAACAAAATTTAAAAAGTTATCTCCCTTTAATTTTCTAACTTGTGATTTGGGAAAGGTGTGAACCCAGCTATGGGTTAAATAGTAAGGCTTGTATCAGGAAAAATCCTTGTTACTCTCAAAAATTGTTAACACAATAGTTACTCACAAAACACATTTGTATATCCTCCACAATTTAAAATATATTTTGACTTCAAATAATCGATAAAAGTCGATAAACTATAAAATTAATAACAAAAATATTACTGAGTGATGTTTGAAAATAGCCTTATCAGATCGAGATTCTCATATGGATGTCAAGTATGGAACCTGTCTCATTCGGAAATGTCTTAATGTCAGTCATTATCTTATGTCTTTTTAATTCATGTGCTTTTATTTTTCACTCTTTTTTTAATAATGTTTTTCTTTCTCACATATTCTTTCAGACTCAGTAACCCCTTGCATTTCAGCAGACTTACAACAATGTTCATTGCAAAAGTACCATTGGTTGGCTATTTCTATGAAGGACACACTTTTTAGCCTAGGTTCATCCGATATAACTCTAAATTTATCACTAAAAATTAATGTTGGGAAATCAGTTTTCATGTACTTCTTCACCCAATTTCCATGTTTCTCTTTGTAGGAAACTTAAAGGTGGTAATTTGGCTGTTTTCATGTCTTTAGCCACCAATGTTTTAATATTCTTCATCTCGACAGATATGCAACGTGATTGGTCTTGATCTGGCATCCTGTCTATGGCCACTTTCTCACTGATGTGCTGTGTCTTCCCTCTGTCTTTTCTACAAGTATTTTCATGGCAACTGCTCCAACGAGCGACTTTCACTGGTTTCCAAACTGCATGAATTTAAATGTGCTACTAGGTTGGAATCTCAGTCCCACCCTTTGACTGTCGAAATGGCTGAATGTAGCCATCTTTTCTACTTCAACAGCTTCTTATCTCGCACCTCCTGTCAGTGAAACTCCCTTCCTATCACTTGCTTCCCTGATAGCTATAATCTTCAAATATTCAAATGTAATGTCAATCGACATCTTCTGATGCCTTGACCTTGATCCCTGTCCTTCTCTTTATCCTTTTCCCAAACACCCCCCTCTTCGCTCTTAGTATCACTCTCTGTAACCCTTTGCATGCTAGTGGCACTTCCACCTTGCTTGGGGGGATTTGCTTAAAATAAAAATATTCAACTGAAAACTTAAATATATATATGCATGTGTTTTGGATAGGACATATTTAAACAGGTTTATTTTTTGTCATTTTATTTTACTTCTTGTTAAATATTCCCAAAATAAAAGCCAATTACTAAGCAACATTATTACATGAATTAAGATTTCAGTGATTTTAAAAACTACTATTCTGATATAAGAGTTATCTCCCTTTAATTTTCTAACTTTTGATTTGGGAAAGGTGTGAATCCAGCTATGGGTTAAATAGTGGGGCTTATATCAGGAAAAATTATTGTTATTCTCAAAAAATTGTCAGCACAATACTCACTCACAAAACACATTTGTATATTTCTCACAGTTCAAAAATATATATAGATTTTGATTTTAAATAACCCACAAAATGTTGATGAGCCATAAAATTAATAATTTATTAAACAGAACAGATAAAAGAGTTTTATTAAGCTTCTGGTGAATTTCAGGTATCAAATAAGTCATTTGATGTCAGGTGGAAACATATAAAAGAACTTGCTGAAATTGTGTGCAATATTCCAAGTATTGAAGTATTCCAATATTCCAAGTATTCCAATATTCCAGGTATTCAAGTATTCCAATATTCTAGTATTCCAAGTATTCAAGTATTCCAATATTCCAAGTATTCAAGTATTCCAATATTCCAAGTATTCAAGTATTCCAATATTCCAAGTATTCAAGTATTCCAATATTCTAGTATTCCAAGTATTCAAGTATTCCAAGTACTCCAATATTCAAGTATTCCAAGTATTCCAATATTGTAGTATTGTAAGTATTCCAATATTCCAAGTATTCCAATATTCCAACTATTCAAGTATTCCAACATTCCAAGTATTCAAGTATTCCAATATTCCAGGTATTTCAAGTATTCAAGTATTCCAATATTCGAAGTATTTCCAGTGATAATTAGGCATTTTTTAGGAAAGTTGAGATATAGCCACTGTAGGCTTTATGTTGTTAATTATTGATTTCAATCTTCTATGAATGACTGCAAAACACTTGCCCTCCCCTTTTATATGCAAATGCATACAAATGCATGCTGGGATTTTTTTCTTAACCAGTAAAACAGGCCAGTTTGCAGTTTGATATGACTCAGTCCAGATCTACCTTGCCTAGAAGTCACAACATTTGCTTGTCCAAACTTGCTTTTGTGTGTTGATGCCAATTCTTAGTTTATGAACATTTTGTCGTCTTACCTGTTAATTTGCCTTGCATATATTGTTTGCTTGATTGATTGATATTATTTCATTTTTGTCCTGTTCCTTTTATTGTAAACTTTGTCAATTCTGTTTGTTGTACAGTTCTGTTATTTTGCATTTGACCATCAATCAGTTACGTGCCATGCATGATACATGCATAGGCGATCATATATCTTATGATACATGACTGACAAGGCAGATTTTTTTGCCCAGAGTAGGTTGCCATTTCTTTCTGCGGTAGGCCAGTTGCCATCCAAGGCTATAGAACCTGGTCTGTCCTGCTATTTACCCATAGCTAGGAGGAAGAGAAGAGGATTCATACCTTTCCCAAGGGTATTAGCACATAAGTGAATGCAATGGATTCGGCTGGAATTTGAACTCAGCTCTCCGATTCCTCAATCCGAGACACTATCCATTACTCTACCATGCCTCTGCATTCGACCATAGCTGCTCATTAATGAGTGTCCATTAATGTCATTTCATTTGTAAAATATCACAAGACATTTACAAACTTCAGTATCTTAACCAAAGTTTGTAAATGTCTTGTGAAGTCTATTTTTTTTTTTCAAGAAGCCAAGTGGTTAGAGCAATCAAACAATGAAACTGAGGGTCAAATTTGACAATGGTCAATTAGTCAAGGAGGTGACTTGATAATATCAGCCTAGGGAGATGCTCCCAGCATGCAGCATTATCAGTAAGTGCCTGAAACCTATACCATGAATTGATCCAATCCTTGTGAGACAAACTGGATCAATGAAACTATTTCGGAGTCATTAATGACAGTGCTGACATAAAGTCCCAAGTCCTCATCTAATTGGCAGATAGAAGCTCTTTGGCATTGACTGGCAATCTATCGAGAGATGATGTCTTAAAAAATAAAAAATATTGGTCACCTATCAGCTGTGCTGAACATGGGGGCTGTATTGGTCTGAAATTCTTAAAGAAGAGAAGGAATAGGTTTTTATGAGATTACAAATAGCCAAAGATGATCAGGTGAGAATTGCTGCAGTTTGTGATGTTTTTCCAACTTTTGCCTAATGTCAACTGATGCTGACATTCTGTCTGAAAGAGGCGATGGTTTTAGACTTGTGCAAGTTGGATGTAGGTGCAGTGAAAGGCAGCAGGCATAAAATGACAGTTAGAAGAGCCTGGAGCACACAGCAGGTGACATGTTGACCAAAGATGGAGAGGACAGTGCAGAAAATTGAACGAAACAAAAGAAAGGAAAAAAATAAATCTAAAGACTTCATTAAAAGAATGAAGAAATGGAATGAACTGGAAGATGGGATGAAGATGTCACAAGACATTTTGCTTGTCATATCAAATGGTGAAGCCAAAATTGCCATTAACTGAATGTCTTCATTCTTGGCCTTTCCTCACTGTTTTTATCTCTTGCCTTCTCTCTATCTCTCTCTCAACTTTAATGTCTTACTCTCTTTTCTTTCAATCATTTGCTCTTTCTATTACTTTCTTTTAATTCACATTTTATATAAATATCTCATTTATTTTCCAATGTTTCTTCTCATTTATTCTGTTTAGATTTTCTAGTCTCTTTCCTTCTTTAATGTATTTTCTTTCCCTTTTGATTTCTTTCTCAAATTTCTCTTTAAATTTTTTATTCTCTTTCTTTTTTCTTTCTTTCTTTCTTCACTCTTCCTATTTAATTTGAAGTTGATGGAAGTTTGGCTCATAATACATTTAACTCTTCCTTCAGTTGTCATCAGGGCGAAGGCATTGAGAAATTAAAGTTTTTTCCACTTCTCTCTTTAAATTTTCTATTCTCTTTCCCTCTTCCCTTTCTTTCACCATTTTTTATATGTAAATTTCATATTTTCTTTCTTTTTCCACACGTTAAATTTTCTTTCCCTTTCTCTTTCTTTCTCCATTGTTTCTATTTAAATTCCCTCTTTTCTTTCTCTTTCTTTGTCAACTTTTTAAACTTTCTTTTCTCTTTCACTCTTCCCTTTCTCCTTCTTTCTCTCTCCATTTTTCTTATTTAAAATTTCTAGTCCCTTTCTCTTCAATCTCTCTTTTAAATTTTCTATTGTCTTTTGCCCTTTCCTTTCTATTTATTTCTTCTCTTTTCCTATTTAAAATTTCTATTTTTTCTCTTCCTTATTTATATTGTTTGAACTGTTGTCCTTATCTTTATTGCAAATTCATGAATTTTCAGACATTGTACACTTCAGCCTTCTTCAAGTGATTGGAATTTCGAACTCAAACCTTTATTTTATCCAAGATAGTTCTAGTTCCATGTGTCATACCTCTTTTGGAATCCTCAGTTATCTCCCTTTAGCTCAAATCGTCAAGTTTTTGTTCACTACTGCAGTAGCCAGGTACTGAACTCACAACTCTATGGGTCAAGTCACTGGATCCAGCCAACACTTTTATCCTCTGGGATACATGTCCTTGAGGACACAATAAAGATAAGGACAAGAGTTCGAACAATGTAAATAATTACAAAATTTCTCTTCCTATTTAAACTTTCTATTCTTTCGCTCACATAAATTTACTTTTTCTCTCTCATTTTCATCAGTTTGTAGTGGACTGTGGGGTGAAGATGTGAAGAGATATCAGAAGGTTAAAATTTCCTGCTAGCCGGTCCAGCTATATGAGAATGTCGAACTTTAATTAAGTCCAAAGAAGACAAAGAAAACAAACAAGACCGATATATATATATATGTAAACAAATATATATTAATAACAAGTTAAACAAAGACATGGACTGTTACATAGAGTTTGTGTGGAGAAATTATGTGTGTGTGTTGTGAATGTTCATACGTACGTGTATTGTTCTTAGCGTGTTCCCAGAATTTGGGAAACACTGTATCTGTGAGAGGTCATATATTCGTGTTAGTTGAAAAGAGAGATTTACCTCACCTCCACGCGAGGTGGCGGCCCAAGGCCTAAGTGGAAAAAAGAGATATCGAGGCGAAGGGTCAGCCAGTATTTATAGCCAGGGGAGAGAGACACCTGTTGAAGGATTAAGGAACTGAGGAGGAGATAACTCCGACAAGTTCATTTATTCTCAACTTCTCATGATGTTTTCACCGTGATGTTTTTATTTGCTTTTAAATACCATGAACCTTCAGGATATAAGTGATAATGGCTCTGTACACATTTCTTTTTCTGCATTATCTGTGAGTTGCCATGCATTCTTGAGAAAAATAATGGAGTTTCTTGTTGCCTTCTCTGTTTTCAAATTCAAAGTTTTCCTTTTCCTAGATTTATTGTCATCTAAGTTTAGAGAGTCCATTCTACTTTGCTATTTAATCTATAGCTGGGGGAAGAGGAGAGAGTCATACCTTATCCAAAGGTCAGTCAGTCAGTTATGTGCCATGTGTGATACACACTTAGGCAGTCATGTATCTTTCGATACATGACTGACAAGGCAGGTTTTTTCTCACAGTAGGTTGCCATTTCTTTCTACGGTAGACCAGTTGTCATCCAAGGTTATAAAAACCTGGTTTATCCTGCTATTTACCCATAGCTGGGGAGAAGAGGAGGATTCATACTTTTCCCAAGAGTATTAGCATGTAAGTGAATCCAATGGATTTGACTGGAATTCAAACTCAGCTCTCCGATTCCTCGATGCAAGCCATTATCCATTACTCCTTTTTCCCACAATAGGTTGCCATTTCTTTCTGCAGTAGACCAGTTACCATCCAAGGCTATAGAACTTGAACTGTCCTGATATTTACCCATAACTAGCAGGAGACGAAGAGGATTCATACCGTTCCCAAGGGTATTAGCACATAAGTGAATGTAATGGATTCGTCTGCAATTTGATCTCGGCTCTCCGAATGCAAAAGTAAGACACATGTGGTTTGGCTAAAATTTGAACTTGGTTCTCCATTTCCACTTTCTCCACTGATATCCATTACATTCCCAACACAACTGATTTTAATTCTTCTACTTTTTCCATGTGCTGTGTCCCTTCGTGTTTCTCCACAGCTTCTTGTCCTTTATAGCTCTTAGTAAACTTTGGCTTTATACAATCTCTCCTAAACCCTGTTTTGTCAATCATTTTCTTGTTCCTCCTGCTTCTACGTGCCATGTCCCTTCAGGACGTTGGCGATCATGGCTCTCCACAATTTCCTGTCCTTTGTAGTTCTTAGTATTTTTTTTCCTTTTGCTATCTCTCCTAAACCATCTGCACAAGCTCGTTAGGCAGGTTACGTCCTGCTTTCCCTCTGTCCCTCTTGTCATCAATACACCCTGATTTTAATTACCCACTTTTTACCTCATCAATAAATCAGTAGCCTGACATGTTTTTTGTTATCATTTCACATCACCCCACCCAGTCACACTTTGATACAATCAATTTTGGCTATTCCTAAAATTTAAAGGGTCGGTGAAAGGTCAATATTTTTCAGTTGAAGTTGATGTTACACATAATTAAAAAGGACAGCTAAGATTTTCTTTATTTTTATTCAGATATTCACTGAATACAAGTCCCAAGAGACAGTCAAGGTAGAGGGATACTGTGTGGCATTGTATGACTGTAATAAAAGGCAAGAAGGGAAGTTCATGGGATTATATACTTTAAGATCAGTTAACCCTAGACTTGAAGAGGTCAACATTGTAGTGATTGGGAAAAAGCAGAAGTTCTTGGGAAGAAGCTATTCAAATGGAACTTACTCCTTACTAATGGAATACAAAGAGGAATTGAGATGATTGATGCTTGTGTACATAGCATGGCAGGTCCCAGTTGTAAAGGTCTGGGCTGGTGGGATTAAGGAATGCAGCTCATTAGAACACATTTTTTTTTAAGCATTTCACCCCAAGCAAGGCGGGAAGCCACTAGCACGCAAGGGGTTACAGAGGATTTGTTGTGAGAGCAGATAGGAGTGATAGAGGAAAGTATGAGGAGAAGGATAGGGGATAGATCAAGGCAACTGGAGATGATGATCGACATTACATTTGAATAGTTGGAGATTATATCTATCTGAAAAACTGATGAATATTTTTTTAATCAATAATCGACCCCCTATCAGTTTTATCAATTTTTTCCAAAAAATGCCATAAATTTCTGATCTGTGTGTGAATTTTCATGCCAATCAGACGAACAGTTTGCTCAGGATGAGGTAACAAGGTGACAAACACACACACACACAGACACACTAACAGAATGTCATTTATAGATACAGATATATGTCCGTGCATGCATGTTCAATGACTTTATTCATTTGAATCTTCATGTCTTATAAAATCTTTACTTTTTCAATATCAATGTGTCTCTCTGAGTTATGATTATGTGGTTCAAAAATTTTTTTTAAATATTCTCCTAGGATCAGATCTCTCTCCTCCTTTTCTTAAATCTTGTTACTTCACACGACCTTTCGCATATGAAATGAACAAGAGAAAGATCCCGACTCCTATTTTCAGAGGAGCTTTACAGCTTTTCTTCCTTCCTATTCTTCTCTCTTCCCACAATGTCTTTATATAAAAGAAATTGCCACCTGCGGCTGCTTCTTTTCTCCACCGATCATGAAGTAAGCAACATTCCATTCTCTTTTCCTTCCTTCATTCAAGCTACAAATTATTCCATTTATCTGCTTGCTCAAATCTGCGGCCATTTTGTTGTATTCAATCTTTTAATACCTTCTGTGCAATTATTTTGTTTTGTACAGTATGAGTTGTGCCTCCAAGACTCCAAAGATTTCAATAGATAAGTTTTTTGTATCAGAAGATGCAAACATAAGAAGTGGCGTGCAGTCAGAAAGAAAAAAAATATTTAATTGTGGTCAGTGCATAGAGAGAAATCCCTGCAAAATGTGAGAATTACTTATAAGTAGGATTTTTTGCACACATATTTAAGTTCAGTACTAGATTAGCATTTAGGTCTCATAATTTAACTGTTGAAGTTCTGAGATAACCATAAGCTCTATGCTTATAGCTTCTTCTGTACTTCTGCTTTCTAGCTTCCGGTTTCTAGCTTTCCTGTCAACTATGGTCTTCAAAAGTTTAAATGCAACATCAATCATCATTTCGTCTCCTTGAGCCCAGATCTTTAAACGTCATCTCAATTCTGAAATTTTGTTTTCTCAGTTTCTTTAACTATCAGCAACCCTTTGCATCTTAGTGGCTTTATCACATTGCCTGGATTGAAATTGTTTAAAACATTCACATATTTTAAGGCTACCAGGAATTTTATTCACAAATTGTTTAATGTTGTTGTCTTAAGGTGCAACATTCTACTAATTTCTATCTTGAAGTCCTTGTATTTACTTAGTTTTTCAAATGTTTTTAAAGATGTGTTTTTGTCAGCTGGGATTGCAACATCAGCAGACATGTATTTTCAACATGATTTTTAACTATTATGTCTGTTTGATTTGCCTGAATTTCTCTAATATTATTATTAATGTTATTATTTTAATGTTTATATATATAAAATGTGACGAAAGTACATCAGCACTTTTTAACAGTTCACTTCACAAATACCACAATATTATTCATTTTTTTCAAAATTATTTTACCCGAAGCAAAGTAATAAAACCACTAAGACACAAAAAGTTACTGAGTGTTAGATAATATTAAAAAAACAGTATTAATGAGAAAGAACAATAAAAGAATAAGAATTAAGAAGACAGTAGATAATGATTGACATTGCATTTAAATTGTTGAAGATAAAAAGTTGACTAGGAAGAAAGTGTTCCACAAATAAGAAATGACAGAAGAAATTGTAAGCATAGAACTCTTAGCATAGCCATTTCAACATTAAAATGATGAGACCTAGCTGCTAATCTAGTACTGCACTTAAATTCATAAAGTCTAGGTACCACAGAGGAAAGTAAAATGCGGCACATGACCAAAAGTGGGGTGATGGGGGTGAAAGCTGGTTTTCAATCTGTCTTATTTTAAACTTAGTTTACTATTACTGACCCAAACATTAACACAGTATTCCTTACACCAAAACAACCACCATAATACCACAAAGTCTCTATATAGTCCTAACTAGTTCCTATATGAACATTATATCTTGTAGGGTGGAAATGAAAAATAATATTTAAAGTTCATAGAGAAAAGTTCATTAGAACAAATTACCATGAAAGCATTTGTAGAAAAGGCACAGAAAAGGTGGGAAAGTGACAGAAGGAACGATGCCAGTTTAGGACCAATAACATTTCAGCTTCTTCTTAGATATTTTTTTATCATTGCATCTCCAGTCTGTTGAGAGAAAATAGTAATAAGAAGGTTCAGAATAATAAAAAAAAATCTGGAGTCATAATTCCAAGGGTCATAAGGGAGTCTCACAAGTCCAAAGTCAAAAATACCACAGCAGGGGAGTAAATCAAATGGGTACACAATCCTTATACAAAACTCACAAATCAACTATCTTCTTCACTCACAAAAAACAAACATGGCTAGTAGTCCTAAGTAGTATTCTTTTATTGGTGCAAGACAGATTGCAATTGGTCAAGACTGGTAAGAAAGCACAAGGTATTACCATATTTTGAGATCTACTAAAGTCAAGCAGATCTTTTTTCTGATTTTCTTTTTCGAGAGATACCACAGAGAACATGACTTCATTTCCAAGGTAAAACTTTGTTTTCTCCTTCATCACCACAAGTTTCCTTATAACTGTCATAGTTCCCAGTAGCTATTATGGTGTATTTAGTAAATTGGTTGCAATGGCTTCAATTCTAACTGAGTATGCCATAAAAATGGCCTTATGACAGACTCTATATGCCTTAGTAACTATATATTTCATTTTCTCTTTATTTCTTATCATCTCTTTCAATTCTTTCCATATTAACTAGCTGATTTCTAAGATTATTTTGTAGGCCATCTTGAATATTTATCAATATAGAGAATACATTAAAATAGAACAGCATATCTAAAAAGATATGCATTGATGCTTCACTGCTTTCTTTTCTCTTTTATAGTCCATGGAACTTTGTTGTCTCCTTGCCAATTCTATATACAAATAATAATTTTCATGTTTTTGTAGAATGGTTATTACAAAAACATGAAATTTTTGCCTCTCTCTTTCTATCACCATTCTTCGTCTTTTTCTGTCCTTTTTCTATCTTCATATAGTTATTATCCTCTTCGCCTTTTTCTCTCTTTCATCATTCGTACTCTTTTTCCTTTTTTTTTTATCTTTATATAATGACCAATGCTACCTCTTCTCTTTCTCTCTCAGTCGCCATTCTTCCTGTTTTTCCATTTCTTTTTCATCTTTATATAATGACCAACACTACTTCGTCTCTCTTTCTTTCACCATTCTTTCACTTTTTCTATCCCTTTTCCAACTTTATTTAATTACCAACATTGCTTCCTCTCCACCTCTCTCTTTCCTTATTCTTTTTCTCTTTTTCTCCTTTATAGAATGGCAAACAGTAACGCCTTTTGCCCCTCTCTCTTTCTTCCTCTTCCTATCACCATTCTGCTTCTTTCTCTATCTCTTTTTCTCCTTTATAGAATGGCAAACATTAACGCCTTTTGCCCCTCTCTCTTTCTTCCTCTTCCTATCACCATTCTGCTTCTTTCTCTATCTCTTTTTCTCCTTTATAGAATGGCAAACATTAACGCCTTTTGCCCCTCTCTCTTTCTTCCTCTTCCTATCACCATTCTGCTTCTTTCTCTATCTCTTTTTCTCCTTTATAGAATGGCAAACATTAACGCCTTTTGCCCCTCTCTCTTTCTTCCTCTTCCTATCACCATTCTGCTTCTTTCTCTATCTCTTTTTCTCCTTTATAGAATGGCAAACATTAACGCCTTTTGCCCCTCTCTCTTTCTTCCTCTTCCTATCACCATTCTGCTTCTTTCTCTATCTCTTTTTCTCCTTTATAGAATGGCAAACATTAACGCCTTTTGCCCCTCTCTCTTTCTTCCTCTTCCTATCACCATTCTGCTTCTTTCTCTATCTCTTTCTCTTCTTTATATCATGATCCTCTTCTTCTTTCTTTCCCTTTCTATAAGAATTGTTCCTCTTTTTGTTATCCCTTTTCCTTCTTTTATGTAATGGTAATGGTAATATTAGTTCTTTTATTATAAGGAAACATTCAGATTTCATTGACCAAGAGGCCAGTGCTGCTGTTGGTATCTCTCATTACCAATCCTTCTCTTTTCATTATCCTTTTTCATTTTTATATAATGAGAAACACAACCTCCCTTCCCATCTCACTATCTTCTTCTTCTCTATCACCTTTTCTTTCTCTTCTTTGTTCTCCCTGTTGATCTTTTATATAATAACCAACACTAAATCTCCTCCCCGTCTCTCTTTCTCTTTACAGCACCATTTCTTTCTCTTTTTTAATCTATTTTTCATCTTTATATAAAATGGCCAACATTACATTCTCCTCCCCCCCCACCATCTTTCCTTCTCTTACAATCATCTTCTTCTTTCTCACCTTTTTTTCCTCCATATTTATCCCACCTGAATCCAAAGAACCACTAGTTGCCAATGACAACTGTCAAACCTGTGCTGTCTAATGTAAGTTCCTTTTTCTGAATTCAATGCATCAAGTGGAGGAGAAAGGTCAGAGTGTTTCCAAGATGTCACCAAGCAATCATTTTCCTTCAAAATATTGAAAAGAAAATGTTTTAATCGGGAAGGAATCTTTTCTTTGCAGTTTTTTTTTTTTTTTTTGTTGACTATATTTTTTTATTACCTTTTTGCAATTAATTTTCATTTTAATTTATCTTTTTCTCTTTTCTTCTTCCCTTATTGTATTTAAATACAGTGTAACCCGGATATAAGAGACCCGGATATAAGAGAAACTCGGATATCAGAGAGCTTTTCTCTGGTCCCAAATTAGAGCCTGTGTTAATGTATATATAATAGACCAAACCCGGATATAAGAGAAACTCGGATATAAGAGAGATGTTCTCTGGTCCCAAATTAGAGCCTGTGTTAATGTATATAAAATAGACCAAACCCGGATATAAGAGAAACCCGGATATAAGTGACTTCTTCTCCGATCCCGACAACTCTCTTATATCCGGGTTGCACTGTATTTCTATTGACCTCTGCAATAAGTCTATTCCATTCCTACCGATACCTGCTTCAATGTATCTGCCAATCTCTTCATTGATTCTTCATTACACTTCTTTTATGAAAAGATTTCCTTGCAAACTCTTTGAAAATTTTAAATTATCATTATGTATACTTACAAATTTATCTATTTCCTGCTTCAAAGACATCTTTTAATTTGTCTATTGATTAGCTTTTATACAAATTGCATAAAATGTTAGTAAACTCATATTATTTATACTTTTTAGTTTGTCACGCAAATATACATTCGCATATAGTTATTTGCAACCACAAACAAATCCTCTTTCCAACAAATTTCAAAACTTGATAGTAAACAAGTTATCTAATTATATATATATATATATATATATATATATATATATATATATGTGTGTGTGTAATTTGGCAGCAACTTTTCTTTTAAACATGTTGTGTTGAATGTTAAAGACAACATCGTCCTGCATATTTTCTTTTGAATTTTCTCATATTTTCTAATGAGACTTTTTATTTGAAAATTATATCGAAAATATGAGAAAATTTCGATATAATTTTCAAATAAAAAGTCTCATTAGAAAATATGAGAAAATTCAAAAGAAAATATGCAGGACGATGTTGTCTTTAACATTCAACACAACATGTTTAAAATATATATATATATGTATGCGTATATACATATATATCTGTATATATATATATATATATATATATATATATATATATATATATATATATATATATATATATATATATATATATATAGTGTTAGTCCTGGGTAAGACATTAAACTACATCCACATCCTGGGTAAGACGTTAAACTATTAGGTCATCCCATAAGTTATGTCCGGATTTTAACTTTTTGTTAAAATGAACGAAATTTAAAGAGTATTTTATAATGTCTAATGGAGCTGAACATTATTTTTATGTTTAGATGCATTTAAACTGATCAAATTTTATTTCAGAGAACAATAAAATTAAATTTTGTTTGATTAAAACCCTGCTAACATGGAAGTACCCAAGAATCATTTGAGGCACATAATGCTTTATGAGTTCAAGAAGGAAACTCAGCAGCCGAAGTGGCTAGAAACATTCACTCAGTTTATGGAAAGGAATGTGTGAATGAAAGAAATTGCAGAAGATGGTTTGCAAAATTCAGAGGTGGAGATTTCACCCTTGAAGATGAAGATCGAACTGGATGTCCAGTTGAGTTTGATGAAAAGCTTCTTGAAGCAGCCCTTGAAGAAAATCCTGCTTTATCAGATGAGGAATTGGCAGTGGTTCTCAGTTCAAACCATACAACTGTTCATCATCATCTTCAACAACTTGGAAAAGTTCCTAAACTTGGAAAATGGGTGCCTCATGAATTGTCTGAAAACAACCTCAAATCTCGAGTTGACATCTGCTCTTCTCTCCATTCTCGCCAACTTGTTTCACCTTTTTTGGATAGACTTGTGACTGGTGACGAAAAATGGATCTTTTATCGAAATGTTAAGTGTCATAGACAGTGGCTTGGTAAAGGGGAAGGACCCCAGCCACAGCCGAGAAGGGAACTTCATAGGCAAAAGGTTCTTCTTTCAATCTGGTGGGATTGCCAAGGAATAATCCACTTTGAATTCTTACCACCTAATGCAACAATTAATGCTCAAATATACTGTCAGCAATTAGAGCGTTTGAACCAAGCTTTGAGGAAAAAAAGACCTGCTCTAGAATGGGTGATGTTTCATCAGGACAATGCGTGACCACACACAGCAAGAATCACATCACAAAAGATCGAAGAACTTGGTTGGGAGAAAATTCCTCATCCACCTTATTCTCCCGACCTTGCTCCTTCAGACTACCATTTGTTTTGTAGCTTACCGAATCATTTGGAAGAAACAGCTTTTGTATCAGAAGGAAGAAGTTAAAACTGACATTTGTGAGTTCTTTGAATCAAAGCCAAAAGAATTTTACAGTAATGGAATTAGTAAGCTTGTTAATAGATGGAAGAAAGTCATAGATATTCAGGGAATATACATTGTTGATTGAATCTGTAATTAAATGCAACATTTGGTCACTTGTTTTCTTTATTCAAAATTCGGACAGAACTTATGGGATGACCTGATACATCCAGCTGCAAGGCCTCTGATCAGGAGGTTTTGAGGATCGTGGAACCACCTCTTAATTGTTGGTGTTCCCAGGTCCACCCTGACCCAGGGTGGTAGCACCTGTTAGGGTCCCATCTATGGGCAAATAGTTAACTATTACCAGCAATACTTTTTTGAAAAAAATTATTACCAGCAATACAATTTTGAAGGAAAAATATTACCAGAAACATATTTTTGACAAAACAAAATATTACCAGCAATAAAAATTTTGTCGGTTATTAAATAACCCATTGGGGTTGATAATCTGTAAAACAAAATAAACCAAACCAATATAAAGAGTGTATGTGTTTTAACATGTATTTATCTAATTCTGTTCCTAATCTGTTTATCCATTACAACCTGTCCATTTTTGCCTCTTATTTAAAAAAAAACAAAGAAAAAAAACAGGAGAGCTCATTATATATATATCAGTGTGGACAAGAGGACAGAGTTGCAAAGCTGACCATGTACACCAAGCTGGAAAGCAAGAAGCAGCAAAGCATTTATTGTAGAATTTTGAGAGAACAGGAGCCAGTTAAAGAGCACACTTCCTTAGGACAATTGCAGGGATACAGTCAAGTCTGCAAGCCTTTGATAGCAGAAATCATGGATGGATTTATGCTCATGTCTCTGAGTAGTGCCAAAATCAGGCGAAGATACTCCTGAAGAGTTGAGGGTGGAGTTAGAATGCAGAGAGGAGTGATTTAGGATTTACTCTTGTTCAACACACTTTTAGAGAGTCATCGGCAATCTCTAGAGCCATTCTTACAAGAGGCTACAGTGTCTCATTCTATCAGCAAATAGCAACTTTGCCTCATTGGGGACACACTCTGAAACTCGTTACAACTGGATACAAATAGGTATCTCTTATGATCAGAACTATCGCATTGGTATAGCTGGAAGAAGTGATTCCAGTGGGCTATAGCGGTTGAAGTGGTGGGATTCAACCAAGAAGAGTGCCATTTCACTTGGTATTTTCCTGCCGGCATGAAGATTTCATGCCGGCTTTGGCCCAGGAAAAAATCTCAGTGGCACAGTTTTCAGCAGGAAGATTAATAATTTAATTTCAGAGAGTGCTTCAAAGAAAATCACAAAATGAGTCCCAATCTGTGCATTGGTAACAAAGCAATATCCTACTAATAGGGTGTCCTTGCCTAATAAATGAGCAAAAAGAAATATTCTCAGATACAACTGCCTGGTCAGACGTGCCAAGAGGACAGAGTTGCAAAGCAGACCATGTGTTTAGAGAGGAGATAAGGAAGAGAACAAATAAAGAAGTGTGTCCATTAGAATTACTAGGGAAAGAGTAGGGAAATCTATTATTCGAGTGAGAGATTGAAAAATTCAAAGTCTGAATCCTGGGAAGATCTATGGCATTAGAGAGTGATGAAACCACTTGATATGATGATCATTGAAGTCGACAAACACCAAAATATTCACAGATGAATGTATAGAGAGAGGGCCTTACCTATACTGTTAGGGATTCTATTTAGCAAGCAACAGTTCTGAGAAAAAAGAGAACAATCAAAGAAGACAAGATAACTGAACTTAACACATATAAGAATGTTGTAACATACCTATGAATGATAATGAGTATGTCCCCATTCACATAAATACAGTAGTAAATACTGTATGTTGGTCTGCAGTTGGAGATTCATTGTGGAATTCAGTTGACTCATTTCTAGTAATTGACTACTTCTACACACCACTGACGAATCTTATATGTGTTGTTCTTGTCGCAAGTATTATCATTCATTACCAACCTTCATTTGAATATTCTATTCAGTAACCTTCCCTAGGTTACAATAAAGGATAATCCAGAGACTCCAGAGACATTTTCTTTGCCTCTCATTCTGAGTCACTAACAATTACGTTACCTTCACATCAATTACTACTATATTTATATTATTATATTCAGACTGAGGACTTACTAATCCAGCGTCATGTTATAGTAATGTATTTGTGTGTGTGTGTGTGTGCGTGTGTGTGTATGTGTGTGTGTGTGTGTGTGTGTGTGTGTGTGTGTGTGTGTGTGTGTGTGTGTGTGTGTGTGTGTGTGTGTGAGTGAGTGTATGTGTGTGTGCGCTTGTGTTTACACATATTAACCCATTACCTGCCATGAGCCCCATTTGGGGATCTGTTAAAATTAAACTCACTACATGTTATTCCTTGTATTTACATTGAATTGCTTACATACCTTGCATTTGCAGAGGTATATTTTACAACACTTAGCCTTTAAAGTTTTTATCATTAGCCGTAAGAAGTCACTTTCTGTCATAATTTTACATTTCACGAGTAGAAAAATAATGACTATTTTGAAAAATATTTCTTTATTATTTCTAATCAATATTATTTTTGGATGTTTTATACACATATATATTTGATGTTCTAGTTTCTATAAAACCGACAATGGTAACTACTGAAATTAAACATAAGGAATAAATAAACTCCTAAAACACCTGTCTGGGTAAAAAAAATGGATTTTGCTGATACACCTGGTATATATTTTTTTTTTTATCGTTTTACCCCAAGCAAGGTGATGATAGCACTAGAACTAGGGTGTGAAAGTGAACGAGATGACTCTAATGAAGAAATGACAATAAAGGAGTGGGGTTCACTTAGAAGATGATGAATTACATAGTATTTAAATTTTTGAAGATCATAGGTGGCAGGGAAGCAAGAAATTGGAAGGCAGTTCCACAGGTGAGAAGTGCAAAAAAAGGAACTGCTAGAAGTGATGGTTGCATCTAGTTAGTCCAACAGTAAAATGGTGAGACCTAGTAGCAGGTTTAGTCATGTTATCAAGGTACTAGTGAAAAGAGCGCATCGGAACATTTGCTATGTCAAAAGAATGTCATCCTGGGTGTAACGATAAACTGCATCCTTCAGCAAGGCCCCTGATTGAGAGACTGGAGGTTTTTACGAGCATGGAACCACCTCTTAACTGTTGCTGTTCCTAGTTCCACCTTGACCCGGGGTGGTAGCATCTGTTAGGGTTCCAGCTATTGGCAAGTAATGAAACCCAAAACAAAACACTACATTTTTATAAAGAAAATTACTAACGCTCCCAAGAAAATTAAATTTCAGCACTAAATGACCCATTAATATGTTTATATTAAACAATGCTAACATTTCCAAAATTAAATGTACACATAGATGACATGAGGTGTGCATATGATGTCTACATAACCAATAAAGCCAAAGACATTTTCTTTGCCTCTCATTCTGAGCCACTAACAATTACGTTACCTGCACATCTATTACTACTATATTTCAATTATTATATTCAGACTGAGGACTTACTAATGCAGCCTGATGTTATAGTAATGTATTTGTGCGTGTGTGTGTGTGTGTGCGTGTGTGTGTATGTGTGTGTATATGTGTGTGTGTGTGTGTGTTTACACATATTAACCCATTACCTGCCATGAGCCTCTTTGGGGATCTGTTAAAATTAAACTCACTACATGTTATTCCTTGTATTTACATTGAATTGCTTACATACATTGCATTTGCAGAGGTATATTTTACAACACTTAGCCTTTAAAGTTTTTATTATTAGCCGTAAGAAGTCACTTTCTGTCGTCATTTTACATTTCACGAGTAGAAAAATAATGACTATTTTGAAAAGTATTTTTTATTATTTCTAATCAATATTATTTTTTGATGTTTTATGCACATATATATTTGATGTTTTATACACATATATATTTGATGTTTTATGCACATATATATTTGATGTTTTATGCACATATATATTTGATGTTTTATGCACATATATATTTGATGTTTTATACACATATATATTTGATGTTTTATACACATATATATTTGATGTCTTATACACATATATATTTGATGTTCTAGTTTCTATAAAAACGACAATGGTAACTCCTGAAATTAAACATAAGGAATAAACTCCTAAGACACCTGTCTGGGCTAAAAATGCACATTAAAAAAATTTGGTAGTTAATGGGTTAATAGAATAACAAAAAGGAAAAAAAATGGATGTTACACATTTTATCCATTACAAGGACTTCATCAGACTAAAATAATTTTATTCTTTAATTTTATAGTTATTTTACTCCCTTAAAGTTCTTTTAAAGGATTGAATGCATTGCATAATTTTTTTTTCTATTTTCTCGTTCTTTTATTTAACATTGTTTTGATTTCTTTCTTTATCAGCATATTAACTTCTTATTCTCCAGCAATTCATTTTTTAAAATAAGTAATTACCAACAATACATTTTTGTAAAGAACATTACTAATGCTCCCAAGAAAATTAAATTTCAGTATTAAATGACCCATTTAAGATTTGAATATATTTATATTAATCAATGATTTGAATATATTTATACTAAACAATGATTTGAATATATTTATATTAAACAATGATTTGAATATATTTATACTAAACAATGATTTGAATATATTTATATTAAACAATGATTTAAATATATTTATACTAAACAATGATTTGAATATATTTATATTAAACAATGATTTGAATATATTTATATTAAACAATGATTTGAATATATTTATACTAAACAATGATTTGAATATATTTATATTAAACAATGATTTGAAGATATTTATATTAAACAATGATTTGAATATATTTATATTAAACAATGATTTGAATATATTTATACTAAAGAATGATTTGAATATATTTATATTAAACAATGATTTGAAGATATTTATACTAAACAATGATTTGAATATATTTATATTAAACAATGATTTGAATATATTTATATTAAACAATGATTTGAATATATTTATACTAAACAATGATTTGAATATATTTATACTAAACAACGATTTAAATATATTTATATTAAACAATGATTTGAATATATTTATATTAAACAATGCTAACATTTCCAAAATTAAATGTACACATAGATGACATGAGGTGTGCATATGATGTCTACATAACCAACAAAGACAAAACAAAGAATTTTAAAATATAAACATAACCCCACATGATTCTTTTTCTATGTGCTGTGTCCTTTCATGGCAAAGGCGATCGTGGTTCTATGCAATTTTCTCTCCTTTTTAGATCTTAATAAATTTTATCTTTTTGTAATGTAATTACTCCTAAACCTTGTTCTGTTATATTTTCACCAAAGCAGGCTCACTAGGTAGGTTATTTGTCACCTTCCCCTGTTTCTCTTGCCTTCAGCCTGTCCTGTGAGTATCAAATTTTCCAAGCCCTCTTTCCGCATGAGGTGGCCGAGAAATTTCAACTCTCTCTTTCTGATGTTATATATGTGTGCTTTTTGTTTCCATTTTCTCTAAGACTTCATCATTGCTCAGATATTAGGGCCATGGTATTCTCAGCATCCCTCTGTAGAACATTTTAGTTGCTTCAAGTCTCTTTTTTTCATCTGTCCATTGTACCACTTTGAAAATTTTCTGACAGAACTAAACAAGTAGCAACAGATGTTTAATTTATAAATGATTCTGTTGGAATTAATCCATATTTTTCAAACACACACACACACACACACACACACACACACACACACACATATATATATATATATATATATATATATATATATATATATATATATATATATAATATAAAAAGAAAGAACAGTAAGATATATAATCTGGTGTTCTTATAGATATTTTTATTTTTACACAATAGTGCTCAATGTAAATTTACAGAGCATTAATATTATAAATTAACTGATTTAAAATATGTTTTTTTTCGCTACACAGTAATAACCATGTTTCAAAAATGGAAGCTAAAAGCTTTGAATTTAATTATATAATTAAATTAAAGACATTAGTTCCATTTCCTTGGCAAGCGAATTTTGGAGTAACTTATTTTTAAATTTACAGTTTTAAAGGCATCGCAAAGATTCATAATTGAGTCTTTCCAAGGGTATAAATAAATCCACTCATTTACACAAGGGGTGCTATCTTGTTCAATTTCAATTTTTGTTGTATCAGTTAATAGTTACATTCGAAAGCGGGTTTAGGGATGGGTAGGGATGTATTTTTCAACAAATTCTGACATTGCTAAATGCATGTCGTCTGGGTTTTTTATAAAAATTTTATTGTTAACATATATATATATATATATATATATATATATCTACTATCTATATTTCTCATGTTGTCTGTCTGTGTGTCTGTCGTGGGTGTTGTTACCTCGCCCAGACCGCATTTCTCACCCGATTTCGATGCGGTTTTCACCACAAGTTTGCAAATGGCTGCCGTAAGGACATGACGGAGCCCGATTTTTGAGTTCGGACTCAGGTTACGAAAAAATCGATAATCGAAAAAATCTGCTTACAGAAGGATGATCGCATTTCAACCAAATTTGACACCCTCTTTGAGTCTACCATTAGAAGTGTTGTCCAGAAGTTTCATGACCACGGACCCCTAAACAGCGCGGAAAATCGATAAAACCCAAAAACCGATACGCCCAGATTGCGCCTGAACCGCATGTCGGTTTTTAGCAAAAACCGACCGGATTTATGAGGGGGCCATTGGGAGTCACCATGTGAAGTTTCAACTCTGAGCGCCCCCAAAACAGAGTGCAAATCGACAATCGATCAACCCATAAAAATGTTTTTCCGGTTGGGTATTTCCTAAATGCAGATTAATTTAAGGTCACGCTATGCGCGGGAAGAAACAGGTCAGTGCGTTCAGTGGAGTGGAAGAAAACATTTGACCTCAAATTCTGGAATGGGTGCAGGGCCATTGAAATTCGGCTTTTTTATCCCTGCTACCAGGTCTGACTTTGAGCCACAAATGACATATTCGACTTTGTCAACACTTTTGCTTTAATCGTCACATCTTACCAAAATAAGCACTTCCTTTATTCGCGTCTTTACTGAAAAAAAAAACCGCATACGTGCTGAGTGAAAAGGGTTCCACCCTCAGCAGTGCATTTCCCAATTCTTTAAACCTTTTCCCCTAGCCCAGGCCGCATCCTAGACCTGACGAGGAGTTTTTGCGCTAAAACAGCACGGCTTCCCCCAATCCATTTCAAAACTAATGCCGGCAAACGGTTAGCGGCTTTTCATTGTCGCACAAACCAAACGAGCAAACGCCTCATTGCAGCTCCTTGCATTTCTATCGCCGGCATCACGTGCGTTAAAGCCAAGCTGCATATGCAGCAGGCAGCTTGACCCCGTTTACGGCCAAGCCTTGCACTTGCCAAATCATGCGCGCGTGCGTGAATGCGCATGTTCGTGAATGCGCGCTAGCATCTTCCATTTTGCGTGAGCTCATTCATTGGTCTAAGTCATGGCCATTGTCCAGGCTACACCAATCAATGACAAGTCACGCTCCCTTTAAATACCAGAAAGCACGGCCCATAGCTAGGAGAAGCTTTTTCCATACCGCTCCACTGCATTTTTAGTTTTCGTATACAACGAGGTTGCACCACTTCAGCTTCGGCATCAACTTCTATTCGCATTATTACACAGCATTTCTACAACCCTTCAAATGCCTCCTACACGACGAACATCCGCACGTCAGCAACTGAAGACCTTAACACCGTTAACGTTACACATGCAGAACAGGCGACTGTGGAGGAGCAAATAATAACTCCGGTTACAGATGATCATATAGCGTCTACTTCAACCCGGCAGCTCTGCAAAGGCTGCAAAAACACCCAGGCGAGGCAACCTTAGCAGGCGTTCTAAAAAACGCTCACCGGCTAAGGGGAAACGGGAGCAGGATTCCATTGAGTGCGCCTCCTTGGGGGAGAAGCGGCTGGCGTCTACTTCAACCTCTGCTTTGCACTCTTCTGAGTGCCGTGGCGATGACCGACCCGGCAGCTTTGCTAAGCGTGCCAAAATACCATGGTGAGGCAACCTTAGCAGGCGTTCTAAAAGAACCTCTTCAGCAAAGAGAAAGCGGGAGGAGGAAACCATTTTGCGTGAGCTCATTCATTGGTCTAAGTCATGGCCATTGTCCAGGCTACACCAATCAATGACAAGTCACGCTCCCTTTAAATACCAGAAAGCACGGCCCATAGCTAGGAGAAGCTTTTTCCATACCGCTCCACTGCATTTTTAGTTTTCGTATACAACGAGGTTGCACCACTTCAGCTTCGGCATCAACTTCTATTCGCATTATTACACAGCATTTCTACAACCCTTCAAATGGCTCCTACACGACGAACATCCGCACGTCAGCAACTGAAGACCTTAACACCGTTAACGTTACACATGCAGAACAGGCGACTGTGGAGGAGCAAATAATAACTCCGGTTACAGATGATCATATAGCGTCTACTTCAACCCGGCAGCTCTGCAAAGGCTGCAAAAACACCCAGGCGAGGCAACCTTAGCAGGCGTTCTAAAAAACGCTCACCGGCTAAGGGGAAACGGGAGCAGGATTCCATTGAGTGCGCCTCCTTGGGGAGAAGCGGCTGGCGTCTACTTCAACCTCTGCTTTGCACTCTTCTGAGTGCCGTGGCGATGACCGACCCGGCAGCTTTGCTAAGCGTGCCAAAATACCATGGT
Source organism: Acanthosepion esculentum (assembly GCA_964036315.1). Taxonomy (NCBI): domain Eukaryota; kingdom Metazoa; phylum Mollusca; class Cephalopoda; order Sepiida; family Sepiidae; genus Acanthosepion; species Acanthosepion esculentum. The sequence goes on from OZ038499.1 coordinate 103,819,271, forward strand.
GAGGCAACCTTAGCAGGCGTTCTAAAAGAAACTCTTCAGCAAAGAGAAACCGGGAGGAGGAAACCGAGGTAGAGGCCTCTTTGAGGCTTTCCAGTCAATCTCAACGGAGGCAGTATGTTTTGTCACATGAAACGCTTGGTGAGCGTAACTACCGTTTGTACTGCAAATCAGTTTACACATATTCGTTGAAAACTAAGAGGAAACTACCTAAACGTACGATTTTTGAATCTAGCACGGGCAACGCCGGGCCATGCTGCTAGTATATATATATATATATATATATATATATATATATATATATATATATATATTATGATAATAATAATATAATGATATTATGATAATAATAATATAACGATTTTTGAATCAAGCACGGGCAACGCCGGGCCATGCTGCTAATATATATATATATATATATATATATATATATATATATATATATATATATATATATATATTATGATAATAATAATATATATATATTATAATAATAATAATGAAAAGTTAAAGGTCAGAGTTGAATTATACCTGGAAACAGTAGTATTAAAAAGTGCTCAATACACATGGAAAAAGATAAAAATTTAACATGTAGCACTTTTAAGTATAAAAAATTTAACATGTAGCCGATTCCGCTACCTTGGTTTCAATATTTCGATATCTTCAGGTGATTTCAGTCAATTGATTTCCTAACACTTTATTTTTTTCTCATAGCTCCTTGCATCTTAATGGCATTATTGCCTTGCTTGGGGTGAAATGATTTGATTATTTTTTTAAAAAAAGCATGAATAATGATGACTCTAGACTTGAAGAGCTTAAGATCGTAGTGGTTGAGGAAGCATCCTCTCAGGAGTCTATTCCATAAAGGAGTGGCTCTTGAAAAGAAGCCGTCTGAATCAAACTTCTTTCTTACTAATGGAATCCAAAGAGATTTTTGATAAACTCTAAAGAAGAATCTGCAATGTCATTGGTCCTGACCTGGCATCTCAGCCCCAGTCACTTTTCCACAACTATAATGTCGTTTCCCCTGTACCTTTTATTTTTATGTAAATACTTTCATGGCAATTGTTCAGATGAACTTTCCTCTGATACCTAGACTTTATAAATGGAAGCACAGTACTAGATTGGCTGATAGGTCTCATCATTTTACAGTTGAAATAGCTAGATATAACCATAGAGTTCTATGCTAACAATTTCTTTTATCACTCTTCTCACTTGGTGAACCCTCTTCCAGCTTCCAGCTTCCCTGTCAACGTTGATCTTCAAAAATTTAAGTACAATGTCAATTTTTATCTTCTGCCCTAATTCTTGTTCTTTTATTGTTCTCTCTCAAACTTTTTCTTATATTCTCTCACATTCAGTAACCCTTTGTGTCTTAGTGGTTTTATTACCTTTCTTGAGGTGAAATAATTATAAAAATATAACCTTCTTGTGAATATAGGCTTACAGCTATATCACATTGAAACACCAGTTTTCGTATGATCACTGAAATTAAGCAAAGGGAAAGGTATGAATCCACCTCTTCCCCCCCAACTATGGGTTAATTATTAGGACTTGTATTACTAAATCATTATTATCTCCAAAACAATTCTTACAATAGAAAAATATCTTCTGGCTTTAAATAACCTGCAAGAAAAAAAGGCATAAAGCTGATCTTTCTACTCAATAACATTTGCCAGCGGCTAGTAGTACATTAGATTTGTGTGTATCATTTACTACCCATGAAAAGAAATCATCTCCAGATATTTTCAGCTTAGCTTAGGTACAAATCCCCATGTAGGAAGCATTCGCGTAAAGATCAAATTCACTCTCCAGTAAAAATGAGCTGAATTCACTTGTCACCATTACCATTTGCTAAGGTACTCACATATAAATATGTATATGCAGGGATGGATCTTTAAGCTGCTATAATTGTCACATTGATAAAGTATATCACTCATTTTTTAATGTCACCTAGCTCAAAGAATATATGTTCTAAGTTTTGACAATGTGCTCACATAGGTGTCAGAATTCATAGTGGTTCCATTGGACACTAATATTTTAATAGTATGAGAGCACTTCTGGTCCTAAAACACAGTGGGCATCAGTTTTATCATGGAATGTGAGGCCTTAAAATTCTTTCTTGTTTGCTCTGAGTGGTACTACATATTAGCCTTCTTTTGGAGACATAAAAAAGATACTTTTTTCTCTAGAAAATAAGTTGCCAAGTAATGAGCTTTTATGTGCTTGATATTATATATAGGTGGTTAAGCACATAATACCTGAGTTGAATAGCTTGGAGTTTTTGGATAAGTTGGGGGGTTAGCTCTTGCTCTCAAAATAGACCTCACAAAAAATGAGTTTCATAGTTCAGTAAAAAAGCATTATCTATGTGTATGCATGCACATTTGTGTGTGTGTGTGTGTGTGTGTGTGTGTATGTGTATTTGTATCAATTTCTGTGCATCTATGTACATTCCTATATATATGGGTGCATGGCTGAATGGTTAGAACGTTTGCTTTTCAAACATGAGACCATGGTTGATTTGTTATGGAGGTAACTTCATGATGTCACCAACATGGGGAGGTGATCCCAATATGTGGAACCTATGTGTAAAACCATACCACAGGTTGACCCAAGGCTTGTGAGTAAAATTGGGTCGGTGGAACATTTGGTTGCCACCAATGGTTGTGGTAGCATAAACTCATAAGTCATTGTGATCGAGGGTTTGAGTATTCAAAACTGCTGTTCATACAAGCTCATGCACTCTCTCCTACAAACTGTAATTTTGGCCTGCACAGCACAGTTGCAGTATAAACCACAGATAAGCTCAGTGAGTGTTGAACAAAGACAAATGTGCCTGAGCAGACATCTACAACAGGGATTGGTTAGCTGCGCTAGCAGACACGTGTTCTTGGAAATGAGTAGCTAGCCATTATGTATGTGTGCATATAAAAATAGATTCCAGCACTATATCTCTATTTTTTGTCTATGTAAATGCATGATTGCATGTTAATTGTTTTTTTTTATGTATTCATACAACAGCATTTAATACTGAAATCTGTCCATCTGATAAAAATGTCTCCTTAATATTTTTCATGAAAGACTTGGAAAATCTTAATAACCTAACTTTCCAATCAATGAATCTAATTTCTCATTCCGTTAAAATTGACAGTTATTACTTCCATTTTGATTGGCTTTTGATGTTGTTTTATTTTCTCCCATCATTTCTGCATTTTATCCCTTTGCATCTTCATCCTGGGTAAGATGATAAACTACATCCGGCAGCAAGGCCTCTGATTGGGAGATTTTGAAGAGAATGGAACCACTTCTTAATTGCTCTTGTGCCCAGGTCCACTGACCTAAGGTGGTAGCACCTGTTAGGGTCCCAGCTATGGGAAAATAGTGAAGCCTCAAACTCTGAAAGTATAAATAGATTTTTATAGTAAAAATACCAGATCAGTTTAAGTTGCTTAACTTAACATATTTGGTAGGAAGTAGTGTTTTTTTGTTTTGACTAGAAGCTAATTATATATTTCATATTAATTATTTTGCTACAAAATTCTTAAAATACCTGAGTATTATAAAAGGTTACCCATCTAAATACTGATCTGTTTCCATGTTGCTTAACTTCCGTAATTATGCACAAAGTAATGCTTTCATTAGAATTTAACTGTAATCTTATAATTTATTCAGTACTTGCCAAGGTATCTGGTGTTGCCTTGGTGTACATGACTGCAATCGAATAACTGCACTCCACCTTGTATACCTACACCCTCCTGCCTAGAGATGTTTGCCTGCATCCCTGCTTGCATGCATCATCCATTGGTATACTAAGCTACCCCCTACCCATCTTTTTTACGGGAAGTCGTTCAAAAGTATTTGATTGTTCTTAATAAAGGAATTCCATCAATAAAACTTTCTTGTGTGGTTGTTGCTCAGGGTTAAATTGTTTCAATGTTTTAGATATTCAGTAACCTTCCTATGGTCATAATGACTTTCAAATAGTATGGCATTGTTCACAAATCTAATGATCAAACAAAATCAGAGATGAAGCATCAGAGCTTGATTCAACTGCAAGTGCATGAATGCCCCCCCTCCTTCTTTGCACATTTACTGTAAAGTTGGCCTTAATAAAAGGTTCTTCAGGAATTTTCCCCTTTTAACACTGCAATAATCCTTCTCAAATAATCTTTGTATAAAAGGTTGTTTGAATGCCAATTTAGCAGGAAATCATATGAAGAAACTGTTGGCTAAATGACGAAAGCCGATTTTGGACCTCGTTTGTCACAGATTTTGTCCAGTTAACTGAAATAATCTAAACCAAACATTCACGCAAGACGATTTGTGTGTCATGTAATTTACATGGCAAATTTGGAAAGCATCAGATGAAAAACCAAGGAGTTATGACCGAAAAATGGGCTTTTTGAACAGTTTTTCGTGGCTTTTCATTATACACAGGGAAGTGAGCAGGAGTAAAACCACACTATCTTATTTCTTGCATGATGGCAAATGTTTTACAACATGTTTGAAGAAAATCAGATAAAAATGAGGAAGTTATTCAACTTTTTTTTTTAAGTAGTATGAAAAACCCAATTTTTTGTGTGAAGCCAATGCCGTAGGAAAACTATCAAGCACTCTATGTAGACCTCATAACATGAGCTATATTGTGCAAAGAACATCAGCTCATCCAGTAAAAATTTTGTTTGCATGTAACTTTGCCTTGGTTTTTACAAAAAGTCATACCCACTTTCAGTTTTATCAATTTTTCTGCTAAACCCTGTGGGGTGGCTGGAGATTGAAATGTTCATCTTGACCTATTTTAATAAACCTGAAATATGGGTGTGTCCAATTTCACTAAAATCAGTTGAGAAATGTGGATGTACATAAATAGCATACACACGCACACAGACAGACACACAGACATCTTCTGTTTTATAGACATAGATTAATTAATTTGGCGCATAGTTACAAGCTTTTTACAGTACTTCATGTTTTTAAGAGTTTATCCACGTAAGTACTGGTCAGTTTCCTTGTTGCTTAACTTTAGTACCTAAACAGAAAGTTTATTGGGATTTTTAAAACTGAACAGTCAGCTAATTATTTATTTAGTATGAATTAGTTTGGCACATGGCCATGTGCTTACAGAACTTCATATTCATAAGAGGTCACCCATCTCAGTACTGATTAGTTTCAGTGTTGCTTAACTTGATTAAGCACAAAGCAATACTTTTATTGGGTATTTGACTGCCAGTTAATTATTTATTTAGTATTAATTAGTTTGGCACATGGCCACAAACTTCTTACAATACTTATGTTTATAATATGTCACTTATGTAAGTACTAATCAGTTTCAGTGTTGCTTAACTTTAGTCCTTAAGCTGAAAGCAGTACTTTCATTGGGAATTTGACTGCAATCCAATTATTTATCGAACATTAATTAGTTTGGCATAGAGCCACAAGCTTCTTACAATACCTGACATTCATAAGAGCTCACTGTTTATCTTTGGTGGTCAAATGGGGAATCGTGCTTACTTTGTAACTTGACCAAAAGCTGGTTATCTTTTAGGCGTACTCATTAGATGATCGTAAAATATAATCACTCACATTTACACGCATATGAAGTTAAAAGCGTCTCTTATGAATCAATATGCTCATTACGTATGCAAAAGAAGACCTGACTACGAGTGAGAGAAACCTAAACATTATGTATAAACACTTCTTGCATATGATCGAAGTCACCAATTGTTGACTCTCATCAACTTCAGCTTGTACATTGTTTCAGAGCAGTTTCCCACGATGATGTGCTCTGTAAGTGCAGCGCCAACAGAGCAAAATTCTTGCACTCAGTGGAGAGTCAAGGAACGATGAAGATTTTGAAAAAAAAATTAAACAGGAAATAAGACATTACTAGCAAGATAAGGTAATTAATATTTTTTGCTTTCCTTATATTGCTATTTGAATCTTCCTTATCAGAAGATAAAACAGTTTTTATACAGATAATATCTTTTAATTATGAGAAATATGAACTTATTTAAAATTCAATAGATCTACATATATACAGAGCCAGATTATCCGATTGGCTAAAATAGGCTGCTGCTTAGGAGCCCTCAAACTTGGTTATAAGGCTGGTTTTAAAAAATCTATTTTTGACTACAGTTTTGTTGAAATACGTGCTAATTTGGTTTGCAATAAATAGTAATAGTATTGATGAACAAAGATAACTATTTTAGTTTATTTAAAGAATTTACAATAAGTTTACGAGAATCTATATAAATATTGTTAAAATGCATCATTAGTAAAAAATATTCAAAATGGGTGCTGGCAAGTTAGAGGGTAGCTCCATAATTTCCTTAGTCTAGGGGTCCCAAAATATCATAATCTGGCTATATATATATATATATATATATATATATATTAATACATGTTTCATTAAATAATATAGATAAGTGTTGTCTATCATCAATTTCTTGTTCATGTATTGCATAAATATATTGTGTAATTGTCATTTTTGATAATGGCTTATGTAAGCCGAAAGCTTAGATTGGATTAAAAAAAAGTATGTATCAATATTGTGATTTTCTTTCATTGTTTAATGATAATGTTATTAAGCTTATCAGACTATATGAAAAAAACTTACATAAAATAAATAGACAACACTTATCTATATTATTTAATGAAACATGTATGAATGAAAAAATGCTGCCTAAATACACACAATATATATATATATATATATATATATGAAGAAATATAGTCTTAAGATGTGCTATATTTATGGGATAGAGTGCTCAATATTAGAGATAGAGTGAGTGTAAATATAAAAGTGAACATAGAAGTCAACACTTAGAGGCGACAGTCTGTTTCATGCTAGATGCAATCATCAGGTGGCCTGACGATTGCATCTAGCATGAAACAGACTGTCGCCACTAAGTGTTGACTTCTATGTTCACTTTTATATTTATATATATATATATATATATATATATATATATATATATATATATATATATATATATAAATATGCATGTATAAATGAAGAATTTAAATTAATCTACAAATTTCAATCATTTTTATTTATTTGAGAATTATTTTTCCTTCAAATTGCAAGAAATGAATTACAATGATTCGTTGTGAATAACCTCACATAAAATTTATTCATTTTTTTTTTTTTACAGTACAACTGAATGAATTGTGTTAGCATAGGATAAACAGAAAATGCATCTATATGTGTGTGATTGTATGTGACACAGGTCTACATTGTTTTCACTGTGTGTATGAAATTTTAGTTGTCAACCACATAAAAAACAGGCAGGAAGTTAGTTGACACATGTAAGCAAGTTAGCAGAATGTTGGCTCTGTTGCTAAACATAATTTTTGTAATATTGTATTCTCAAATAAATATGTGAAAGATGTGAGCAATTAATTCTGAGAATTTCAGTTTTGTTTGTGTGACAAACAATCGAGCAAATGCCCTGGTCAAAGGTTCACTGAAAGACTAGTTAGTGAACAAGAATTGATCATGTTCATAATAAAATAGTAGGCTTCAGATGAATCTAAAATTTAGATTTATTAATCACAAGCTTATTGGCTAATATATATTTTCCCAATTTTTAAATATTTCTTTTAAGGTGGGAAAATATTGTTGAACATATTCTATAGCTAAAATTCCAAAATTTCATTTTTAAGAGATATTTCATCCTCTTTTAACTCAAAGAATACAGCAGATCTCATATGACATCACTGTTTGGTTAATATATCTCAATATAAAAATTCAAGTTTCTGGAGCCTGTCAAATGTACAAAAACCTAGTTTTCAGTGACAGTACTTAAATCTATTAGCATTTTTCTACAATTGTGAAATGGGGTTCCACACAAACACTTATCGCTCTCTCTCTCACTCTCTCTCTCTCTCTCTCTCTATATATATATATATATATATATATATATATATGTATATATATATGTATACACACACACACATACACACACACACACATATATATATATATATATATATAATATGTGTGTGTGATAAAATATAATTTTAAGGTACATTATATTTATGGGTTAAAGTGCTCAATATACAGGGTGACTGAAAAGTAACTCCCCATTTTAAAATACTTATAATTTATTTATTAACTATAATTTTTACAAGAAATGGATATGAGAGGAAAGTGTTTAGCATGTGGTTTTATTTAAAATTCTATATGGGCACCAGATTTCGCTACCAGCTTTTCAAACCACCCAGGAATCACATCAACTGATTTCACCAAGAACTCTTGTGGTATGGGAGACATAACTTCTTGTATTCGCCCTTCAACCAACCCCCAAAGAAAAAAAAGTCACAGGGTGTTAAGTCAGGACTCCTGGCTGGCTACTTGCACATAAAATAGGGAGTTACTTTTCAATCAACCTGTATATGGCCTGATGATTGTGTTTAGCATGAAACAGACTGTCATCTTTGAGTGTGGATTTCTACTTATATATAAATGGCGGACTGGGACTAAAAATATTAGTTGCCAGGAGTCTAAAGGTGGGGGTACCTACAACTACAATGCTCTTGTTTACTTTTCATAACAAATAAATAAAATTTTCCAAAAATACATATTGGAAAAAAGTATAATTAAATTTTTGTCGGGAAAGAGTATGTATTTCTTACTAATTACAGTACATGGACTGTATATATTACTAGCAACCGATACCAAATGTAAATAGTTTACTATACAATTTATTTTCAGAATAGTTTTTGGCACAATTTACACATTACCAGTCAGTTCAAAAGCCCAATATAGTATTGCATGCAGTACACTATATTAAGATCAATCATTTGTGTTCATGAGATGATTGTTCAAATCTGTCAATATTTGCTTCTGGATACAATTCATCGAACAATACCTTTCCAATGGATAACAACATGTATGATTTCAAATTCTCCTCAAACAGCAAATTTCTTTAACTTGTCTTTATAGGACTGTAGCTTTGAAAATATCCTCTCACATCGAATTTTGATAGTGTGTAGATGATTTTATAAAGTGCTTATTCCATTTTTATTATTAAAACAGTTAACTCTGTTTGCATTTTTATTTGATATAAGGAGCCCACTTGCCATTGGGCCAGCTAACACCCTAATCAGATTGCCAATGAAAACAACACTTTTAAAATATTATATCTTCTTTTATATGGCATGTCTTGTCAGAACTTTGGCAAATATGACTCTCCCTAGATGTCGTTCTTGTGGTCATGTAGATAAGCCAAGTTTAGTGATTATCTATAAAGGCACTGATATAGAAGGATATATACTACAAGTTCTTAACATTGAAGAGTTTGACTGAGAGATAGTAATTACAATGTTCTTAGCAGCAGGTGAAATGTACACATAGAACTGAACAGACAGAATATCCAGAGCAAAAGGCCTAAGAGCCATTCAAGGTAGAGGGTTATTGAATACGGTTGTTGCATGGATATAAGAGGAGGAAGTAAGTGCAAATGATTAGGATATGTTTGATAGATAATGGTTGAGCCCACACTTGAAGAGGTCAAGATTGTAGCAATCAGGAGGCATTTTCATAAAGTAGCAGTCCACTATTTACATTATTTGGACTATTGTCCTCATCTTTGTCACCATATTTATTACGTTTCGGCCCTTTAGTATCTGTCTATATTTCTGAGATGAGGTATTATGTACACTATTTACATTATTTGGACTATTGTCCTCATCTTTGTCGCCATATTTATTACATTTCAGCCCTTTAGTATCTGTCTATATTTCTGAGATGAGGTATTATGTACACTATTTACATTATTTGGACTATTGTCCTCATCTTTTTCACCATATTTATTATATTTCAGCCTTTTAGTATCTGTCTATATTTCTGAGATGAGGTATTATGTACACTATTTACATTATTTGGACTATTGTCCAAATCTTTGTCGCCATATTTATTACATTTCGGCCCTTTAGTATCTGTCTATATTTCTGAGATGAGGTATTATGTACACTATTTACATTATTTGGACTATTGTCCTCATCTTTGTCGCCATATTTATTACGTTTCGGCCCTTTAGTATCTGTCTATATTTCTGAGATGAGGTATTATGTACACTATTTACATTATTTGGACTATTGTCCTCATCTTTTTCGCCATATTTGTTACAACATTTCGGCCCTTTAGTATCTGTCTATATTTCTGAGATGAGGTATTATGTACACTATTTACATTATTCAGACTATTGTCCCTATCTTTGTCGCCATATTTATTACAACGTTTCGGCCCTTCAGTGTCTGTCTATATTTCTGAGATGAGTTATGTACACTATTTACATTATTCGGACTATTGTCCTCATCTTTGTTGCCATATTTTTTACAAAGTTTTGGCCTTTCAGTATCTGTCTATATTTCTGAGATGAGGTATTATGTACATTATTTACATTATTTGGACTATTGTCCTCATCTTTGTCTCCATATTTATTACAATATCCTCAAGGACACATGGATAAAGGTGTTAGTTAGATCCAGTGACAGGACCCAAAGAGTGTGAGTTCAATACCCGGTTAAGGTAGTGGAAAACTTGGAGAGGGGAATTGACAAGAGATAATTGACATCCATTAAACATGGCATGTGGAACTAGAACAGTCTACCCCAGTGAGCGAAATAAAGGGTTCAGTTCGACATTCCAACCACCTGAGCATACAACGGCAGAAACGTTGTGATAAACATGACAACAAAGATGAGAACAATAGTCTGAATAATGTAAATAGTGTACATAATACCTCATCTCAGAAATATAGACAGATAAAGTAGCAGTTATTGGGAAGAAGCTGCCCAACTTCCTTCTTTGCAGTGGAATACAATGGAAATGATAATGGCTTGCCCCTGTGTATATGACATGGCTGATCTTAGCTGTAACTGCCTGAAATGGTGGAACTAAGGAACCTAGCTTATTGGAACATTTTCCATGGAAAGAGTGAGAGAATAGTGAGGAGATGGAAATGTTGCATCTGTGGGAAAGAGGTGGTAGAGTGGGAAATAAGCTTTCCTCTACAAGGTTGCATAATTTTTTGAAACTTTTCAAGACTGGAAAGCAAGGATTGTGCAGCTCCAGTACAGATATGGTAGTAATGCTCTATTTTTGGTCTGATCTGACTCTCTGTCAACTGGAATCAACAGCCATGCGTCCCTGACGAAGGTGAACCTTCAAGCAGAAGGATATCAGCCGTGGGCTCCACCTGTTCTACTTCACCCAAGACGTGCTTTACATGAATGAAGGCTTCACCCAACCTTCATAGAAGAGTGGTCATTGCCCAGAATAAAAAGGGCAGTACCAGATATTGATCATTATCACAGATGTCAAGCATATGACTGATGGAGAATTGAGATTAGAGCAAACAATAACCTGATATAAAATAAATGGATGCAAACACAGTTAGGAAAACTCGGGGGAACGAATACAAAAACTAAAGTGTTACAATTGGCATGTCGTAGGTCTGTGTGAAACAATCTGGAATAAAAATAATAAATATTTTACTGAACAATTTTAAAATTGTCTCCATTTTGCCAATTTTAAAATAATAATTTTCCATATTGACATTTTTATCAGCATTTTCTCCATCATTTTAGATATTGACTTATTCATCCGCATGTTGTTGATAATTTTACATATTGATATTTCCATCAACATTTTATTGATAATTTTAGATGCTGACTTTTTCATCTCCATTTTGTTGATAATTTTACATATTGATATTTCCATCAACATTTTATTGATAATTTTAGATGCTGACTTTTCCATCTCCATTTTGTTGATAATTTTACATATTGATATTTCCATCAACATTTTATTGATAATTTTAGATGCTGACTTTTCCATCTCCATTTTGTTGATAATTTTACATATTGATATTTCCATCAACATTTTATTGATAATTTTAGATGCTGACTTTTTCATCTCCATTTTGTTGATAATTTTACATATTGATATTTCCATCAACATTTTATTGATAATTTTAGATGCTGACTTTTCCATCTCCATTTTGTTGATAATTTTACATATTGATATTTCCATCAACATTTTATTGATAATTTTAGATGCTGACTTTTCCATCTCCATTTTGTTGATAATTTTACATATTGATATTTCCATCAACATTTTATTGATAATTTTAGATGCTGACTTTTTCATCTCCATTTTGTTGATAATTTTACATATTGATATTTCCATCAACATTTTATTGATAATTTTAGATGCTGACTTTTCCATCTCCATTTTGTTGATAATTTTACATATTGATATTTCCATCAACATTTTATTGATAATTTTAGATGCTGACTTTTTCATCTCCATTTTGTTGATAATTTTACATATTGATATTTCCATCAACATTTTATTGATAATTTTAGATGCTGACTTTTTCATCTCCATTTTGTTGATAATTTTACATATTGATATTTCCATCAACATTTTATTGATAATTTTAGATGCTGACTTTTTCATCTCCATTTTGTTGATAATTTTACATATTGATATTTCCATCAACATTTTATTGATAATTTTAGATGCTGACTTTTCCATCTCCATTTTGTTGATAATTTTACATATTGATATTTCCATCAACATTTTATTGATAATTTTAGATGCTGACTTTTTCATCTCCATTTTGTTGATAATTTTACATATTGATATTTCCATCAACATTTTATTGATAATTTTAGATGCTGACTTTTCCATCTCCATTTTGTTGATAATTTTACATATTGATATTTCCATCAACATTTTATTGATAATTTTAGATGCTGACTTTTCCATCTCCATTTTGTTGATAATTTTACATATTGATATTTCCATCAACATTTTATTGATAATTTTATATGCTGACTTTTTCATCTCCATTTTGTTGATAATTTTACATATTGATATTTCCATCAACATTTTATTGATAATTTTAGATGCTGACTTTTTCATCTCCATTTTGTTGATAATTTTACATATTGATATTTCCATCAACATTTTATTGATAATTTTAGATGCTGACTTTTTCATCTCCATTTTGTTGATAATTTTACATATTGATATTTCCATCAACATTTTATTGATAATTTTAGATATTGACTTATTCAGCTTCTTAGGCAGTTTTTACTCTATCTCTGTTGCTTTTACTATATCCTGTTAGTGTCAAATTTTCTAGGCCCTCTTTCCTCATTATGTACACTAGAAATTCCCACTATATGTGTCTCTACCTGTATAAAATCGTGTGCAGTGGTTTACCTACTTCACACTGCTGGCGAGTTTGTATTTTGTTGTTATAAAGATTACCATTTCCAAGCTCCGTTTTGCTTTTTTCTCATTCAGTAACCTTTTCTAGGTTACAACATTTATATTATTGAGTCTCGTGTAAACTCAACATGCATTTACTTTTTTACTCTACTGTAAATTGGACCATATTTAACTTTTTGACACTTGTGTAGATTGGATTTTGTTTATCTTTTGTCTCCAGTATAAATTGTATCACTGTTTACCTTTTGACTTGAGTAATTTGGACTTGTGTCTACCTAGCTATTAATTTATTGTGATTTTTGTCCTTACATTTGTCATTAAATAACCCATCAAATTTAACCAACCTAAATCTAATCAACTATACATATATGTATCTTCTTCTATTTGCCGTGTCCATTCAGGACGTGGGTGATCATGGCTATCCACAATTTCCTGTTCTTTGTAGCTTTACTAAATTTCTTCTTTTTGCTCTCAGAAATCCAGTTCTGCCAGTCATTTACGCAATCTTCTTAGGCAGATTTTCCTCTATCTCTGTTGCTTTTACTATATCCTGTTAGTGTCAAATTTTCTAAGCCCTCTTTCCTCATTAAGTACACTAGAAATTTCCACTATATGTGTGTCTACCTGTATAAAATCGTGTGCAGACAAAGAGTATCAAAGGACAAAATAGGGCACAAAATGTTGACCAGAGAAAGTAACAAACAAACAAAATGTCAAATGTTCAAAGTGCAGAACAGGAGAAGAGTTCAACTGAGTAAATGACAAAATGTCAGAAATGTGTTTACAATAGAATACCTTTTACATAGCATGTATTCTACCAGTAAATAATAATAAAAAAAAAATACTCATATAATATCCTCCGATGAAAAAAAAATACTTTCTACATAATTGCTAAGTTTTTAAACAAGGATCTGCTTTCAGACTAGAGTTAAGAGTTAAAATTTTTATTTATGAGAAATTACAATTGTGGAGAATAGATTAATTTATTATTTGAACCAACGAGCTGCTTTCGCTGGTTCCTAGGCCTCATGAATTTAAACGTCCTAC
>OZ038499.1:103836066-103886066 GCA_964036315.1 Acanthosepion esculentum
GCTATACTTAAAACTAGGTACATTAAACTTTAGAACATTTTTTACAGATTATTTCTATCACAAATACAAAAAGTTATAATTTTTTTAAAGTGCACACAAACTTTATGGACACCCTGTATATTAGAAAATGCAAAGGCAACCTTCTTTATTGTCTCATGCCTTTTTGTTTATTGTTAAACACAAGAAAGCAATTTTGCTTATATGAAAAGTGTACAATATACATGTTTGGTATTATCTCTGTTCTGTATCAGAGTATTTGTCATTTACTTGAAGAAATGTTCCTTACTTGACATACTTTAATCTAACTCTATTCTTGTACCTGATTACTTATCTTATCATAAGCATAAAAAGATGGATACTATAACACCATGATTAAGTTTCTTTTCTTAAAGCTGACATCTTGTGTTAACTATTGAGTGTTGTTTTTTCAGTGAAGCCCTCACTTCCATCTTTCTTTGATTTAATGATAATTTCTGACAAATGCACTTTCAACAGTTTAACATGTCGGCAAATGAATAACTAATTACACCTTGTTGTTCTGGTAGTTGGCATGATTTTGAAGAAGAAAAATGAAGCAAATTAGGTAAAGAAAATAACTTTGTTGGGGTGGGGGAACTGTTGGGGAAGTAGGGAAGAAAACTATTGAGAGGCGGTAAAGAAGGAATGGAAAAGGTAACAAAAAAAAAGCGGGTAGGAGGGAGGAAAATAAAGGAGGGAGAAAGGGGGAAGAGGAGGAGAGTATGGGTGTATGAGATGACTCAGAAAGTAGATGAGGAGTTGAAAGAAATATGAAAAGAAAGTGTTTGAATTGAACCGAATTGAAAAAAAAAAGATTCGAGGAAAGAAAAGAAGAACTAAAAAAAAAAGGAAAAAATAACGCCACTCCCTCAGATAGCTTTCAGGATGCAAGAAAATAAAAATAGTTAAAAAAAAAAATTTTAAATGGTTTCATGGATGCCAGGTAGGCGAACAAAAGGTAGAGGAGTAAAACAAGAAAGATTAATATTCTTTTTTTTTTAATCATTTCACCCCAAGCAAGGTAGAAATTCCACTAATGTGCAGGGGGTTACAGAGAGTGAAAATGAGAGGAAAGACTGGGTATTGCGAGATTGAGGAAAGGATAAAAGACGAACAGGATTCAAGAAGATGGCGATTGACATTGCATTTAAATTTTTGAATTTTGTAATTATCAGGGAAGTAAGTAAACAGAAGGGAGTTCCACAGGTGGGAAGTGTGAGAATGGAAACTGTTGGAGTAGAAGAGGTTGTTACATTTAACTATTTCAACAGTAAAAGTGTTGGATCTAGATGCTAAACTAGGAGCATGTTTAAATTCACGTAGCTGGGGGACCAGGGAAAAAAAGCTCATCAGAGAAGTTGCTCTGAAAATATTAGTAGAAAAGACAGAGGGAAGCCACTTCACATCAGTGAGAAAGTGACTGAAGTCAAGATACCAAGTCAGGATTGCAGATCCTTCTTTGGATTTTGTCAAGAACCTCGAGATGAGTAGCAGGAGCACCTGACCAGATATGGCAACAGTATTCAATGCACAGCCATATGGTAGATTTGTAAATGTGCAAGATAGACTCTGATAAGAAAAACCTTCTGGCACAACACAGTGACCCAACTTTCCTTACAGTAGATGCAGCTACTGATTCAATGTAGTTATTCCACTTCAAGTCAGTTGAAAATATGAAGCCAAGAAAGTGCAGTGTGTTGCTCTTCAAGAGTCTAGCAGGATGGCAGGTAGGAAAGTTTCTCTGTGGTGTTTAAATGAGAGCAATTTAGTTTTGGAAGCATTCAAATTTACATGCCATTTCCTGCCCTAGATATTGAAGGTCCTTTTTAAGAGCAGTGGCCAGGTTAACTTTGTCAGCTCTATCAGATTTGCTATTAGGACAGGAGTAAATTGTAGTGTCATCTGCCTAAATGCCTACTTGAGAAAAGATGATATCAAAAAGATAATTGAAACAGGCATGAAAGGATGTGGAAGCAAGCCTGTTCAAAATGACCTTCATTTCATGATTTGATAGGAACAATTGAATTAAATCAAACAAGAGCTTACATAAAAGATCAGCCTGCCAAACCCTGTGAAATGCCTCCAAGATATCTAGCTTGAGCTTCACCGTTATTATCAAGAGCTTGATGTACATATTCTGTGATGGCTGTTAGCACGTCAGCCTTAGACCTGACAAAACAGAAGCCATATTGTTTGTCAGAGAGTATGTCATGATAGGTACTTCAGCATTGATTAAAGCCTTGAATACTTTGCTGAAAAGCTGTAGGTGACTAATAAGACAACAGAGGAGTCAGAAGGTTCTACAGGATTCTTAAAAATACAAACTACAGAGGAGAATGAGCTGGAAAGCAGGAAGCAGTGAGGCAATAGTTGTAGACTTTGGAGAGAACTGGAGCCAACTCAGGAGCATATTTCTTTAGGATGACGGCTGGGATCCTGTCACCTCTGCTTGCCATATGGGAGTTTAATTTAGAAATGATGTCTGAGACCAGTAACAGTTATGTTCATATCACTCAGAAGAGCTTCTGTTCTAGTGGGGAAAACAGGTGTGGGTACTCCAAATGAGTTGAGTGTTGAGTTGGAAAAGAATTTCTGATCAAAGCATTCAACCTTATCTGTTGTAGATGTCAGGACTTCAAAATTGATTGCATTTATTATATTTAAATAAACAAAATTGCAGATTCTATTTTTTTTTTTTTTTAATCCTGAAAAACAAAAAAAAAACATTTAATCAAAAATTTTTAATGGATTGTAAAATTTCATTTAATTGATGAAGCAGTCCTAGTATGAGTGAGTTAATTCACAGAAACAGCTGCCCTGTATATGAACGGGAGAAAGATGTTCCTAAGTTTGAAGAGAGATTAGGAAAAGGTAAAAAAGAAAGGGGGAAGTAGGAGGCACAGTGGAGTAATGGATAGAGGCTCGGATTGAGGAATCGGATCAACAAGTTCGAATTCCAGTCAGATCCATTACATTCACTTACATGCTAATACCCTTGGAAAAGGTATGAATCCTCTTCTTCTCCCACCCAGCTATGGGTAAATAGCAGGACAGACCGGGTTCTATAGCCTTGGATGGCAACTGGTCTACCACAGAAAGAAATGGCAACCTACTGCAGGAAAAAATCTGCCAAGTCAGTCATGTATCAAAAGATACATGATTGACTAAGAGTGTATCACACATGGCATCTAACTGAATGACCCTTGGGGAAGGTATGAATCCTCCTCTTCTTCCCACAGCTATGGGTAAATAGCAGGACAGACCAGGTTCTATAGCCTTGGATGGCAACTGGTCTACCACAGAAAGAAATGGCAACCTACTGCAGGAAAATATCTGTCTTGTCAGTTATCTTATCGAAAGATACATGATCGCCTAAGTGTGTATCCCACATGGCATATAACTAACTGAGTTGATAATAAAATATGTAGATGATAAAATGTATTGTTGGTAATTATTTTTTCAAAAATGCATTGCTGGTAATTTCACTACTAAAACATACTGTGGGAAAAAATCTGCCTCATCAGTCATGTATCAAAAGAAACATGATCGCCTAAGTGTGTATCATGCACAGCACATAACTGACTGAATGAAGAAAGAGAATAAAAAGTCATTAAGAGATAAAAGAGAAAAAGAATGAAAAGATGTAGATAAGAAAATGGAAAAACGAAGAAAAAGGATAAAGAAGAAAAAGAGATCAAAAAATATGAAAAGAGGTGAAGAAAAGGAATAAATATAAAAATATTAAGAAATATGACAGTGGACAAAGACGAAGAAAGATTTTGATAAAAATAAAATGGAATAAAGAAGAAAAAATATAAACAGATGTTAACGAATAAGGGGGAAAAATTATAAACAGATGTTAATAAATATAAAGAAGGATTAAAAAGAAAAAGATGTTAATTAATATCAAAATGGAATAAAGAAAATGTATGAAAAGATGTTAATATAAAAATGGAATAAAGAAAATGTATAAACAGATGTTAATAAAAAAATGGAATAAAGAAAATGTATAAACAGATGTTAATATAACAATGGAATAAAGAAAATGTATAAAAAGATGTTAATATAACAATGGAATAAAGAAAATGTATAAAAAGATGTTAATATAAAAATGGAATAAAGAAAATGTATAAAAAGATGTTAATATAAAAATGGAATAAAGAAAATGTATAAAAAGATGTTAATATAAAAATGGAATAAAGAAAATGTATATAATATCTTAATATAAAAATAGTGTAAATAAAAACAATGTTAAAGCTGTTAATGAATACAAAAAAGTATAAAAAGATGTTAATAAATATAAAAAGGGATAAAAAAGAAAATGTATATATATATAGATGTAAATATTAGTAGGAATGAAAGATGTTAATAAATCTGAAAAATGTTTAAGAAGAAAAAATAAATTCAAAATTGATGACAACCTGAAGAATCCATAATTGCTTCCACTGTGAACATATCTCTGCAGAAAAGAAACCTAGCCCAAACTTTCTCGTATTGCCTGAAATTGTGTCAGTTTTATTAATCCATATTAGATTCATTCTATTCTTCAACATCCCTTGTGATTTTTATCCTTCTGTTTTAAGCACTGCAGTCTTCAAACCTCTATCTGTTTATAGCTCTTAACAGAAACACTTATCTGTTCTTTATACATAATATTAAAGATTGTTTCAATATGGATTAAAAATGAAGACATGATTGAATGTTTAAAGCTATAAATCTTGCAGTTTATTCTCTGTTAACTGACGATGAGAGATGCTTTGCCTTCTAAAATTCACTGTTGGCTTCATTTATTATCATAACTCTATTAATTATATGTATAAATGTAAATACTAAAATATGAAAATACAAATTATGAAAAGATATGTTTTGAAACGATCTTATACACTGATTTGTTCAGAGTAGTATCATCATCTTGATTGTTATGATTACATTTACTCTATTGAATTTTCCTGCCTTCTTCAGGTGTCTGATAAAATTAACAAATTTCAACCTGAGTTCTTCATTCAACCCATGGAAGTAGATTGTTTTCATTTTGTTGTATATTATCTATCTATATTTCTGAGATGAGGTATTATGTACACTATTTACATTATTCGGACTATTGTCCTCATCTTTGTCACCATATTTATTCCAACGTTCCGGCCTTTCAGTATCTGTCTATATTTCTGAGATGAGGTATTATGTACACTATTTACATTATTCGGACTATTGTCCTCATCTTTGTTGCCATATTTATTACAACGTTTCGGCCTTTCAGTATCTGTCTATATTCCTGAGATGATGTATTATGTAAACTATTTACATTATTCGGACTATTGTCCTCATCTTTGTCGCCATATTTATTACAACGTTTCGGCCGTTGTATGCTCCGGCCTTCTTCAGGTGGTTGGAATGTTGAACTGAACCCTTTATTTCACTCACTGGGGTAGACTCTTCTAGTTCCACGTGCCATGTTTAATGGATGTCAGTTATCAGTTATCTCCTGCTAATTTTCCCTCTGAAAGTTTTCCACTGCCTTAACCGGGTATTGAACTCACACTGTCACTGGATCTAACCTGCCTGCCTTATGTTATCAGAGAAAATACAAAGGATCTGTGGTCCATATAACATCAGGACAAACTTCAAAAGCTTGACGACACTTTGCAGATATCTCTCCCTAGTAAGACCCCCCCCCCTGCAGAGGAGAACATGACTAAAGACTGTGTGTACGCTATCCCATGCAGCTGCGGAAAGAAATATAAAAGAGAGACAAGCCGCCCCCTCAAGGTAAGACTTCAAGAACACCAGAAAGCTGTAACATGAGGGGAAGTGAAAAAATCAGGCGTGGCTGACCACATATGGAGAGAGAAGGGAGATCACCGCCCTCTGTGGGATTAGGTTGCCAACACCTTTGGAAAATTCATAAACTTAAGGAATCAGCACACATGCTAGGCCACAAAAATCTCCTGAGTCGACCAAGCATAGAAATGAATACAATATGGGAACCAGTGATAAGTGCCAGAGAAAAGCAATAATAACAATGAAAATTGCAATATGAGCTCTGGTAAAAAAACATGCAATGATAACAGCAAAAATTGCAATATGAGCACTGGTAAAAATGGTTGCTGAAGACATTAGGTTTATAATACCCAGAAATTCATACACAGTGGATTCATGGTACAGTGGATAAAGGTGTTGGTTAGATCCAGTGACAGGACCCAAAGGGTGTGAGTTCAATATCCGGTTAAGGCAGTGGAGAACTTTCAGAGGGAAAATTAACAGGAGATAACTGACATCCATTAAACATGGCACGTGGAACTAGAAGAGTCTACAAAATAGAAATAAAGGGTTCAGTTCAACATTCCAACCAGTGTACAATGAAATGTTGTAGTAAATATGGTGACAAAGATGAGGACAATAGTCCAATAATGTAAATAATATTTGTTCAGTATTTCATAGAAGTTCATCAGTTTAAACATTCCAGGGAGACACTATCTAAAAAAACTGGAGGAAACATCCAAGACGGCAACCTTGTCTAAACAAGTCAGTGTATAAAAATAATGACTCAGCTAAAAATTAAGAGAAAAACAGCGATTTCATATCCATCTCTCTATCTCAGCCCGTTCATATCTGTCTGTCTGTCTCAGCCCGTTCATATCTGTCTGTCTCTCTCAGCCCGTTCATATCTTTCTCCCTATCTCAGCCCATTCATATCTGTCTATCTCTCTCAGCCTGTTCATATCTGTCTGTCTCTCTCAGCCCGTTCATATCTTTCTCTCTATCTCAGCCCGTTCATATCTGTCTATCTCTCTCAGCCTGTTCATATCTGTCTGTCTGTATCAGCCCATTCATATCTTTCTCCCTATCTCAGCCTGTTCATATCTGTCTATCTCTCTCAGCCTGTTCATATCTGTCTGTCTCTCTCATCCCGTTCATATCTGTCTGTCTCTCTCAGCCCGTTCATATCTTTCTCTCTATCTCAGCCCGTTCATATCTGTCTCTCTCAGCCCGTTCATATCTGTCTATCTCTCTCAGCCTGTTCATATCTGTCTGTCTGTCTCAGCCCGTTCATATCTTTCTCCCTATCTCAGCCCATTCATATCTGTCTATCTCTCTCAGCCTGTTCATATCTGTCTGTCTCAGCCTGTTCATATCTTTCTCCCTATCTCAGCCCATTCATATCTGTCTGTCTCTCAGCCTGTTCATATCTGTCTGTCTGTATCAGCCCATTCATATCTTTCTCCCTATCTCAGCCCGTTCATATCTGTCTATCTCTCTCAGCCCATTCATATCTGTCTGTCTCTCAGCCTGTTCATATCTTTCTCTCCATCTCAGCCCGTTCATATCTATCTATCTCAGCCTGTTTCTATTTTGCTCTCTAACTATTTAACATACAGGATATTGAAATCTGTACATATCTATCTATATCTACTTAGATAGCATTGCATGTTTGCCAGTCGAGCTTGTGAGTGTTTAATCCCAAGTTAAAGCCATGATTTCAGCACTAATTTGCAATCCAACCACGAAAAATCTCCACACATTTGAGATTGGCACAATACAATTTTACTCATTATCAATAATGTTTTCTACTTTCAAACTGCTCCATTAACTCCAAGACCTTGGAAAGATGACAAATTATTCTTTATCCTTTTTCTCCCACTCACTCCTTTTGCTGTCTTTTTCTCTTCCTCTCTCTATCTACTTGTTTTGTCATCCCCCCCCTTTTTCTACTCCTCTCTTTACTGTTCTTTTCCTTTTTATCTTTTTCTTGCTCCCATTTTCTTTATACTTTCTTTCTCTCTTGGTTAAAAAAAAGAAAAAGAAAAATTAATTTTTAGCCCTGAATGTTATTCAAGTAGGGAACTGCTTGAAAGCCTAAAATTCTAGAAAATTGTGGAATTTCCCAATCAATTTCAACTACATTTTACTTTCCACTGACAAACAGATTATTTCTCTTCAACATCATAAACTATGCTTTATATACATACACACACACACACACAAACATATATATATATATATATATATATATATATATATATATAAAAGGCAGGATGTGTGTGTGTGTGTGTATGTGTGTGTAACGAATGCATGGCTGCAGTTTTCGATGGATTTGCACCAAAATTTACATGCACATGCTCCAAGTTAGTGATAAGGACAAGACCGACTTTTCATTTCTCAACTCCCATTGATAGTGGAAATAATCGATTCTTTCATGCTTCTATGGCAGTTTTCATGTAGTTTGCGACCATTTTCTACTGGCCAGAGTGAGAGCCTATATCTGGCTGCCACGAATAGGCAGGAAGATTCTATTGGCCAGTGTGAGAGTCAACAGCTGACTGACACCAATGTTAACTAGCATGCTAGCATGCAAAAAAAATCGATAGCTACATTCGTCACAAGTAGGAAAAATTTTAATCTGCATGGCACTTTACTCCAATTGGCTCATTCGCTTGCTGAAGCTCAACGTTGATTCTGATTCCGCAGAACTGGGTTGGATGTGAAAAAAGTATTTGTTGTTAACATTCTTTTTTCATTCGTTTTTTCCAGTTACGAGTCCTTTTTTAAAGCTGATCATTTTGTGTTCATTTTGTTTAGTTCTTTTTTCATAACAGATTTAATGTTTAGTATAGAGCTTAGAATAAATTCGCAGTGTGAGATAGGCAAGAAGTAAGGCATGTAGCAACATCAGCACGGCAAAGGCACTCCTTTAAAGGCAAGGAAGGGCAAAATATTTTAAGTCAAGTGATAGCGATTGCTGTATGAGTTGTACGATTTTTGAATCAAGAACGGGTAATGCCGGGCCATGCTGCTAGTATATATATACATAGTAAAGGTAAAATTTTGTTGATATATAATCCAAGAGGATCCTAGTAATATAAAATATTAAAACTGATGCACAAAAAGAGCTCAATGTATTTATTATTACAGTGCAAATAATTAATAAACAATAAAATCCCAAATCACCTCATATGGAGAATAGTCTATTTCATCAGACAAAGATATCATTCTTATCAACCCTGGTGTGGACTAAGTTTGTATCAGACATAGAAAGCATAAATCATTTGAAAAACTAATACAAAATTTATCCATTTTAACCTTTCAGTCAGATGAAAGGTACAAGGCTGGGGTCAGGGGATGGTGGAAGGTATTTTTCTTAAAGGGAAGAAGTTTTATAAAAATTAAACCCAAATATTAACCTTATGACATTAATTCGGGGTTATATGTAAAATGAAAGATTAATTTAAAATTAAAAGAGGAATAAAATGGAGTTTAAAAATATCTATAAATATAAAAATTTATATATAATTTTCTACTAATATATATATATATATATATATATATATATATATAGTAGAAAATGTTATATAAATTTTTATGTACTAGAAAAACGTTAGGAAAATCAATGAAAAAATGGGCAAGATTTCAGTGTCCCCTCTCCTTCATGTTCATATATAGTTAGATTAATGTAAACACCAACTGTTTGTGTATGTATGTGTGCATATATATATATATATATATATATATATATATATATATATATATATATATACAGTGTAACCCAGATATAAGAGAGTTGTTGGGACCGGAGAAGAAGTCTCTTATATCTGGGTTTCTCTTATATCAGGGTTTGGTCTAATATATATACATTAACACAGGCTCTAATTTGGGACCAGATAAAATTGCTGTTATATCCGAGTTTCTCTTATATCTGGGTCTCTTATATCCGGGTTACACTGTATATATATAGTTGTAAGTTATGCTATATTTATGTGAAAAAGAGAGAAGATTGCATTCAACCATGAAACACCATTTAAGGTTAGTATTGACCTTAGTGTCAACTATATATATATATATATATATATATATATATATATATATATATATCCAGGTAAGATGAGAACGACTTTGATAAGAATGCTTTATTAAACCAAAGATCCGAGTTAATAATAAATTGTAAACACAGTTTACCTTACAATTCAGTTATACTTGGAATTTGACAATGCTTTTTCTTAGATTTTAATTAACCTGTGTTGCACCATATATGGCTTATCTTTCTATTTATAAGATTAATTTGATTTAATATGATTTTGTATGAATCTCCTGGTAGTATTAGTAACATCTTGTATGGATGTATTGGTATTTGGTTGGTATTTTTGACATTTTGCATTGATTGGTTATTGTTATTAACATTTTATATGAAGAATCTTTAGTCACCAGTTGCATATTAATTTACCAAATAAGTCTATATGTTTATTTACTGGTTTCTTAAAGAAGCTATTTATTTATCAACTATAAAAAAAATTTATGTAGGAAACTCACAAAGCATATAACTTGTTTAACATTGTGTGAAATTACTGCTCCATCTCATTTTTTCTTAGTAAATAACACTATCTAATATGTAAAATTATATCCATTAATATATAGCCTTATGGTGCCACTGACTGCCAATCTACGGGTCATGACCCATTTATAAAAAATAACATCTTAATTTTTTTCTTCTTCACTTAGTTTAAATTTAACTTAGGTTATATTCAGTTGGTTGATTTGAGTAAAGCCCACAAACCTTATACCCCACCCTTTTTTCTTTTTTTTGCAAAAGAGGTTGTATTTTGTTTTTAAATCTAAATAAATTGTTCACTCACCAGTAATTTACAATCACCTGATGAGATGCATTTGATATACATTGAAACATCACTGCAATTGTGTAGAGATTTTGATATATTTTTCATGTAATATCCTAAAATAAATATATATATATATGTATGTGTATGTGTGTGTGTGTGTGTGTGTGTGTGTGTGTGTGTGTGTATGTATATATATATATATATATATATATATATATATATATATATATATATATATATAGACAATATTAGTGGTGGATATACACATACATATGCAATTATATATGCACATACACATATGTGTATAAAAATAATTCCAAGAGGATATGATCCAAGTAGAACTCAATGTCCAGGACAGAGTAAGAATATAATAAAAAGACTTAAACACTAATATTCCATGGTCATAATTTATTCCATTGGAATCGTAAAAAAAACGACCCAATTCATCAGACCTACAGATTCAAAAAAAAAAAAGAATGTATGTGTATGTATGTATATATATATATATATATATATATATATATATATATATATATATATATACAGTGAAACAGTACTGTCTGCGAATGACATATATATATATATATATATATATATATGTATATATATATATATATATGTGCAGGTATGCGGAAAAATAGGAAAGAACATGTTAGGTAATAAGTTCTTTAGTAATTTTGTTTTTATTTTTAAAAAAACAGTGCTCAATACAGAAGTAGAGATTATATTATAATATTTTTTTAAAAATATGATTCCTTCGCTACATAAGAGTTCTCATGTTTCAAAAGCGAGACTCAATATAATTATTGAAATTAAGTCGAATTAAGGTATCTGGTCTCGTTTCATCGCCAAGCGAAAATTTAGGAATCTATATATATATATATATATATGTATATATAAACTGATCCACACAGAGTTCAATGTATTTATTATAACAGAGCATATATTTTATATAGCAAAACATGCAAAATTACCTCATGTGGGTATAGTCTATTTCAGACTGGCACTGATATGTGTCAGCTATCCTCAGCACAAGGCCGTTTGGAAATGGTGTTTTTTGACTTTGGTTTAGATAGCATTGGTGAAAAGGTATGAGGCTACTTAAGAGGACACCTCAGTTTAGATAAGGGATCTAGGCTGATGACTGGGAGATGGGCCGGGTTGGAGATTTATTTATAGCCAAGGCCTAAAAATGAATTTAGGTTCCTTATGGTGGGGGATTTAACACATATACACACCATCCCTTTCCACCATTAAGGTTAGGTTATAATATTAGGAATGCCAAGCATATATATATATATATATATATATATATATATATATATATATATATATATATATATTTCATCTCTATATATATATATTTTATATTTTATCTATCTGTATATATATATATATATATATATATATATATATATATTTCATCTATATATATATATATATATATATTTTTGTCTATATATAGATATATATTTTATATATATATATATATATATATATATATATATATATGAATATATATATATATATATATATATATATATATATATATAGTATATAGTAACCGCCAAAATATACTACCCATAATGCACCACTGACCCTTATATATAAATAGCCGAGAAAAATAACTGCACTAGTTGCCTGACGATTGCACTAGCATGAAACAGACTGTCACCTCTAAGTGCTGACTTCCATGTCCACTTTTATATTTACACACGCTCTATCTCTGATATTGAGCACTTTATCCCATAAATATAGCACACTTTAAGACTATATATATATATATATATATATAGTAAAGGTAACAAATCCATTGGTATATAATCCAAGTGGATCCTAGTAATATAAAATATTAAAACTGATCCACAAAAAGATCTCACTGTATTTCTTATTACAGAGCAAATAATTAATGAACAATAAAATTCAAAATCACTTCATATGGGGAATAAGTTTATTTTGTCAGGCAAAAATATATGTATCTGTCTTATCAACCCCTGTATGGACTGAGTTTGTGTCAGAAATAAAAATTTAAGTGTCAAAGCTAAAAAAAACACAAAAAAGTGTAATAAAAAAATGAAAATTTACTAATTACAACCTGTACTAATATCTCAAAGGATTTCTCAGATACAATCAAATGGTTTGTCAATACTGGTGATAAGGAAAGAGCTATTAAATTTGATAGCATAGATTTCTATTCCTTCAGGGATCTCTTGGTAAATTGTATTAACTTTGCAAAAAAACTATTGGGAGATCACGAATGAGGGGACTAATATCATCCTGACTTCTAGCTCTTAATAATTCCACCTGGACTGAATGCCTAAATGATGAATTTGATGTCCCTATGGGCACATATGATTCGGCCCAGGTTGCTGATTTAGTATGTTTTTATATTTTAGATACTCTTAGTAGAATAGTAGATCCTAAACAGATAGGCCTATATAGAGATGATGAACTTATTTTTATCCCCAATAGTAATGGCCTACTAACTGCGAAGATACAAAAGAAAATCATTAAGGCCTTTAATTACTAGGGTTTAGGATTGAGATTTCCTCTAACCTTAAAAGCGTTGATTATCTAGACATTTAACTTAACCTCAATAATAAAACATTTAAACCATACCATAAAGACAATGAAACCCCTACCTATATTAATATTAATTCTAACCACCCCAAAGCCATTGTGAAACAGATACCCATCATCGTCGGCACAAGGATTGGTTGATTATCATCCATCATAAATGTCTTTAATAAAAATAAAGAATTGTATGAAAATGCTCTCCTAAATGTGGTTTTAAAAATAAATTATCTTATCTAACCCCTATAAGTAACACAAAAATATTTAAAGTGAAATGTTGCGAATGTTGGACAATTTCCTCACAGTTGAAGAAGAGACCCGAGGCGACAGAGATGTGGTTCTACAGAAGCATGCTAAGGATATCATGGACCAAGTGTGTGAGCAACGATCAGGTCTTAGAGAGGTTGCAAACAAAGAGAAGACTTATACTAACATCAGGAAGAGGCAGCAGAAGTTTCTAGGATACATAATGAGGAAGAAGGGCCTGGAGAATCTGATACTCATGTGTTGAACAGAGGGAAAGAGAGACAAGGGAAAGCAGTGCATGACATACCTGACGAGCTTAAGCAGGTGGATGATAGAACATGGTCTGGAGAGGGAAGCAGAGGGGAGGAACTTGCTGAGAGCTGCAAGGGATAGACGGAGGTGGAGAGCTATGATCGCCTACGTCCTGAAAGGACATGACACATAAAAATAAAAGAATGACCCAGAAAAGAAAAATTATATGGTTCAGCCTCCAACCCCACCCCTGTCTGCAGACTGCCAAATATTAATATTAAACAATATTTTCTAAAGTTAATAAATAAACACTTTAAAAAAAACCATTACGTAAGATCTTCAATAGGAAAATGATTAAAATTAGCTATTCCTGCACCAATAACATGTATAAAATTATCAACTCTTTCCAAAATTCAAACCCTACTTGAAAGGAACAAGATTTCAAGACATCAATGAAATCCAAGAGAATGTGACAAGGCAACTATTCACTATCCCAAAAAAGAAGAGACTACTTCAAAGGAGATTAAATTACGAATTGATATGTGTTGTAGTTTTCTTTTTATGGCACCAGTATTGATATTTTTAGATCAGACCTTGTACAAGAGAAAAGTTTAGTCTGTGGGATTTTTTAATTGGGAATTGGGCTAAATGCTATGGAAGTTTAGTTTTCGTTATACAAATTAAAGAATGTTCGTTGATTTGAAAAAAAAAATGTAGGTCATATGATTGATTTGCTTTGCTTTTTCCCTGGCGTAAGTGAGCTTCATGGATTTTGAAATAAGTTTTTTTGTTTTGGCACAGATTGACCTTTAAACTCTGTCGTACATACACACTAAGTTATAACGTTTTTGAAAAAATAATATTATACATTTTTGAGGAAAAAATATTAACAGAAATAGATTTTTGACAAATCAAAAATATTACCAGGGAAAAAAAAAGAGTTATCGGCATTAAATGACCCATTGAGGTTGATGTGCCATAAACCAAACCATTTGACAGAACATTTATTTGGATCAATTTTCCCCTTTTAACATGAGTTGAACATTTAATTCTTAACCTCAAATGAAACCTGTGCTTATTTTTGGATAATATAAAACTAAATAGACATGGGTTTTTATTATGTATTTACAACGTTTATACATTAATTACTTGTTGAACCAATTTCTCTTGACAATTCTTATATAATGCAAAATATCTAATCTCTAAATTCTTACAGAAATGTGGATGACTTCGTTCATGGAACCAGACTGTCACAAAATGTTTTAATCTATTTTTATTGTTTGCTTTTGGTCTTGGAATCTACAAGGACTGATCAAAAATATATATCTGGACTGTTGCTATGGTAATGGAGCTAAAGTATGCAGTGCAAAGCTGTTTGGCACAGATTGCACCTGAAACTCTGTCATACATACACACTAAGTTATAACATTTTCACTCACTTCTATTGTTTGTATCAGTGTTTGGAAGGAAAGTGTGTAGAGTGTGGTTGTCTCACCACATTACAGGTTCCATCAGTGACCATGGTTTGTGTGGAAGTTCCTAGCTTCAACAGTCACCATATTCCTCAAATCTAACCCTTTGGGACATTTTCCTCATCAAAAATCAAATTCCACATAAAAGGCACAAGATTTTTTAAACAGTGAAAAAATCCAAGATAATGAGAATGAGGCAGTTGTTTTTTTTTTTTATCCCAAAAAGGACTTCCAGGAATGCTTCCATCAATGGAAATAATGCTGGATAAAGGGTGTGGCTTCAGGAAGAGACTACTTCAAAGGAGATTAAATGACAAATTGATATGCGTTGTAGTTTTCTTTTTATGGCACCAGTCTTAATACTTTTTGATCAGACCTCATATATATGAAAGCATAGGTTAGGATCAGTAACCATGCTTCAATAGCCACGACTGGACAAAAAAAAAAGAATTTCTATTGGTTATCTTAACATTGAAGCATTAAAAA
Source organism: Acanthosepion esculentum (assembly GCA_964036315.1). Classification (NCBI taxonomy): domain Eukaryota; kingdom Metazoa; phylum Mollusca; class Cephalopoda; order Sepiida; family Sepiidae; genus Acanthosepion; species Acanthosepion esculentum. The sequence goes on from OZ038499.1 coordinate 103,851,722, forward strand.
TAGTAAGTGAACTGGCTGCATTCAGACCACTCAAATACAGCAAGCGCCATTCTTGCTGGTCAATGCCAAAGATACTGACAGCTCATTTTACCAGACAGCTTATGAAAATCTCTCAAGTCAATGCCATGCAATAAAAGATGAATGACTGTTTCTTCCATCTGTCTCCTCCCCACCATTATTTTCTGCAGTAAAAAGCAAAATATTTCCTGCTGGCCAGGGAAAGAAAAAATAAAACAATAATCACGCTTGTATTTTAGCACCATTTGCATCTGTACATAGTATACAAAATTCATATATATATATATATATATATATATATATATATGCTATAGAAGAGCTTAGATATAATAATATTTATATATAAATGTGTGTGTGCACATATATATATATATATATATATTTATTTATATTTAATTCTATGTATTATATTTAAATCTCAAATAAATAAGCACTATATATATATATATATATATATATATACAAAGGTCATTCAATAAATAAGTTGAATTTTTCGGTATAAGGACTTCTAATACAGATAGAAGCTTACTTTTTTTTTAATTTTTCAACGTAGTCTCCCACTTTTCCCATCTGTGCACAAGCTTTCGTATTCCCTCAGCGTAAAAATCTTTGGACTGATGTCTCAGCCAGTCGCTCACAACACTTTTGACTTCATCATCACTTTTAAACTTTGTGCCTCTCGTGAACGCTTTCAAGGGACCAAACAGGTGAAAGTCTGAAGGAGCAAGGTCTGGGCTGTAAGGGGGATGAGGGAGCAGTTCCCAGCTCAGCTCGTTGATGGTCTGCACCGTTTGGGCTGCTGTGTGAGGCCTTGCATTGTCATGATGCATGATGACTCCTTCTGACTGATGACCCATGCATTTGTCCCAACAGATAAGCTCAAAGTCCTTGCAATGTCATCCACTGTCACCCTTCTGTCAGACTGAATGAGGTCATTGACTGATTTGATCACCTCAGGAGACCTCACTTTTGTAGGCCTCCCAGGTTTGTCTTCATCCTCAACACTGCTCCGTCCTTCTTTAAACAATTTAGCCCACTTGTAGATATTTTTTTGGCTGAACCATGTGGCACCATACACAGTTGACATTCTCCTATGAATTTCAACTGGTTTGCACCCTTCAGCAACCAAAAAGTTAATAACTGACCGCTGTTCAATCCTGGAGCATGCTACTTGGTCAGCCATCTTTGTTAATCGCCAAAACTCTCAAAGTTTTTTTTAATATGCAAAAGAAATTAAATCCATGTGAAAAAGAAGTAAAAAAAAAAAAGTAAGCTTCTATCTGTATTAGAAGTCCTTATACCAAAAAATTCACCTTTTTTATTGAATGACCCCCGTATATATGTTTTACTTATTTTACCTAGTTCACTTTTAGTTGGGTTTATGAGTCTGCATGCAGGTTTGGTTTTGAAATTTTCTTTGTGGTCTTTTACTGTGATAAAGGCCTGCGCCTTACTGATGCAACTTATTCGGTCATCGAGGTCTAATTTTTGGGCAATTGCTTTAGCTTCCTTATTGATATCGTGTTCTATTGTTTTGGTGCTTTTCTGTATGTTTTGGTTATGTTGTTCTTGAGTAATTTGTTGTGTGTAAAGGAGGCTTAGTTCAAATTTCTTATATTGTCCGCTGCAATAAATACATTTGTTGAATTGTTTATTTTAGTTATATCTTCTTTTAGTTTTTTTGAAATGCATCTCGTTTTTTATGGAATTTTATGTTGGGGAGGTAGGGACAACTACAACTGTAGAACCGGGTCTAAACTGTGATCCTTAGACCCTATAAAAGAATTGTCATTTAATTGATAGCACTTTTCTTAGTATATGGGATGTTCCTAGTAGGGCAATCTTCTGGGCAACTTGTATGTTGATGTTACCTGAGACACGGTTAGTAAAATTATCCATTCCCTTTCCCTCGAGGCCCAGAGCTCCAATTACTATTAGTACAGTCTCAGTCTTCATTCCCCACATCCTGTTAATCTTGATCTCCAGGTCTTTGTCTTTGGACGATTTCTCGATAATTTTTATGGAGGTGTTTCTCTCAGATGGTACTGCTATGTCAATAAGCATATACTTCCTGAATTTCTTGTCTTTTATGATAATATCAGGTCTGTTGGCTTTTATTTCCCTGTCAGTTTGAATTGGTATCCAGAGGCTAGTTACATTGTTATTTTGGGTAACTGTGTGGTCATACCACCTGTCAGTGGTTTCAATTTTGTCCTTTTTGCATATCTTACAGTGGAGATATGTTGCTACCTTGTTATGTCTCTGGGTTTATTCATTTGTGTCAGTTCCGGACATCCTGAGATAATACGGTCAACAGTTTCATCATATTTTCTGTGGATCCTGCATCTCAGGTCAGTTCCATCCTTGATCATATGAGTGATAGAATCTGGTTGCGAGGCTTTCGAGCTGCAATAAAACCTGGTGCTTCTCAGACACTGATGTGTTTTCTGTTGGTCCACATTTGCTTCTTTCGTTCTTTTTAGGTATTTGCCATGCAATGACTTGTCCTTCCATTTTGCTGTAATTTCATTTGGCCAAGTTAGTTTTGCTTTCTGCTTTACTCGTTTGGCATAGATGGTATTCACTTTATTTTTTGTTGGGAGGATTTCAGGTATATTAAGCTGTTTCTTGAAGACTGCAGCTTCTTTGTTGGTGAAGTGGATTTGGTGTTTGACTATTTGTAGAAGAGGGTCATTTGCTTTTATGAGGTAGACTTCCAATGTGATTGTTGTAGTTTTTAGAGTTAATTCAAGTTGGATTAGACCTCAACCTCCTAAAGCTCTTGGTATGTACAGCCTATCAACATCTGATTTTGAGTGGTAGCATTCTTATTTGGGTAAGCATTTTTCTGGGTTTGACATCCAATCTTTTAATGTCATTCAACTTCCATTTAATAATGTTGAAGCTGTATGTTACTATGGGTATAGCTAAGGTGTTCATAGCCTTCATTTTATTGGATTATTATTGGTAGTAGTAGTATTAGTATTATTATTATAATTAGTATTTGTATTATTATTAGTATTAGTACAACAACAGCCAGATAGCTTAATGCTAGAGAGGTTGATATAGAGACAATTTAATGTACTATTAGTATTATTACATCAGCTCTGTGTCTTTTGCCAGACTTGGGACCTAGTTTGCTGAGAGAATGAGAGGTGGTAACAGAAAGAGGTTGAATGTATAATTATTACATATCACCTTTCTTGTTTAACATATCGGGACTTAGATCACCAAGAGTGCGAGGTTGAGTTATTATTATTATTATTATTATTATTATTATTATTATTATTATTATTATTATTATTAAATTATTCAATATTGGGACCTGAATCACTTTAGTATTTCAAGATATTTTTGCGTAATTTTGGTAAATATATCTGTTAAAATGAGATGTCAGTGTTATTTTCATTTTTGTGTAATTCCGATGACAATTTATCCATCGCACCCTATCTGGAGGCCGTGGTTGAAGCCAATGGCGATTTTATTGAATAAATTTACTCTTTAGTATTTCAAGATATTTTTGTGTAATTTTGGTAAATATATCTGTTAAAATGAGATGTCAGTATTATTTTCATTTTTGTGTAATTCCGATGACAATTTATCCATCATACCATATGTTTAACATTGCCTGAAGAGACACACTTATGGTGTTGAAACATAATTGTAATTGTGCAGATAGGAATGAAAGTCCTTATAATATATAAGGACTTCCTTGAACAAATATTTACATTGATGTCATTAGACATGTGCATGAAAGAGAAGGGATGCTGAAATTTTCAATTTAAACTTTTTTTTAATGTGTTTGGCTATTTAGTCTATAACTGATTCCATTTAGTTTCTTTTTCTTTTTGCTTACGTTTGTTTTTATCAATTTTGTTATTAAATATTCAACATTTTCATAATAGAAGATCGGCCAAAAATGGGTAAAATGTTGTAAGAAGCTGGACACAGATTTACTGTGGATGATCTAGCAATTAGAGCACTTTCTATACATTTTCATCTTAATACATTGCATTCTCTTTCAGTTAGAGTAGTATTTTTAAAACAAAATTATTGTCAACTTCATTATGGTAAGCAATTAATGCATTGAGTGTGTTGTTTTGTAAAAGATCCCTTTTGTGTTCATATAATCTTTTATTAAAATTCCATGAGGTTTCTCCTGTGTATTCCTTCTGGCAATTATTACAGGTGATAGAGTAAATTCCTCCTTCAAGTTTTAGCTTATTTTGTTTTGTATTAAGATTTTTATTGTTTTAGACATGACAAATTTTATTTTAAGCTTAAATTCTTTTCACTTGTAGTTGTAATAGTTTTCATACAAATTTTTTTTTTTGCTTTGTCAAAGATTTTTGTAAAATTGTTCTATTTTATATACAAAAGTTCACATTCTGCTTTGTGGAACAGACTCTGGATGTTTTCCCAATCGTTACAATCTTGGCCTCTTCAAGTCAAGGGTTAACTGTTATCTTTCCAGCTTAACCCAACAAACTTCACTTCTTGCCTCTTCTTCCACTCATACAACACCATACAGTAACCCTCTACCTTGAGTGGCTCTTGTATTGGGTGAACATTAGTATTTAAAAAATTCAAATTTAAACACTTAATGTTATTTTATTTTCTAAACAATACTTTTTTCTGTGCAGGTTATTTTAATGAAATTAAATTTGCCTTTGATAAAGTTCCTCGAGCAATGAAATACATAGCATAAAGTAATTAATAAAATAAACGATTGTTATTTCTTTTTATCACATATGTGCGTCTGTATGTGTATATGTACACACATAACTCCAAAGTCAATTAAATTTCAATAATTATTTATATTATTGGATATTGGTCCTGTCTTTGTTGTTATCACAATGTTTTGACCGTTCTGTCCATTGGTCTTCATCAGGTGATTGACGATCCAGATAGCCTTCAGGGAATTTCAAATTGGACCAGATATTTAATCTAGGGGAGTAGATTGTTCACATTTCCCTGTTCATGTCCAGGGCTATCTTTTCTTGTTCTTATTTAGTGCTGCTTAGTCACAGCTCCCCCCCCCCATTTCCACTGAGTCCAAGTGAACATGGCCCTCCACCTCCCTCTAACCCTTGCAAGCTCCTTCCCTCTGCTTCCTCTCCCAGACCACATTCTGTCGTCCACCTGCTCAAGCTCATCAGGTATGTCACGCACTGCTTTCCCTTGTCTCTCTTTCCCTCTATTTGACCTGTGAGTATCAGATTCTCCAACCCCTCTTTCCTTATTATGTGTCCCAGAAACTTCAGCTGCCTTTCTGTTAAGTATAAGCCTCCTCCTTGTTTGTAACCTCTCTAAGACCTCATCATTGCTCACACGCTCGGTCCATGATATCCTTAGCATCTTTCTGTAGAACCACATCTTCATTGCCTCAAGTCTCTTCCTCATCTTTGAGGAATTGTCCAACATTCGCTGCCGTAAAGAAGAACAGATGTCATGTAACAGCTCAGTATTCTTTTCTTTGTTACCAAAGATATCCTCCTGTCTCGCAATAATCTGCTCAACTTTTGGAATGTGTCCTTCACTGCCTTTTTTTATAAATACTTTCGAGGTGTTTGTTCTGATGAACTTTCCTCTATGGTACCTAGATCTTATGAATTTAAATGCAGTACTAGATTGGCAGCTAGGTCTCATCATTTCACAGTTGAAATGGCTAGGTTTAATCATAAATTCTATGCGAACAGTTTCTTCTATTCCACATCTCTCTTGTTGAACTCTCTTCTGGCTTCTTGCTTCCCTGTTCATCATTATCTTGTCTTAATTCTTGTTCTTTTATTGTCCTTTTCCCTTAATAATAGTTTTTCTCATATTCTCTAATGCTCAGTAACTGCCTTGTGTCCTAGTGGCTTTATTGACTTGCTTGGGGTGAAATGATTAAAGAAATAAAACAGAATCAACATTACTTACCCACAATGATCATATGAGAACTGATATTTCAACCTGATATAATCTTGGGTATGATGATAAACTACATCCAGCAACAAGGCCTTGCATCTGATGATTGGAGGTGTCAAAAAGCATGAAACCACCTCTTCATTGTTCACAAGTCCAACTTGACCCAGGATGGTAGCACCTGTTAGGATTCCAGCTATGGAGAAATAGTGAACCCCCAAACTAAAAGAAAACATTATGAAAATAAAAAAAATTATATTTTTATAATAAAAATAACAGTAATACATTTTTATAGTAAAAAAATTACCAAGAATAGATATTTATATTTATTATATTCCGTGCTAATAGGAATATAGACTTGAAAAACACCGTGGATAAAATAAATAAATGTTTATTGTACCAAACCAGTACAATAAGAATAAAGGTAACAGTTATGCACTAGGTCGTCTCAAGCCAATTCAGTAGTGAGTGCTACTATTGGAAGGTTGGTAGTTCTCGCGTAAGTCTGAGACGTACTCAGCAGATCCCAACTAGTAATATTTACCAACATCCCCCACGGGGTAGGATGTGGCACAAGGCCGAGTTTAATGTGAGGTAATCCGTGCCTGTATGCTCGGCCAAAAATTCTTTGTAACCCTGCATAAATGGGTCCGTGTCTGTCTACCTCCCCGGATGAGACTCTGCCCTTTGGCATAGCCTTGTTCAGGTTCCTCTCTGCCCAGAGGTAGAGAGTTCAACAACAGCTAAGAGATGAGTAACAGATCCCAGCTAGACAGTATCTAGCAACTGCTCCAAGCAGTCACATGCGGCACAAGGCTGAATTTAATGTGGGGTTCTCGAAGCCGTAGGCTCATCCAAAAAATCCCCGTAGACCCCGCATAAACGGGATCAGGTCAGTCTACCTCCCTAGATGAGACTCTGCCCTTCAGTCCGGGTTTCTCTCTGCCCAAAGGCACAGAGTTCAACAGCACAGCTGGAAAAGATTCCAGCAGGTGTAATTAAGCAACTGCCCCACAGTCACATGTAGCACAAGGCTAAATTTAATGTGGGGTTCCCAAGCTCATAGGCTCAGGCAAAATTCCCTGTTACCCTGTAAAAAATGGGGTCAGGTAGCTGTCTACTACCCCAGATGAGACTCTGCCCTTCGACATAGCCTCGTCTGGATTCCTCTCTGCCTTCAGGCAGAGAGTTTGACAGTACAGCCGAAAAAGTTTTCAGCTAGACAATATCTACTAGCCCCCCCACAAGGGTAGATGTGGCACAAGGCCAAGTTTTACATGGGTCTTCCGAGCCCGTAGGCTTGGCCCAAAATATTCCCTCTCGAACCCGTATAAATGGGTTCAGGGTCAGTCTACCTCCCCGAATGAGACTCTGCCCTTTGGCATAGCCTTGTCCAGGTTCCTGTCTGCCCAAAGGCAGAGAGTTTGACCGAATAGCTGAAAAGATTTCAGCTAGATTCTGTCTTCTGTTGACTAACAGATACTTATAGGTAGTTACTACCTATAGTGTAGTCACTCATGAGGGTGACAGGTTATTCCATTACATCAATATTAAATTTACCAACAATACATTTTTAAAGTAAAATCACTAACATTGCATAATATTTAAATTCCAGCATTAAATAACCCATAGAGGTGTTGATATGCCACTAAACAAACTCATCCAACCTATCAAACAACCAACATGAAAGAACTCTTTCACAATACTAATCTATATAATATCCTACAATTTCTTAAAGAAATCAAAGTGTATTCCAAAATATAACTTCAACAAAACTACATATATCACATATCACCGCCTCTAGTAATTACGTACATTATTTACATTATTTGGACTACTGTCCTCATCTTTGTCACCATATTTATTACAATGTTTCGGCTGTTGTACACTCCGGACTTCTTCAGGTGGTTGGAATGTCAAACTGAACCCTTTATTTCACTCACTGGGGTAGACTGTTCTAGTTCCACTTGCCATGTCTAATGGATGTCAGTTATCAGTTATCTCCTGTTAATTCACCTCTCCAACTTCTCCACTGCTTTAACCAGGTATTGAACTTTGGGTCCTGTCACTGGATCTAACTAACACCTTTATCCACAGTGGATAAATGTGTTAGTTACTTGGTTAAGGCAGTGGGAAACTTTCAGGGGGAAATTAACAGGAGATAACTGATAACTGACATCCATTAAACATGGTATGTGGAACTAGAACAGTCTACACCAGTGAGCGAAATAACGAGTTCAGTTCGACATTCCAACTACCTGAAGAAGGCCGGAGCATACAACGGCTGAAATGTTGTGATAAACATGGCGACAAAGATGAGGACAATAGTTTGAATAATATAAATAATGTACATAATAATACCTCATCTAGTAATTATGGTCACACAAACAGGTATATGCAGAAAAGTCAGTGAAAAGAGTATACAGAATCAATAAAAAAAGAGTCTGCCATTCTTCCTTGTTTTCAAGCAATACCATGTATTTAGTTATAAAGGCAAAATAATATATATCATATTTTTATTACTTCAAAGCTCCCAGGAAAATTAAATTTCGATATTAAATGATCCATTAAACAAACAACCTGATGTGAACGTTAGCAGACATGCATACAAGCTTCGAAAAAATAAATGTGCACAAAGAAAACTGTGTCAGCAGTTAAATAAATTAGGTTGTTTTAACATCAAAGACATACTTTTTATCTTAATTTAACGCCTGCTGCTTTAATCACAAACTTTGTTCATCTGTTTGTTTTTTGTTTTATCTTTAGATCTGGTCGTTAGGAATTGGTTCTTTGTATCAATAATCTAGGTAAGGTTTTAATATAAATTAGAAGAACAAAAACAAAACAAATTTTATTATCAATTATACATAATTTAATGTCTCAGGCAATACATGTTTGCAGGAAAATGATTATACAACCAAGTATGTTCATAAAAAAGCAAGTACTTTTTACACACACATATATGTGCATGCCTCTGAATGCTCGTGTATATGCATGTATAATATATATGTATATATATATATATATATATATATATATATATATATATATATATATATATATTGTGTGTATTTAGGCAGCATTTTTTCATTGATACATGTTTCATTAAATAATATAGACAAGTGTTGTCTAATTATTTTACGTAAATTCTTTTCATATCGTCTGATAAGCTTAATAACATTATCATTAAACAATGAAAAAAAAACACAATATTGATACATATTTTTTTAATCCTATCTAAGCTTTCGGCTTACATAAGCCATTATCAAAGATGACAATTACATTACAATATATATTGGTAACAGAAGCCATTGGTTTATACCAACGGCTTCCCATACTTAATACTTCTCGAATTCACACTCGCATGGTCATGTGTGACGTCATGAGCTGCGGTGCGATTTTCGATTGCATTGTCTTATATACACGAGCTTGTCGTTGCTTGGAAATCTTCCATGTAAACAGAAACAGACTATCATCACTGTTTTGTCCGTGTATTGCTTAATATATTGTAATGTAATTGTCATCTTTGATAATGGCTTATGCAAGCCGAAAGCTTAGATTGGATTAAAAAATATGTATCAATATTGTGATTTTCTTTCTTCGTTTAATGATAATGTTATTAAGCTTATCAGACGATATGAAAAGAATTTACATAAAATAAATAGACAATACTTGTCTATATTATTTAATGAAACATGTATCAGTATATATATATATATATATATATATATATATATATATATATATATATATATATATATATATATAATAAACACTCCTATTAGTTTTTAAACCACACAAAAAATACATCTTAAACAGTAAATATGGAAAGAAATTAACAACACCTAAATACAAACCCTCTTGAAAAGGGCTAAAGAAGTGGTCAGTTGTGCTTAGGACAATGGAAAATATTACACTTCCTTACTCCTGTTAAATGGAAAAACATATGAATACTGGAAAAACTAAATAAAAAATTAATCAAATTTTCCTTGTCCGTCATATACAATGTAACATGTTTAAAAGAAAGGTTGCTGTCCAAATATATATATTATGAAATGGACAAAGTCCGACAATCATTTTAAGACATTTTTTATGTGTATATGTTCTTTTTATAGATACAAATATTTAAATATTTACTTAAATATTTCTATCTATAAAAAGAACGTATAAACATAAAAAATATCTTAATACATACACATATATATATATATATATATATATATATATATATATATATATATATTGATCGCTTTAAACATTAATTTTAGTGGATACCTCTATTTGAGTAGATGCTCCATCTATTAAACTGTATATTTATTTATTTTCAAATTATTAATTAAAAATCTATTACTTCTTTAGAAAATCACTATATTTTTATGTTAGGAGATAAAACTTAGCAGATATGATAATTTTGGTAAATCTATGACAAGAAGTATTTTGCTTAATGACACTGTTCAGACGTTGCTAGACTAGCAGAAGTTCTTTGTGGCTGAGTTGGTTAAGGCACAACGGATCTAACAACAGTTTCACTCTGCCCAGGGAGAGACAGGTTCTTATCCTGGTGAAGGGCATGTGTTTATCTTTAATAAGGTTTCTCAAATATTCAGGCTAGTAGACAAAAAAAATATATACAATTTAATAAATAATTGGAGTGTCTACTCAAATAAGAATATCCACTAAAAATAATATTTTACGTGATAATATCTGTTGGATTTAATAAATAGATAGATCCATTACTTCTTGCATTTTAGTGGGATTATCTCTTTGTAGGTGTGGATTGATTAAAAAAAATTGCACTAGGAATTCCTACCTAATCCCATATTTACAGTCTTAAGGTGGATAAAAATAAAAAAAAAACATCCCTATTCTTTATTTACAATGAAAGAAAAATTATTTACACAACAAAATGGATGTTAGTAAGGAGAAACGCCCACAGTCTAATTGTGGCCGAGATAAGTTAACTGGAAGAAAAATACTGCAGGATTAATATGAGGATTCGTAATGAAGATAAGATTTGGCTTTCCCTTATTAATTACCACCCCACCATCCCTAAAATCTATGGTCTCCCCCAAACCCATAAACCTGACATTCCTCTAAGGCCCATTATTTCGGGCATAGGTTCAGCCCCTCATAACATTGCTAGGTTTCTAACTAAATTTCTCACCCCAATTCTGGGCACCATAAGTGACGCGCATGTAAAGAATTCAGGCACTCTTCTCAATAAGTTAAGCAATATCGACATAAGAAACAAATCCCTAGCCAGCTTAGACGTTAAATCCCTATTCACTAATGTGCCTGTGGATAAATGCATTAAACGGTTAGAGAACCACCTTAAGAAAACTGATTTTAAGCTACCTATCCCCATCTCAATATGCATCAAATTATGCACCCTATGCACGTCTCATTGTTACTTCCGGTATAACAATATCTATTATAAACAAAAATTTGGCTTACCAATGGGTAGTCCTCTCTCTGGATTCCTAGCATGCATATTTCTAGAATTCCTTCAGTCTGGACCTTTCAAATATATAATCCCTGATGATACACATTACTTCCGTTACATCGATGACATTTTATTCATTTACCCACAGAAACATGATTTAAACAAAATCACCGATAGATTGAATAGAGTAGAACCTACAATAAAATTTACCCACGAACTTGAATCGAATAATTTTCTACCTTTTCTAGACATACTACTTACTAGAAATAATAACAAATTAGAATTCAAAGTATATCGTAAACCCACATGCAAAAACGACTATTTACACTTTTACTCTCACAATGATACTAGGACTAAGAGAGGTGTTATTATTGGATTTTACTTGAGAGCTCTGCGAATCTGTTCAGCAAAGTATTTATATGACGAATTTAGTTATATCGAGGATACCTTCTCAAGCCTTTCGTATCCGAGACAATTAATACTCGGCGCTAAGCATAAAGCCTTGAAAATTCACAGAGTTCGTTCATCAGTGCAAAATAACATACCGACTACTACTACTACATCTAAGGTAAGGAGAGGCACACTTTCAGCTGCCCCTGATAATCCTATTGGCCGCATCTTTCTACCGAATAACCCTCTGACCGAACACATCTCCAACAATCTAAATGCGCTAAAAATTAAAACTACTACATTACCCACTAAAACTATCCGCAGTATATTAAATAATACCAGCAGACAGCATATTACATCCGATGCTTGCGTCTATCAGGTACCATGCAGAGACTGCAACTTGAGTTATGTAGGCGAGACAGGGAGGTCCTTGAAATCTCGCATTTCCAAACATAAACGAGATATTCGCCTTGGTAATTTAAGTAGTGCTTTGTTTGTACACATAGCCAAATCTGATCACAATTTTGATTTCGACTCTGTGAAGATTTTAAAATATATCCACAATAAAAACCTTAGGCAGATTTACGAGGCTGGCATGATAGCCACCTCACACACAATAAACACCAGACAGGGTTTCTTTAATATATCAACTTTTCTAGCAAGATTAATGCTTGACAAACGTACTGATAAGCTATAGTTTTAAATAGGTCCCTCCCTTTCCACTTAGGATAAAATCTCTTCCCTGGGAGCAGGTTTTCGCAGCGCCGCCCACGCGGCGCCAGCGTATCCGACTCCAAGAAAAAATACTCTGACTTTAGAATTTCAGTTTTTCTGTTTCTGACTAGTCATGTATATATCGTCTCTTCATTTAACTTAAATTTAATATAAATATGTCTCCATTAACCATGTCCTGAAGAAGGTCTATTTGACCGAAACGTCTGACGTCGACAGGATAATAAAAACAAAAACAAAATAAAAAAACAGTAAACTCACATATTCGGATTTTGCTTTGTCTTTTCCACATTTTCATCATATATATATATATATATATATATATATATATATATATATATATATGTATAGAATACTGGATATATATATATATATATATATATATATATATATATATATAGAATACTGGATATATATATAGAGAGAGAGAGAATACTGGATATATATATATATATAGAGAGAGAGAGAGAGAGAGAATACTGGATATATATATGTATATATATATATATAGAATACTGGATATATATATATATATATATATATATATATATATATATATATATAATACTGGATATATATATATACATATATATATAGAATACTATATATATATATATATATATATATATATATATATATAATCAATAAAACAGTAGAGTCATAGTCTTTCATCAGCACCTGCTCACATCAGGATCATTATCCTCTCTTCTTATTCCCTGTCTCCCCCTCTGATGGTGGTGATGGATATGGCTGTGAAAGGCCAGCCTATTCTTGGAATAGTAATGAGCAGGAGTCACTGAGGAATGTGGGTGGTGGACGCATCTGGGCAAGTCTGGCCCTCCTGACTACACATCGCAGTGCCACTTTATGTTGACGGTTGGACTCAAAAGTTTTGTCTCCTCCCCACCCCACACATAGTCTCTACACGTGTGCATAAAGTAAGCTTTCGATTAAAGGTCTGTAAAAATAAAGATACTTTTGATCCACTCTAATATCATGCCATTCAAAGGATTTCCATCTTGTTTTCCTGTCTTCTGCTAACGGTTAAAAATGTCCTGCAAGAGAAACCACTAAGAGAAACTGTTAAATATAGACTTTTATTTTTTTCCTTGTAATTGAGTGCATTTCAGTCTTTGGGATTTTATGAGAATTAAGGAAAAAAAAGGTTGATATTTTTATAAGTCACTGAAATAACGAACTAGCAGACTCATTTCAACAAACTAATTAACTCCAGTCAGTGTGAATGCAATATAAAGGGAATTCCAATAACTTGAACTGATTTTAAATGTGAATTAAGTTTAAGCGTCTAATGACTTTTTCTTTTTCTTTCAGATTTGGTGGACATTTTGGGCGATATTATTTTTCACACATAATTGCCATGACTGAAATAACATGATCCAATAGAGAAATAAATAAATTTTTACCAATAACACTGATTTATTTACTGCTGACTTTGATCATTCTTAATGAAACACCCTTATATATAATCCATCTTAATGAAACACCCTTATATGTAATCCATCTTAATGAAATACCTTTATATATAATCCATCAAAATGAAACAACATTATATATAATCCATCATAATGAAACATCATTATATGTAATACATCTTAATGAAATACCTTTATATCCATCATAATGAAACATCCGTATATATAATCCATCTTAATGAAATACTTTTATATATAATCCATCTTAATGAAACACCCTTATATATAATCCATCATAATGAAACACCCTTATATATAATCCATCATAATGAAACAGCCTGATATATAATACATCTTAATGAAATACCTTTACATATAATCCATCATAATTAAACACCCTTATATATAATCTATCATAATGAAACACCCTTATATATAATCCATCTTAATGAAATACCTTTATATAAAATCCATCATAATGAAACACCCTTATATATAATCCATCTTAATGAAATAATTTTATATATAATCCATCATAATTAAACACCCTTAAATATAATACATCTTAATGAAATACCTTTATATATAATCCATCATAATGAAACACCGTTATATATAATCCATCTTAATGAAACACCCTTATATATAATCCAACATAATGAAACACCCTTATATATAATCCATCTTAATGAAACACCATTATATATAATCCAACATAATGAAACACCCTTATATATAATCCATCTTAATGAAATACTTTTATATATAATCCATCTTAATGAAACACCCTTATATATAATCCATCTTAATGAAATACGTTTATATATAATCCATCTTAATGAAACACCCTTATATATAATCCATCTTAATGAAACACCATTATATATAATCCAACATAATGAAACACCCTTATATATAATCCATCTTAATGAAACACCATTATATATTATCCAACATAATGAAACACCCTTATATATAATCCATCTTAATGAAACACCATTATATATAATCAAACATAATGAAACACCATTATATATAATCCATCTTAATGAAACACCATTATATATAATCCATCTTAATGAAACACCCTTTATATCAAGTGTCTATTGATCATCATATCAACCCAAAAGTCAAAATTTTTAAAGCGCTACTTCTGTCATCCAGAACTCTTTAAGTAAAGGAATAATTTATATCGACTTTGACTTGATTACCAATTCACATAAAGTGCCATGTCCCCTTGGCATATAAGTGATCATATCATGGCCTCCACAATTTCCTATCCCTTCTAGCTCTTAATAAATTTGATCTTTCATTATTTCTCCTAAACCCTATTCTACCATTCATTTAGTTAAGATCATCACCTATATTATGGGCTGTTTTCCTGTCTCTCTCTCTTGCCCTCAATCTATCCCTATGGGTATCAAATTTTCCAAGCCCTTCTTCCTTGTTATATGCCCCAGAAATTTTAACTGACTCTTAGTGATGTTAAGTGTGTCTTTTTTGTTTAAATTTCTCTAAAACTTTTTCATTGTTCATATGTTTGGTCTGTGTTATCCTCAGCATCTTTCTGTTGTTTCAAGTCCCTTCTTCATCTCTGAGGAAATTGTACAACATTCACTGCCATATAGGAGTACTATTTTCTTTGTTTCTAATGAAATTTCCTGTTTCTTAATACTTTGCTTTGCTTTAGGATGGCATTATAATAAGTGTCTTAATGTATTTGCTCCTCATATTCAGTACTCTTTTCTTTGTTTCTAATGAAAGTTTCCTGTTTCTTAATACTTTGCTTAGCTTTAGGATGGCATTATAATAAGTGTCTAAATGTATTTGCTCCTCATATTCAGTACTCTTGTCTTTGTTTCTAATGAAATTTTCCGGTTTCTTAATACTTTGCTTAGCTTTAGGATGGCATTATAATAAGTGTCTAAATGTATTTGCTCCTCATATTCAGTACTCTTGTCTTTGTTTTTAATGAAATTTTCCTGTTTCTTAATACTTTACTTAGCTTTAGGATAGCATTATAATAAGTGTCTAAATGTATTTGCTCCTCATATTCAGTACTCTTTTCTTTGTTTCTAATGAAATTTTTCTGTTTCTTAATACTTTGCTTAGCTTTAGGATAGCATTATAATAAGTGTCTAAATGTATTTGCTCCTAATATTCAGTACTCTTTTCTTTGTATCTAATGAAACTTTTCTGTTTCTTAATACTTTGCTTAGCTTTAGGATGGCATTATAATAAGTGTCTAAATGTATTTGCACCTCATATTCGTTACTCTTTTCTTTGTTTCTAATGAAATTTTCCTGTTTCTTAATACTTTGCTTAGCTTTAGGATAGCATTATAATAAGTGTCTAAATGTATTTGCTCCTCATATTCAGTACTCTTTTCTTTGTTTCTAATGAAATTTTCCTGTTTCTTAAAACTTTACTTAGCTTTAGGATAGCATTATAATAAGTGTCTAAATGTATTTGCTCCTCATATTCAGTACTCTTTTCTTTGTTTCTAATGAAATTTTTCTGTTTCTTAATACTTTGCTTAGCTTTAGGATAGCATTATAATAAGTGTCTAAATGTATTTGCTCCTCATATTCAGTACTCTTTTCTTTGTTTCTAATGAAATTTTTCTGTTTCTTAATACTTTGCTTAGCTTTAGGATAGCATTATAATAAGTGTCTAAATGTATTTGCTCCTCATATTCAGTACTCTTTTCTTTGTTTCTAATGAAATTTTTCTGTTTCTTAATACTTTGCTTAGCTTTAGGATGGCATTATAATAAGTGTCTAAATGTATTTGCTCCTCATATTCAGTACTCTTGTCTTTATTTCTAATGAAATTTTCCTGTTTCTTAATACTTTGCTTAGCTTTAGGATGGCATTATAATAAGTGTCTAAATGTATTTGCTCCTCATATTCAGTACTCTTTTCTTTGTTTCTAATGAAATTTTCCTGTTTCTTAATACTGTGCTTAGCTTTAGGATAGCATTATAATAAGTGTCTAAATGTATTTGCTCCTCATATTCAGTACTCTTTTCTTTGTTTCTAATGAAATTTTCCTGTTTCTTAATACTTTGCTTAGCTTTAGGATGTCATTATAATAAGTGTCTAAATGTATTTGCTGCTCATATTCAGTACTCTTTTCTTTGTTTCTAATGAAATTTTCCTGTTTCTTAATACTGTGCTTAGCTTTAGGATAGCATTATAATAAGTGTCTAAATGTATTTGCTCCTCATATTCAGTACTCTTTTCTTTGTTTCTAATGAAATTTTCCTGTTTCTAAATACTGTGCTTAGCTTTAGGATGGCATTATAATAAGTGTCTAAATGTATTTGCCCCTCATATTCAGTACTCTTTTCTTTGTTTCTAATGAAGTTTTCCTGCTTCTTAATACATTGCTTAGCTTTAGGATGGCATTATAATAAGTGTCTAAATGTATTTGCTCCTCATATTCAGTACTCTTTTCTTTGTTTCTAATGAAATTTTCCTGCTTCTTAATACATTGCTTAGCTTTAGGATAGCATTATAATAAGTGTCTAAATGTATTTGCTCCTCATATTCAGTACTCTTTTCTTTGTTTCTAATGAAATTTTTCTGTTTCTTAATACTTTGCTTAGCTTTAGGATGGCATTATAATAAGTGTCTAAATGTATTTGCTCCTCATATTCAGTACTCTTGTCTTTATTTCTAATGAAATTTTCCTGTTTCTTAATACTTTGCTTAGCTTTAGGATGGCATTATAATAAGTGTCTAAATGTATTTGCTCCTCATATTCAGTACTCTTTTCTTTGTTTCTAATGAAATTTTCCTGTTTCTTAATACTGTGCTTAGCTTTAGGATAGCATTATAATAAGTGTCTAAATGTATTTGCTCCTCATATTCAGTACTCTTTTCTTTGTTTCTAATGAAATTTTCCTGCTTCTTAATACATTGCTTATCTTTAGGATGTCATTATAATAAGTGTCTAAATGTATTTGCTGCTCATATTCAGTACTCTTTTCTTTGTTTCTAATGAAATTTTCCTGCTTCTTAATACATTGCTTAGCTTTAGGATAGCATTATAATAAGTGTCTAAATGTATTTGCTGCTCATATTCAGTACTCTTTTCTTTGTTTCTAATGAAATTTTCCTGTTTCTTAATACTTTGCTTAGCTTTAGGATGGCATTATAATAAGTGTCTAAATGTATTTGCTCCTCATATTCAGTACTCTTTTCTTTGTTTCTAATGAAATTTTCCTGTTTCTTAATACTGTGCTTAGCTTTAGGATAGCATTATAATAAGTGTCTAAATGTATTTGCTCCTCATATTCAGTACTCTTTTCTTTGTTTCTAATGAAATTTTCCTGCTTCTTAATACATTGCTTATCTTTAGGATGTCATTATAATAAGTGTCTAAATGTATTTGCTGCTCATATTCAGTACTCTTTTCTTTGTTTCTAATGAAATTTTCCTGCTTCTTAATACATTGCTTAGCTTTAGGATAGCATTATAATAAGTGTCTAAATGTATTTGCTCCTCATATTCAGTACTCTTTTCTTTGTTTCTAATGAAATTTTCCTGTTTCTTAATACATTGCTTATCTTTAGGATGTCATTATAATAAGTGTCTAAATGTATTTGCTGCTCATATTCAGTACTCTTTTCTTTGTTTCTAATGAAATTTTCCTGCTTCTTAATACATTGCTTAGCTTTAGGATAGCATTATAATAAGTGTCTAAATGTATTTGCTCCTCATATTCAGTACTCTTTTCTTTGTTTCTAATGAAATTTTCCTGTTTCTTAATACATTGCTTATCTTTAGGATGTCATTATAATAAGTGTCTAAATGTATTTGCTGCTCATATTCAGTACTCTTTTCTTTGTTTCTAATGAAATTTTCCTGCTTCTTAATACATTGATTATCTTTAGGATGTCATTATAATAAGTGTCTAAATGTATTTGCTGCTCATATTCAGTACTCTTTTCTTTGTTTCTAATGAAATTTTCCTGCTTCTTAATACATTGCTTAGCTTTAGGATAGCATTATAATAAGTGTCTAAATGTATTTGCTCCTCATATTCAGTACTCTTTTCTTTGTTTCTAATGAAATTTTCCTGTTTCTTAATACATTGCTTATCTTTAGGATGTCATTATAATAAGTGTCTAAATGTATTTGCTGCTCATATTCAGTACTCTTTTCTTTGTTTCTAATGAAATTTTCCTGCTTCTTAATACATTGCTTAGCTTTAGGATAGCATTATAATAAGTGTCTAAATGTATTTGCTCCTCATATTCAGTACTCTTTTCTTTGTTTCTAATGAAATTTTCCTGCTTCTTAATACATTGCTTATCTTTAGGATGTCATTATAATAAGTGTCTAAATGTATTTGCTGCTCATATTCAGTACTCTTTTCTTTGTTTCTAATGAAATTTTCCTGCTTCTTAATACATTGCTTAGCTTTAGGATAGCATTATAATAAGTGTCTAAATGTATTTGCTGCTCATATTCAGTACTCTTTTCTTTGTTTCTAATGAAATTTTCCTGTTTCTTAATACTTTGCTTAGCTTTAGGATGGCATTATAATAAGTGTCTAAATGTATTTGCTCCTCATATTCAGTACTCTTTTCTTTGTTTCTAATGAAATTTTCCTGTTTCTTAATACTGTGCTTAGCTTTAGGATAGCATTATAATAAGTGTCTAAATGTATTTGCTCCTCATATTCAGTACTCTTTTCTTTGTTTCTAATGAAATTTTCCTGCTTCTTAATACATTGCTTATCTTTAGGATGTCATTATAATAAGTGTCTAAATGTATTTGCTGCTCATATTCAGTACTCTTTTCTTTGTTTCTAATGAAATTTTCCTGCTTCTTAATACATTGCTTAGCTTTAGGATAGCATTATAATAAGTGTCTAAATGTATTTGCTCCTCATATTCAGTACTCTTTTCTTTGTTTCTAATGAAGTTTTCCTGCTTCTTAATACATTGCTTAGCTTTAGGATGGCATTATAATAAGTGTCTAAATGTATTTGCTCCTCATATTCAGTACTCTTTTCTTTGTTTCTAATGAAGTTTTCCTGTTTCTAAATACTGTGCTTAGCTTTAGGATAGCATTATAATAAGTGTCTAAATGTATTTGCCCCTCATATTCAGTACTCTTTTCTTTGTTTCTAATGAAATTTTCCTGTTTCTAAATACTGTGCTTAGCTTTAGGATAGCATTATAATAAGTGTCTAAATGTATTTGCTCCTCATATTCAGTACTCTTTTCTTTGTTTCTAATGAAGTTTTCCTGCTTCTTAATACATTGCTTAGCTTTAGGATGGCATTATAATAAGTGTCTAAATGTATTTGCTCCTCATATTCAGTACTCTTTTCTTTGTTTCTAATGAAATTTTCCTGTTTCTTAATACTGTGCTTAGCTTTAGGATAGCATTATAATAAGTGTCTAAATGTATTTGCTCCTCATATTCAGTACTCTTTTCTTTGTTTCTAATGAAATTTTCCTGTTTCTAAATACTGTGCTTAGCTTTAGGATGGCATTATAATAAGTGTCTAAATGTATTTGCCCCTCATATTCAGTACTCCTTTCTTTGTTTCTAATGAAATTTTCCTGTTTCTTAATACTTTGCTTAGCTTTAGGATGGCATTATAATAAGTGTCTAAATGTACTTGCCCCTCATATTCAGTACTCTTTTCTTTGTTTCTAATGAAATTTTCCTGTTTCTAAATACTGTGCTTAGCTTTAGGATAGCATTATAATAAGTGTCTAAATGTATTTGCTCCTCATATTCAGTACTCTTTTCTTTGTTTCTAATGAAATTTTCCTGTTTCTTAATACTGTGCTTAGCTTTAGCATAGCATTATAATAAGTGTCTAAATGTATTTGCTCCTCATATTCAGTACTCTTTTCTTTGTTTCTAATGAAATTTTCCTGTTTCTTAATACTGTGCTTAGCTTTAGGATAGCATTATAATAAGTGTCTAAATGTATTTGCTCCTCATATTCAGTACTCTTTTCTTTGTTTCTAATGAAATTTTCCTGTTTCTTAATAGTGTGCTTAGCTTTAGGATAGCATTATAATAAGTGTCTAAATGTATTTGCTCCTCATATTCAGTACTCTTTTCTTTGTTTCTAATGAAATTTTCCTGTTTCTTAATACTGTGCTTAGCTTTAGGATAGCATTATAATAAGTGTCTAAATGTATTTGCTCCTCATATTCAGTACTCTTTTCTTTGTTTCTAATGAAATTTTCCTGTTTCTTAATACTGTGCTTAGCTTTAGGATAGCATTATAATAAGTGTCTAAATGTATTTGCTCCTCATATTCAGTACTCTTTTCTTTGTTTCTAATGAAATTTTCCTGTTTCTAAATACTGTGCTTAGCTTTAGGATGGCATTATAATAAGTGTCTAAATGTATTTGCCCCTCATATTCAGTACTCTTTTCTTTGTTTCTAATGAAATTTTCCTGTTTCTAAATACTGTGCTTAGCTTTAGGATAGCATTATAATAAGTGTCTAAATGTATTTGCTCCTCATATTCAGTACGCTTTTCTTTGTTTCTAATGAAATTTTCCTGTTTCTTAATACTGTGCTTAGCTTTAGGATAGCATTATAATAAGTGTCTAAATGTATTTGCTCCTCATATTCAGTACTCTTTTCTTTGTTTCTAATGAAATTTTCCTGTTTCTTAATACTGTGCTTAGCTTTAGGATAGCATTATAATAAGTGTCTAAATGTATTTGCTCCTCATATTCAGTACTCTTTTCTTTGTTTCTAATGAAATTTTTCTGTTTCTTAATACTTTGCTTGGCTTTAGGATAGCATTATAATAAGTGTCTAAATGTATTTGCTCCTCATATTCAGTACTCTTTTCTTTGTTTCTAATGAAATTTTCCTGTTTCTTAATACTGTGCTTAGCTTTAGGATAGCATTATAATAAGTGTCTAAATGTATTTGCCCCTCATATTCAGTACTCTTTTCTTTGTTTCTAATGAAATTTTCCTGTTTCTAAATACTGTGCTTAGCTTTAGGATAGCATTATAATAAGTGTCTAAATGTATTTGCTCCTCATATTCAGTACGCTTTTCTTTGTTTCTAATGAAATTTTCCTGTTTCTTAATACTGTGCTTAGCTTTAGGATAGCATTATAATAAGTGTCTAAATGTATTTGCTCCTCATATTCAGTACTCTTTTCTTTGTTTCTAATGAAATTTTTCTGTTTCTTAATACTTTGCTTGGCTTTAGGATAGCATTATAATAAGTGTCTAAATGTATTTGCTCCTCATATTCAGTACTCTTTTCTTTGTTTCTAATGAAATTTTCCTGTTTCTTAATACTGTGCTTAGCTTTAGGATAGCATTATAATAAGTGTCTAAATGTATTTGCCCCTCATATTCAGTACTCTTTTCTTTGTTTCTAATGAAATTTTCCTGTTTCTAAATACTGTGCTTAGCTTTAGGATAGCATTATAATAAGTGTCTAAATGTATTTGCTCCTCATATTCAGTACTCTTTTCTTTGTTTCTAATGAAATTTTCCTGTTTCTTAATACTGTGCTTAGCTTTAGGATAGCATTATAATAAGTGTCTAAATGTATTTGCTCCTCATATTCAGTACTCTTTTCTTTGTTTCTAATGAAATTTTCCTGTTTCTTAATACTGTGCTTAGCTTTAGGATAGCATTATAATAAGTGTCTAAATGTATTTGCTCCTCATATTCAGTACTCTTTTCTTTGTTTCTAATGAAATTTTCCTGTTTCTTAATACTGTGCTTAGCTTTAGGATAGCATTATAATAAGTGTCTAAATGTATTTGCTCCTCATATTCAGTACTCTTTTCTTTGTTTCTAATGAAATTTTTCTGTTTCTTAATACTTTGCTTGGCTTTAGGATAGCATTATAATAAGTGTCTAAATGTATTTGCTCCTCATATTCAGTACTCTTTTCTTTGTTTCTAATGAAATTTTCCTGTTTCTTAATACTGTGCTTAGCTTTAGGATAGCATTATAATAAGTGTCTAAATGTATTTGCCCCTCATATTCAGTACTCTTTTCTTTGTTTCTAATGAAATTTTCCTGTTTCTAAATACTGTGCTTAGCTTTAGGATAGCATTATAATAAGTGTCTAAATGTATTTGCTCCTCATATTCAGTACACTTTTCTTTGTTTCTAATGAAATTTTCCTGTTTCTTAATACTGTGCTTAGCTTTAGGATAGCATTATAATAAGTGTCTAAATGTATTTGCTCCTCATATTCAGTACTCTTTTCTTTGTTTCTAATGAAATTTTTCTGTTTCTTAATACTTTGCTCGGCTTTAGGATAGCATTATAATAAGTGTCTAAATGTATTTGCTCCTCATATTCAGTACTCTTTTCTTTGTTTCTAATGAAATTTTCCTGTTTCTTAATACTGTGCTTAGCTTTAGGATAGCATTATAATAAGTGTCTAAATGTATTTGCCCCTCATATTCAGTACTCTTTTCTTTGTTTCTAATGAAATTTTCCTGTTTCTAAATACTGTGCTTAGCTTTAGGATAGCATTATAATAAGTGTCTAAATGTATTTGCTCCTCATATTCAGTACGCTTTTCTTTGTTTCTAATGAAATTTTCCTGTTTCTTAATACTGTGCTTAGCTTTAGGATAGCATTATAATAAGTGTCTAAATGTATTTGCTCCTCATATTCAGTACTCTTTTCTTTGTTTCTAATGAAATTTTCCTGTTTCTTAATACTGTGCTTAGCTTTAGGATAGCATTATAATAAGTGTCTAAATGTATTTGCTCCTCATATTCAGTACTCTTTTCTTTGTTTCTAATGAAATTTTCCTGTTTCTTAATACTGTGCTTAGCTTTAGGATAGCATTATAATAAGTGTCTAAATGTATTTGCCCCTCATATTCAGTACTCTTTTCTTTGTTTCTAATGAAATTTTCCTGTTTCTAAATACTGTGCTTAGCTTTAGGATAGCATTATAATAAGTGTCTAAATGTATTTGCTCCTCATATTCAGTACTCTTTTCTTTGTTTCTAATGAAATTTTCCTGTTTCTTAATACTGTGCTTAGCTTTAGGATAGCATTATAATAAGTGTCTTAATGTATTTGCTCCTCATATTCAGTACTCTTTTCTTTGTTTCTAATGAAATTTTCCTGTTTCTTAATACTGTGCTTAGCTTTAGGATAGCATTATAATAAGTGTCTAAATGTATTTGCCCCTCATATTCAGTACTCTTTTCTTTGTTTCTAATGAAATTTTCCTGTTTCTAAATACTGTGCTTAGCTTTAGGATAGCATTATAATAAGTGTCTAAATGTATTTGCTCCTCATATTCAGTACTCTTTTCTTTGTTTCTAATGAAATTTTCCTGTTTCTTAATACTGTGCTTAGCTTTAGGATAGCATTATAATAAGTGTCTAAATGTATTTGCTCCTCATATTCAGTACTCTTTTCTTTGTTTCTAATGAAATTTTCCTGCTTCTTAATACATTGCTTATCTTTAGGATGTCATTATAATAAGTGTCTAAATGTATTTGCTCCTCATATTCAGTACTCTTTTCTTTGTTTCTAATGAAAGTTTCCTGTTTCTAAATACTGTGCTTAGCTTTAGGATAGCATTATAATAAGTGTCTAAATGTATTTGCTCCTCATATTCAGTACTCTTTTCTTTGTTTCTAATGAAATTTTCCTGTTTCTTAATACTGTGCTTAGCTTTAGGATAGCATTATAATAAGTGTCTAAATGTATTTGCTCCTCATATTCAGTACTCTTTTCTTTGTTTCTAATGAAATTTTCCTGCTTCTTAATACATTGCTTATCTTTAGGATGTCATTATAATAAGTGTCTAAATGTATTTGCTCCTCATATTCAGTACTCTTTTCTTTGTTTCTAATGAAATTTTCCTGTTTCTTAATACTGTGCTTAGCTTTAGGATAGCATTATAATAAGTGTCTAAATGTATTTGCTCCTCATATTCAGTACTCTTTTCTTTGTTTCTAATGAAAGTTTCCTGTTTCTAAATACTGTGCTTAGCTTTAGGATAGCATTATAATAAGTGTCTAAATGTATTTGCTCCTCATATTCAGTACTCTTTTCTTTGTTTCTAATGAAATTTTCCTGTTTCTTAATACTGTGCTTAGCTTTAGGATAGCATTATAATAAGTGTCTAAATGTATTTGCCCCTCATATTCAGTACTCTTTTCTTTGTTTCTAATGAAATTTTCCTGTTTCTTAATACTGTGCTTAGCTTTAGGATAGCATTATAATAAGTGTCTAAATGTATTTGCTCCTCATATTCAGTACTCTTTTCTTTGTTTCTAATGAAATTTTCCTGCTTCTTAATACATTGCTTAGCTTTAGGATAGCATTATAATAAGTGTCTAAATGTATTTGCTCCTCATATTCAGTACTCTTTTCTTTGTTTCTAATGAAATTTTCCTGATCTTAATACATTGCTTATCTTTAGGATGTCATTATAATAAGTGTCTAAATGTATTTGCTCCTCATATTCAGTACTCTTTTCTTTGTTTCTAATGAAATTTTCCTGTTTCTTAATACTGTGCTTAGCTTTAGGATAGCATTATAATAAGTGTCTAAATGTATTTGCTCCTCATATTCAGTACTCTTTTCTTTGTTTCTAATGAAATTTTCCTGCTTCTTAATACATTGCTTAGCTTTAGGATAGCATTATAATAAGTGTCTAAATGTATTTGCTCCTCATATTCAGTACTCTTTTCTTTGTTTCTAATGAAATTTTCCTGTTTCTTAATACTGTGCTTAGCTTTAGGATAGCATTATAATAAGTGTCTAAATGTATTTGCTCCTCATATTCAGTACTCTTTTCTTTGTTTCTAATGAAATTTTCCTGCTTCTTAATACATTGCTTAGCTTTAGGATAGCATTATAATAAGTGTCTAAATGTATTTGCTCCTCATATTCAGTACTCTTTTCTTTGTTTCTAATGAAATTTTCCTGCTTCTTAATACATTGCTTAGCTTTAGGATAGCATTATAATAAGTGTCTAAATGTATTTGCTCCTCATATTCAGTACTCTTTTCTTTGTTTCTAATGAAATTTTCCTGCTTCTTAATACATTGCTTATCTTTAGGATGTCATTATAATAAGTGTCTAAATGTATTTGCTCCTCATATTCAGTACTCTTTTCTTTGTTTCTAATGAAATTTTCCTGTTTCTTAATACTGTGCTTAGCTTTAGGATAGCATTATAATAAGTGTCTAAATGTATTTGCTCCTCATATTCAGTACTCTTTTCTTTGTTTCTAATGAAAGTTTCCTGTTTCTAAATACTGTGCTTAGCTTTAGGATAGCATTATAATAAGTGTCTAAATGTATTTGCTCCTCATATTCAGTACTCTTTTCTTTGTTTCTAATGAAATTTTCCTGTTTCTTAATACTGTGCTTAGCTTTAGGATAGCATTATAATAAGTGTCTAAATGTATTTGCCCCTCATATTCAGTACTCTTTTCTTTGTTTCTAATGAAATTTTCCTGTTTCTAAATACTGTGCTTAGCTTTAGGATAGCATTATAATAAGTGTCTAAATGTATTTGCTCCTCATATTCAGTACTCTTTTCTTTGTTTCTAATGAAATTTTCCTGTTTCTTAATACTGTGCTTAGCTTTAGGATAGCATTATAATAAGTGTCTAAATGTATTTGCTCCTCATATTCAGTACTCTTTTCTTTGTTTCTAATGAAATTTTCCTGCTTCTTAATACATTGCTTATCTTTAGGATGTCATTATAATAAGTGTCTAAATGTATTTGCTCCTCATATTCAGTACTCTTTTCTTTGTTTCTAATGAAAGTTTCCTGTTTCTAAATACTGTGCTTAGCTTTAGGATAGCATTATAATAAGTGTCTAAATGTATTTGCTCCTCATATTCAGTACTCTTTTCTTTGTTTCTAATGAAATTTTCCTGTTTCTTAATACTGTGCTTAGCTTTAGGATAGCATTATAATAAGTGTCTAAATGTATTTGCTCCTCATATTCAGTACTCTTTTCTTTGTTTCTAATGAAATTTTCCTGCTTCTTAATACATTGCTTATCTTTAGGATGTCATTATAATAAGTGTCTAAATGTATTTGCTCCTCATATTCAGTACTCTTTTCTTTGTTTCTAATGAAATTTTCCTGTTTCTTAATACTGTGCTTAGCTTTAGGATAGCATTATAATAAGTGTCTAAATGTATTTGCTCCTCATATTCAGTACTCTTTTCTTTGTTTCTAATGAAAGTTTCCTGTTTCTAAATACTGTGCTTAGCTTTAGGATAGCATTATAATAAGTGTCTAAATGTATTTGCTCCTCATATTCAGTACTCTTTTTTTTGTTTCTAATGAAATTTTCCTGCTTCTTAATACATTGCTTAGCTTTAGGATAGCATTATAATAAGTGTCTAAATGTATTTGCTCCTCATATTCAGTACTCTTTTCTTTGTTTCTAATGAAATTTTCCTGTTTCTTAATACTGTGCTTAGCTTTAGGATAGCATTATAATAAGTGTCTAAATGTATTTGCTCCTCATATTCAGTACTCTTTTCTTTGTTTCTAATGAAATTTTCCTGCTTCTTAATACATTGCTTAGCTTTAGGATAGCATTATAATAAGTGTCTAAATGTATTTGCTCCTCATATTCAGTACTCTTTTCTTTGTTTCTAATGAAATTTTCCTGCTTCTTAATACATTGCTTAGCTTTAGGATAGCATTATAATAAGTGTCTAAATGTATTTGCTCCTCATATTCAGTACTCTTTTCTTTGTTTCTAATGAAATTTTCCTGCTTCTTAATACATTGCTTATCTTTAGGATGTCATTATAATAAGTGTCTAAATGTATTTGCTCCTCATATTCAGTACTCTTTTCTTTGTTTCTAATGAAATTTTCCTGTTTCTTAATACTGTGCTTAGCTTTAGGATAGCATTATAATAAGTGTCTAAATGTATTTGCTCCTCATATTCAGTACTCTTTTCTTTGTTTCTAATGAAAGTTTCCTGTTTCTAAATACTGTGCTTAGCTTTAGGATAGCATTATAATAAGTGTCTAAATGTATTTGCTCCTCATATTCAGTACTCTTTTCTTTGTTTCTAATGAAATTTTCCTGTTTCTTAATACTGTGCTTAGCTTTAGGATAGCATTATAATAAGTGTCTAAATGTATTTGCCCCTCATATTCAGTACTCTTTTCTTTGTTTCTAATGAAATTTTCCTGTTTCTAAATACTGTGCTTAGCTTTAGGATAGCATTATAATAAGTGTCTAAATGTATTTGCTCCTCATATTCAGTACTCTTTTCTTTGTTTCTAATGAAATTTTCCTGTTTCTTAATACTGTGCTTAGCTTTAGGATAGCATTATAATAAGTGTCTAAATGTATTTGCTCCTCATATTCAGTACTCTTTTCTTTGTTTCTAATGAAATTTTCCTGCTTCTTAATACATTGCTTATCTTTAGGATGTCATTATAATAAGTGTCTAAATGTATTTGCTCCTCATATTCAGTACTCTTTTCTTTGTTTCTAATGAAAGTTTCCTGTTTCTAAATACTGTGCTTAGCTTTAGGATAGCATTATAATAAGTGTCTAAATGTATTTGCTCCTCATATTCAGTACTCTTTTCTTTGTTTCTAATGAAATTTTCCTGTTTCTTAATACTGTGCTTAGCTTTAGGATAGCATTATAATAAGTGTCTAAATGTATTTGCTCCTCATATTCAGTACTCTTTTCTTTGTTTCTAATGAAATTTTCCTGCTTCTTAATACATTGCTTATCTTTAGGATGTCATTATAATAAGTGTCTAAATGTATTTGCTCCTCATATTCAGTACTCTTTTCTTTGTTTCTAATGAAATTTTCCTGTTTCTTAATACTGTGCTTAGCTTTAGGATAGCATTATAATAAGTGTCTAAATGTATTTGCTCCTCATATTCAGTACTCTTTTCTTTGTTTCTAATGAAAGTTTCCTGTTTCTAAATACTGTGCTTAGCTTTAGGATAGCATTATAATAAGTGTCTAAATGTATTTGCTCCTCATATTCAGTACTCTTTTCTTTGTTTCTAATGAAATTTTCCTGTTTCTTAATACTGTGCTTAGCTTTAGGATAGCATTATAATAAGTGTCTAAATGTATTTGCCCCTCATATTCAGTACTCTTTTCTTTGTTTCTAATGAAATTTTCCTGTTTCTTAATACTGTGCTTAGCTTTAGGATAGCATTATAATAAGTGTCTAAATGTATTTGCTCCTCATATTCAGTACTCTTTTCTTTGTTTCTAATGAAATTTTCCTGTTTCTTAATACTGTGCTTAGCTTTAGGATAGCATTATAATAAGTGTCTAAATGTATTTGCTCCTCATATTCAGTACTCTTTTCTTTGTTTCTAATGAAATTTTCCTGCTTCTTAATACATTGCTTATCTTTAGGATGTCATTATAATAAGTGTCTAAATGTATTTGCTCCTCATATTCAGTACTCTTTTCTTTGTTTCTAATGAAATTTTCCTGTTTCTTAATACTGTGCTTAGCTTTAGGATAGCATTATAATAAGTGTCTAAATGTATTTGCTCCTCATATTCAGTACTCTTTTCTTTGTTTCTAATGAAAGTTTCCTGTTTCTAAATACTGTGCTTAGCTTTAGGATAGCATTATAATAAGTGTCTAAATGTATTTGCTCCTCATATTCAGTACTCTTTTCTTTGTTTCTAATGAAATTTTCCTGTTTCTTAATACTGTGCTTAGCTTTAGGATAGCATTATAATAAGTGTCTAAATGTATTTGCCCCTCATATTCAGTACTCTTTTCTTTGTTTCTAATGAAATTTTCCTGTTTCTAAATACTGTGCTTAGCTTTAGGATAGCATTATAATAAGTGTCTAAATGTATTTGCTCCTCATATTCAGTACTCTTTTCTTTGTTTCTAATGAAATTTTCCTGTTTCTTAATACTGTGCTTAGCTTTAGGATAGCATTATAATAAGTGTCTAAATGTATTTGCCCCTCATATTCAGTACTCTTTTCTTTGTTTCTAATGAAATTTTCCTGTTTCTAAATACTGTGCTTAGCTTTAGGATAGCATTATAATAAGTGTCTAAATGTATTTGCTCCTCATATTCAGTACTCTTTTCTTTGTTTCTAATGAAATTTTCCTGTTTCTTAATACTGTGCTTAGCTTTAGGATAGCATTATAATAAGTGTCTAAATGTATTTGCTCCTCATATTCAGTACTCTTTTCTTTGTTTCTAATGAAATTTTCCTGCTTCTTAATACATTGCTTATCTTTAGGATGTCATTATAATAAGTGTCTAAATGTATTTGCTCCTCATATTCAGTACTCTTTTCTTTGTTTCTAATGAAAGTTTCCTGTTTCTAAATACTGTGCTTAGCTTTAGGATAGCATTATAATAAGTGTCTAAATGTATTTGCTCCTCATATTCAGTACTCTTTTCTTTGTTTCTAATGAAATTTTCCTGTTTCTTAATACTGTGCTTAGCTTTAGGATAGCATTATAATAAGTGTCTAAATGTATTTGCTCCTCATATTCAGTACTCTTTTCTTTGTTTCTAATGAAATTTTCCTGTTTCTTAATACTGTGCTTAGCTTTAGGATAGCATTATAATAAGTGTCTAAATGTATTTGCTCCTCATATTCAGTACTCTTTTCTTTGTTTCTAATGAAATTTTCCTGTTTCTAAATACTGTGCTTAGCTTTAGGATGGCATTATAATAAGTGTCTAAATGTATTTGCTCCTCATATTCAGTACTCTTGTCTTTGTTTCTAATGAAAGTTTCCTGTTTCTTAATACTTTGCTTGGCTTTAGGATGGCATTATAATAAGTGTCTAAATGTATTTGCTCCTCATATTCAGTACTCTTTTCTTTGTTTCTAATGAAATTTTCCTGCTTCTTAATACATTGCTTAGCTTTAGGATGGCATTATAATAAGTGTCTAAATGTATTTGCTCCTCATATTCAGTACTCTTGTCTTTGTTTCTAATGAAATTTTCCTGTTTCTAAATACTGTGCTTAGCTTTAGGATAGCATTATAATAAGTGTCTAAATGTATTTGCTCCTCATATTCAGTACTCTTTTCTTTGTTTCTAATGAAATTTTCCTGTTTCTTAATACTGTGCTTAGCTTTAGGATAGCATTATAATAAGTGTCTAAATGTATTTGCTCCTCATATTCAGTACTCTTTTCTTTGTTTCTAATGAAATTTTTCTGTTTCTTAATACTTTGCTTAGCTTTAGGATGGCATTATAATAAGTGTCTAAATGTATTTGCCCCTCATATTCAGTACGCTTTTCTTTGTTTCTAATGAAATTTTCCTGCTTCTTAATACTTTGCTTAGCTTTAGGATAGCATTATAATAAGTGTCTAAATGTATTTGCTCCTCATATTCAGTACTCTTGTCTTTGTTTCTAATGAAATTTTCCTGTTTCTAAATACTGTGCTTAGCTTTAGGATAGCATTATAATAAGTGTCTAAATGTATTTGCTCCTCATATTCAGTACTCTTTTCTTTGTTTCTAATGAAATTTTCCTGTTTCTTAATACTGTGCTTAGCTTTAGGATAGCATTATAATAAGTGTCTAAATGTATTTGCTCCTCATATTCAGTACTCTTTTCTTTGTTTCTAATGAAATTTTCCTGTTTCTAAATACTGTGCTTAGCTTTAGGATGGCATTATAATAAGTGTCTAAATGTATTTGCTCCTCATATTCAGTACTCTTGTCTTTGTTTCTAATGAAAGTTTCCTGTTTCTTAATACTTTGCTTGGCTTTAGGATGGCATTATAATAAGTGTCTAAATGTATTTGCTCCTCATATTCAGTACTCTTTTCTTTGTTTCTAATGAAATTTTCCTGTTTCTTAATACTGTGCTTAGCTTTAGGATAGCATTATAATAAGTGTCTAAATGTATTTGCCCCTCATATTCAGTACTCTTTTCTTTGTTTCTAATGAAATTTTCCTGTTTCTAAATACTGTGCTTAGCTTTAGGATAGCATTATAATAAGTGTCTAAATGTATTTGCTCCTCATATTCAGTACTCTTTTCTTTGTTTCTAATGAAATTTTCCTGTTTCTTAATACTGTGCTTAGCTTTAGGATAGCATTATAATAAGTGTCTAAATGTATTTGCTCCTCATATTCAGTACTCTTTTCTTTGTTTCTAATGAAATTTTCCTGTTTCTTAATACTGTGCTTAGCTTTAGGATAGCATTATAATAAGTGTCTAAATGTATTTGCCCCTCATATTCAGTACTCTTTTCTTTGTTTCTAATGAAATTTTCCTGTTTCTAAATACTGTGCTTAGCTTTAGGATAGCATTATAATAAGTGTCTAAATGTATTTGCTCCTCATATTCAGTACTCTTTTCTTTGTTTCTAATGAAATTTTCCTGTTTCTTAATACTGTGCTTAGCTTTAGGATAGCATTATAATAAGTGTCTTAATGTATTTGCTCCTCATATTCAGTACTCTTTTCTTTGTTTCTAATGAAATTTTCCTGTTTCTTAATACTGTGCTTAGCTTTAGGATAGCATTATAATAAGTGTCTAAATGTATTTGCCCCTCATATTCAGTACTCTTTTCTTTGTTTCTAATGAAATTTTCCTGTTTCTAAATACTGTGCTTAGCTTTAGGATAGCATTATAATAAGTGTCTAAATGTATTTGCTCCTCATATTCAGTACTCTTTTCTTTGTTTCTAATGAAATTTTCCTGTTTCTTAATACTGTGCTTAGCTTTAGGATAGCATTATAATAAGTGTCTTAATGTATTTGCTCCTCATATTCAGTACTCTTTTCTTTGTTTCTAATGAAATTTTCCTGTTTCTTAATACTGTGCTTAGCTTTAGGATAGCATTATAATAAGTGTCTAAATGTATTTGCCCCTCATATTCAGTACTCTTTTCTTTGTTTCTAATGAAATTTTCCTGTTTCTAAATACTGTGCTTAGCTTTAGGATAGCATTATAATAAGTGTCTAAATGTATTTGCTCCTCATATTCAGTACTCTTTTCTTTGTTTCTAATGAAATTTTCCTGTTTCTTAATACTGTGCTTAGCTTTAGGATAGCATTATAATAAGTGTCTTAATGTATTTGCTCCTCATATTCAGTACTCTTTTCTTTGTTTCTAATGAAATTTTCCTGTTTCTTAATACTGTGCTTAGCTTTAGGATAGCATTATAATAAGTGTCTAAATGTATTTGCCCCTCATATTCAGTACTCTTTTCTTTGTTTCTAATGAAATTTTCCTGTTTCTAAATACTGTGCTTAGCTTTAGGATAGCATTATAATAAGTGTCTAAATGTATTTGCTCCTCATATTCAGTACTCTTTTCTTTGTTTCTAATGAAATTTTCCTGTTTCTTAATACTGTGCTTAGCTTTAGGATAGCATTATAATAAGTGTCTAAATGTATTTGCTCCTCATATTCAGTACTCTTTTCTTTGTTTCTAATGAAATTTTCCTGTTTCTTAATACTGTGCTTAGCTTTAGGATAGCATTATAATAAGTGTCTAAATGTATTTGCCCCTCATATTCAGTACTCTTTTCTTTGTTTCTAATGAAATTTTCCTGTTTCTAAATACTGTGCTTAGCTTTAGGATAGCATTATAATAAGTGTCTAAATGTATTTGCTCCTCATATTCAGTACTCTTTTCTTTGTTTCTAATGAAATTTTCCTGTTTCTTAATACTGTGCTTAGCTTTAGGATAGCATTATAATAAGTGTCTAAATGTATTTGCTCCTCATATTCAGTACTCTTTTCTTTGTTTCTAATGAAATTTTCCTGTTTCTAAATACTGTGCTTAGCTTTAGGATGGCATTATAATAAGTGTCTAAATGTATTTGCTCCTCATATTCAGTACTCTTGTCTTTGTTTCTAATGAAAGTTTCCTGTTTCTTAATACTTTGCTTGGCTTTAGGATGGCATTATAATAAGTGTCTTAATGTATTTGCTCCTCATATTCAGTACTCTTTTCTTTGTTTCTAATGAAATTTTCCTGTTTCATAATTCTTTGCTTAGCTTTAGGATGGCATTATAATAAGTGTCTAAATGTATTTGCTCCTCATATTCAGTACTCTGTTCTTTGTTTCTAATGAAATTTTTCTGTTTCTTATTACTTTGCTTAGCTTTTGGATGGCATTATAATAAGTGTCTTAATGTATTTGCTCCTCATATTCAGTACTCTTTTCTTTGTTTCTAATGAAATTTTCCTGTTTCATAATACTTTGCTTAGCTTTAGGATGGCATTATAATAAGTGTCTAAATGTATTTGCTCCTCATATTCAGTACTCTTTTCTTTGTTTCTAATGAAATTTTCCTGTTTCATAATACTTTGCTTAGCTTTAGCATGGCATTATAATAAGTGTCTAAATGTATTTGCTCCTCATATTCAGTACTCTTTTCGTTGTTTCTAATGAAATTTTTCTGTTTCTTAATACTTTGCTTAGCTTTAGGATGGCAT
>OZ038499.1:103891066-103976066 GCA_964036315.1 Acanthosepion esculentum
ATATATATATATATATACACACACATACAATATATGTATATATATATATATATATACATACACATACAATATATGTATGTATATATATGTATATATATATATACACACACATACAATATATATATATATATATACACACACATATATATATGTATATATATATATATACTCACACACGTACAATATATATATATATATATAAAAAATAATTGGGTACCTCGAGACGGTGTCATGGTTAGCAAGCTTATGTTGCTAGAACAGTTACAGCTGAGTAGTGAGTTCAATCCTCACTGAGTGCGCTTTACTTTCAACAATGATTGTACAAGTTATATCAAATTAATTATATTACATGTTGATACGAGTTGCCAAAAATCATCAGTGAAAGAAATTTTTGCTGAACCTTGTGTGTGTGTATATAGATATATACACACACATGCACTATATGTATGTATATATATATATATACACTCACACATACGCTATATGTATATATATTGTGTATTTAGGCAGCAATCCTTCTTTCATGAACATTTCACTGAAAACAACAGACTAGATGCTTTCATTTAGTTTTTTATACAACATGCACATAATATCTTCACCATGTTTTGACAAATTAAAGCATTTTTTAAACATACATACAACAAACTATTTCTTATTTTTACAGTTAAAATATTATCCTTGAAAATGGCTAAATGTATAGCCGAAAGCGCTTGGATAAAAAGAACATTCGAACAGTTTTTATATAATTTATCATCTGAAAAGAAAAAAATAATTAGATTGCATGAGAAATTGTATAAAAAATAAATAAAAGTACCTTGTCTGTCGTTTTCAAAGAAAAAAAAAAAATATATATATATATATATATATGTATATATATATATATATATATATATATATATATATATATATATATATATATATATATATATATATATATAATATAATACCCTATGTTGATTGCACAACTCCGAGTTTCATGCCATTTGCAATCTTCAGGTGCAATTTTGGGGTTTACACTGTTTGTTTAATACTTCTGGTTATCGCAAAATATTTTATTGTTAGTGTGGATTATTAATATTGTTAAGTATTTAAATGAATTTTAGTTTAATTTTGGATTTGAATTTAGGCTCAGATTAGCATTTAAGATTGGAAATAAGCATTTATAAATTTTAATTTAAAAACGGACGCTGTCATTAAAAAATAAGAAAAAAAAATGTTTGGGCATCAGTGGGTGGGTAACTCTATTTTTTGTGTGAAAATCAATAATGAAATTAATAAAATT
Organism: Acanthosepion esculentum; assembly: GCA_964036315.1. Taxonomy (NCBI): domain Eukaryota; kingdom Metazoa; phylum Mollusca; class Cephalopoda; order Sepiida; family Sepiidae; genus Acanthosepion; species Acanthosepion esculentum. Next base: position 103,892,349 of record OZ038499.1, read on the forward strand.
AAAAATGTTCATAATATTAATAAAATATGCAGTGATAAAATTAAGATACTAATAAAAATAATACATAACAATAAAAATAAAATAAAATATTTATCTATTTGATTATATTCATGCATTTACCTATGTTTATCTGTTTGATTATATATATATATATATATATATATATATATATAAATATATATATATATATATATATATAATCAGTCAAATATAATATATAACATTACATAAAAATATATAATCAAATAGATTTATATCGATATATATATATATATATATATATATATATATATATAACTTGTCAGCTGTCAATATACCTCATAATGCTCTCGAGCGCTTAGCCTTGGAGCAGGTAGAATAGAGATCAACCTGTTTTAGTGGACTCAGCAGTTTCCAATCAGCTTGTCCGAATCCTCTTCAAGAAGCGAGAACAAGATCTAAAAGGTCAGCCAATCTAACAGTGATTTCATCCCACAATCCTTACTCTTACTCCATATGTAACCTCGTTTGTAAATCACTAGCAGGTCTTAAGTGCCACTTAAGATTATCGCACAAAATTTTATAACTGAATCAATTAAGTTGTCAGATCCTAATATGTCGAAACCGACAGGAGAATCCATTATATATATAAATATATATATATATATATATATATATATATATATATATATATATATATATATATAATGGGTGTATAATGGGTGTTTTAAGACTTATGTCTGGTCATTCTATGAGTGTTACTTATATTTGCTACCATTTGTTACCCAGTACTATCTGCCAAATAGTCGGGCTATCAGCAACTGTAGAATCTTCTTCATCTGTGAAGAAATTTTCCAGCATTCGCTACCATATAAGTGGATCGATATTACATAGCAATGGTTTTTGATTATAATAGTCATGTTCAGACTCTACAAATAAATCAGAGTATAATAATGATAATTCCTCATGTCAGACATTTAGGTAGAAAATGGAAAGATTAGAATATTTGCAATCCAAAATACAGGACTTTTTTTTTTTTCATTTGGATTGTGTGTTTGGTAACTAGAAGAATTCTGATTTTTGGTTGTCATGGACCTGTAATTTTTGTCCTTGTTCATCGTTTTTTATTGACTGCCATCTTTATTTGCATTCAGGTGACACTGAGCTCAGAAGCCTGCAATTCTTTTCTGCAGAAAGGTTAATCACTGGAGGATTGCAAAATGAAAGACATTGCTTGCTCCGTAATCAGGCAGCTGCTTTAATCTTCTTCCCTCGATTTTAATTTTAAATTTTTTTTTTATTTCTTCAGTTTCCTGTTTTCCTTTTTTTTCAGTGATAATTTAATTTTCTATTTTTTCTTTATCATTTCGTTTTTTTTTTCACCTTCTTTCTTTTCATATTTTTCCCCCATTCTTTTTCTTCTTTTCGTTTCATTCATTTCACACTTATCTATTTTCTTTTAATTTTTTGCACCTCGTTCAGTTCTTTTCGTTTTCTCCATTTACCTTTTTATCATTTACTTTTCATTCTTTTTTTTTTATAAATATTCAGTCAACACAAGGCACAAAAGCCACTCAAGGTAGAGGGTTATTAAAGGTGGTCCTGTTATGAACAGAAGGGGAATTAAGTGCTGATTATAAGGATGGTCAATGGTTTATTGTAGACTTGAAGAAGTTATGATTGTAGCGTTCTGGGAAGCATCCTCTTGGGACTTTCTTCCATAAAACAGCAGTTCTTAGGAAGAACTTGTTCAAATGATACTCCTTTCTTATCAATGGGATATGAAGGGAATGTGGATGGTTCAACCTTGTGTATATGGCATAGTGGATTTTAGCTGTTAATGTCTTAACTGGTGGAAGAAGGGAATGTTGCTCTTCAGACTTAATCCTTCATTTCATATTTACATAATTATTTTATTTTTATTCCTTCTTATTGTCATTCTTTTTGTGAATTTCAGATTGATGCTTTTTTCTTCACATTTTCTCTTTCTTATTTTACATTTTTGCATGCCTCTGATGGTCGATCCTTGTCATGGTGGAGTGGATTGCATGATCCAATGACTCTGAGAGTGATGCAGTCAAAAGATTAGAACTCCTGGTAGGCCCACGCTAGTTGGCAATGGCGGAATAAACAGATGACAATTACAAGTCTCAATGGCTGAACCAGCAGATGAAGGGGGCTACGCATGACAGATATGCTACAGATGATGCTATTAGAAATTATAAGAGTCAGTTTTATAACTGGTTTTTGCATGTCTTATTCCATATGTGCCACAGAGGAAGGTCATGAATACAAGTGTGTGGGTCACTTCCTGGCAAGTTGAGTTCCAACTTAAACAAATTCAGAGTTCCTGACAAGCACTCTGTGGAAGACTACAGTGAAGATATTCACTAACCACCCCACCTGGTCGGATGTGGCACAAGGCCGAGTTTATGGTGGGGTATCGAAGCCTGTAGGCTCAGGCAAAAATTCCCTGTAGACCCCGTAAAAATGGAGTCGGGTAGCTGTCTACCACCCAAGACGAAACTGCCCTTTGGCATAGCTTCATCTGGGTTCCTCCCTGCTCAGAGGCAGAGAGTTTGAAAAGCACACTGTGGAAGACCACAGTGAAGATATTCACTAACCGCCCCACCCGGTCAGATGTGGCACAAGGCCGAGTTTATTGTGGGGTAACTGAGCCTGTAAGCTCGGGCAAAAATTCCCCGTGGACCCCGTACAAATGGAGTCTGGTAGCTGTCTACCACCCCAGACAAGACTCTGCCCTTCGGCATAGCCTCGTCTGGGTTCCTCTCTGTCTGCAGGCAGTGAGTTTGACAAGCACACCGTGGAAGACCACAGTGAATCCAACATACCGTATATTCCACTGTATTTATAAGGTTTGGGACATACCCATTGTACTCCATAGGTATGGTATGACAGTTACACATTTGTAAGCACTTATATTTGGTATAATGGCTTACCAGTTCCTGTTGCAGTTTGATTAATCAAGTACGTTTGTCTTTTTTCAACAAAACCCCTGACTTGCCGTACAAGTGTACTGAGTGAACCTTGGTTATAGTTTTGGAGAGAGTACATATTCTTGAATGATCATCCATTCGAACAAAGCCAGTATATTTAAATACTCAACCACGATGACTTGTTACATTGTGCTATCACAACCATCAATAACTTCCAAACAGTTGAAATCAACATGCAAGCAAATCAAAAAGAAACTAAATGAAAATGGATAGACAAAATTTAGAATTCTCAGCATCCTTTCTCCTTTATGTGCATGTGTAGTCACATCATCGTAAATATCACTTTAGTCTGATGAAGTCCTAAAGGATGAAACGTGTCCCATAAAATCATTTTCAAGTTTGTCATGAGACTCAATCATTCATAGGCTTGAAGGACACATGTTTTCAGAGAACTTTCTTGTGAGGATGTGAAGGACTCTGACTTTTCTCTTTCAGGGGAGATGCTTATATATTTCCCTGCCAACCAGTTGTCTTGCATATGTACATCCTAAGCTCATGTGGATCATATGTTGGGGTCAGCTACAGACATCCCCTGAGACACAATTCTGCAACTGGTGACTATGAGGTTACCATTAAAGTCACTATCCGTCCTGATCTATCTGGCTTCTCTGATGACCTATTGCGACAGTGAGTGCAAAGCCTACTTTGGTATCACTTATGGTGAGCCCACTACATACTTGGGTCACCACAACTCTTCTGAGAACAAAAATCCCTTATTGACATTAAATTCAATTCAGATCTAGTATTTCCTAATATGAATCAAATAATACACGTGTTAGAGAGAAGAACTTAAAATAAGCTTGAAAAATCTAGAATGTAATGTAGCAGATGCCCAAGGAAGGCCGAAAGGCACATAGGCAAAACAATTGCTGCCATATATGGTCTGGAGCCCTTTCTGTTTGCCTCGGGGTTCTTGATAAGATCCAGAAATGGGTACGCAATGTAATTGGCCCTGATCTGGCTTCTCGTCTGCAGTATCTCTCTCACTGACGTGCCGTCGCCTCTCTCTGTCTCTTTTACAAATATTTCCATGGTAATTGCTCCAATGAGCTGCTATCGCTGGTTCCCAGACTCCATGAATTCAAGCATCTTACGAGGCTGGCATCCCGTTCCCACCCTTTCACTGTTGAAACTGTTAAATGTAGACATCTCTTCTACTCCAATAGCTTCATATCTCGCACCTCACGCCTGTGGAACTCCCTTCCTTATTCCTGTTTCTCTGACAACTATAATCTCCAACTATTCAAATGTAATGTCAATCGACGTCTCCAGTTGCCTTGATCTATCCACTATCCTTCTCCACATCCTTTCCGCTATCACTCCTATCTGCTCTTGCTCCAAATCCTCTGTAACCCCTTGCGTGCTAGTGGCTTCCAGCCTTGCCTGGGGTGAAAAGCTTAAAAAAACAAACAAACAAAAAAACAAAAGCAAAGAGTGCCGATAAGGAAATTAGAAAAACTACTTACAATGATTATAAACTAATCTGCTTAGGACTAAGAAAATAGAGAGTTGAAATAAGGATAGAAAAATAAATGTGAGAAAGTTAAAAATGAAAAATAAATGATTAACTGATTCTCAAGAACAAATCCGTAAAATAGAATGTAATTACGGAATGTAAAAGAATGGAAAACGGACTGAGAAATTCTTTGGAATGACCTGTAAAGCTGAGCGTGAGTTCTTGTGGTGTGAATATAATTATCTAGACACTAAAATGGATCAAGTGGACTTCTTTCTTCTTTTTCACATTCCTCCTTTTTTTCTTCTTTTCATTCTTTTTTCTCTTCTTTTTCTACCTTTACCTCCTCTTCCTCAATTCTCCTCCTCTTTCTTTTTCTTTTCTTTAACCTCCCTCTTTTTCTTCTTTTCCTTTTCTTTTTCTTTTCTTCTTTTCTTTGCTTTCTCTTCCTCCTTTTTCTTCTCTTCCTCCTCCTCCTTCTTCTTCTTTCCTTCTTTCTCTCATCCTTTTCCTTCTTCTTTTCCTTTTTATTCTTCTTTCTCTTTCTCCTTTTCTTCTTCTCCTTCTTTTTCTCTTTATTTTTCCCATCCTTTCCTTCTTCTTTCCTCCTCCTTTTCTTTTACTTCTTTTCCGCTTTCTTCTTTTTCTTTTCTTTCTCTTCCTCCTTCTTATTCTCTTCCTCCTTCTTCTTCTCTTCCTACTCCTCCTTCTTCTTTCTTTCTTTCTCTCATCCTTTTCCTTCTTCTTTTCCTTTTTATTCTTCTTTCTCTTTCCCCTTTTTTCTTCTTCTCCTTCTCCTTCTTTTTTTCTTTATTTTTCTCTTCCTTTACTTCTTCTTTCCTCCTCCTTTTCTTTTACTTCTTTTCCTCTTTTTTCTTCTCTTTCTTCTCATCCTTCTTTTCTTTTTCTCTTCCTTTTTGGTCCTGTTTGTTGTTCTTCTGCTTCTTTCATTTCTTTGTTTTCCTCCCCCTTGTCCTCCTCCTTCCCTCCTCCTTCCTCTTTGTCTTTTATTCTACTCCTCTTCCTTCAGCTAAAGAATATAATTACCAAAAGCAAAGTTAGCTTTGTTGCAAGATGACCATATTTCAGTCACCAGACTGATTGTCTCGTTTGGAATTCAAGAGGATACAAAAGTCGAAATTAAGGTTTAATTTAATCAAATAAAATAAGTGAGAAAAATGAGGAGAAAATGAAAAAGAAAAAACATTTATTTGCCATTTTTCTGCTCTTCCTTGACTTTTAACATAGAAGTTTCAAGGCAAATAACAATCTGCATTGATTTATTGACAGTTTATTGTACAAAGGCGAAAACATTTATAGAGGAATGCTGAAAAGGTTAGATTTGTTAAATTAACAAAATATCAACCCTTGTTGGGTTTTATTTAATGGTAAATATAAGTCATGTAGGACAAAAAATCACAATGCATTAGAAGTCGGGAAACATATGTCCAGTTTACACCAGAGTTAAAAAAAAAGGTAGACAAACTAGGTTCAGTTTATATCAGAGTCAAAAAAAATATCCACCTAGAAGGTAGCCTCTTTTTGGTGGTAGTAAGTGGTAGGGCCTTACTCTCCGCAGGAGAAGCAGTTGACTTATTCTTAGCACATGAAAAATGCTAAAATTTTCTCAGCCTCCAAAAGAAGCCCATTCAAAAAAAAAAGAAGAAAATTACCTGTAGTTATAAGCTCAGATTTTTGGAAGTGGGTCAGTCAGAGAACTTTTCTGCACTCCCTTGTACAAAAATATATGCCCACACTTGTGCATTTGCCTTATATGGCATATTCTACCATATTTGGTATCCACCGAAACCCTGTATTCTCTCTCACCTGCCATCATCATTTATCGTATCATTATTATAGCATAATAATAACTGCCTGTGTCCCTTCTCTGAACGAGTGTCTCATTGCCGCTTTCTTCACTTCATGATCGGGTGACTGTAACTTTGATCAACTCTATGTCCAGATGAAACTTTTAGTTGCAGATAACAGTAAAATGTAAGTACTGTTTTTTCCATATACAGCCTTGGCCAAAATTATGGAGCACCAATGAAAAATCGAAATTATGATTCAAACTTATATATTTAAAGGTTAAGAATAGTGGAGTAAACATTAATAACAACAATCAATATTTGGTATGTCCTCCTTTTGCCTTAATAACAGCTTTTATTCGTTTTTGCATATTATTGACTAAGTTGTTGCAGGTGGTAGGATCTATTTTCTGCCACTCTTCATGAAATTTGGCCTCTGATTCTTTTTTTGATGAACATTTGTGCATTCTCACTCTTTTCCCTAAATGGGATCACAAAGCTTCAATGGGATTTAGGTCTGGGGATTAAGGGGGCCACTTCATCACTGTAATCCCTTTTTTCTCAAACCAACCTATTGAAACTTTTGACGTATGGCATGGAGCATTGTCTTGTTGGAAGATTACATCACTTGGAATGTTATTATTAAATATTTTGGTCAAAGAGGTTCGGTAAACCTGGTCCAGCATGTTAGTATAAATTGTGGAGTTCATTCTGCCCTCACATGTGTACAACATTCCAGTGCCTGAAGAAGCCATGCAGCCCCAAACCATTACGCTTCCTCCTCCAAATTTTACAGTTGGAACCACACAATCATGATGAAATGCCTCTCCTTCCCTACGGCGAACATAAACCGCTGCAGGAGTGCCAAAAATCTGATGAAAAAAAAAGAATTTGTTACAATTTTTGAATAAATGTTATGGATGTGTATTCACATAAAAATTTCAATTATTACATCCAAAGTTTAGGAAAGAGAAGCTGTTAACTTACCTCAAAGTTACTTTCGTCAGACCAAACAATTTTGCCCCAATCATCAGGTGTCCAATTTTCATGGTATTTTGCAAATTCCAGTCGTTTTTTCTTGTTGGCCTGAGACAAGTATGGCTTCTTCCTGGCTTTGCATCCTTTTAATCCCACTTCTAATAACCTTCTTCTCACTGTTCGAGCTGCTATGTTTTTGTTTGCACCCTCCCTAAGTTCAGCAGCAAGCTCTGAAGAACTTTTCCTCCTATCTGCAAGGGATGCTCTTTTCAAAGATCTGTCTTCCCTGGCGGTTGTAGACTTTTTACGGCCTTGTCCTTTTCTGTTTTTGAAAGACTTTGTTTCCTTGTACCTTTTAATCGTTGTTTGAACCCCCTTCCTTGAACATTCCATCTTCCTGGCAATTTCTACCTGAGAATATCCTTCATCAGATAAAGCAACAATTTGTACCCTTTTAATCTCTGAAAGCTGCTTCTTTGGGGGCATTTTCAATTAAATATACTATTATAGCACTGGTAGGAATCAAATATTACCCAAAAATTATGAAACAACCTTTAGTATGAGAATAAATCCTTTTGAATATTGGAATGAATTTAGTACGAAACTCAGCTAAAGCTCTTGAGAGAGGCTTTAAAGCAAAAAAATACTACAATCTACTGTTAAATATTTTACATTTGCTCTCAATTGTTCACTGTACGATTCTTAACCTTTAAATACGTAGGTTTAAACTATTATCTCAATTTTTTTATAGGTGCTCCATAATTTTGGCCATGGCTGTATATATATATATACATATATATATATATATATATATATATATATATATATATATATATATATATATATATATATTTATATATATATATATTTATTTAAAGACATTTTTATGTTTAACATTCTTTTTATAGATACAAGTATTTAAGTAAATGCTCTGTTTATAATAAACAGTATTAAATAACATTTACCTGCCTGAATTTCCAAGAAATTTTCATAGAAAATATTCGTCCTCCGACAGGATTCAAACCTGTATCCTATACGGAACCGTCATATAGCCTGATGTGCCTTAACCGATTCGGCCACTGAGGATCATTCGGTTGGCAAGGTCGAATTTAGTGCTTATAAACTTCAATCTTCCATGAATCTCTCACGTACATTCATATCTGCTCATGGCGTATCAAATGTAAACAAATGACGTCACACATTATGAAATGGACAAAGTCCGACAATTATTTTAAGACATTTTTATGTTTATACATTCTTTTTTATATATATATAGGGTGACCCAAAAAACCGGGAACTTTTTAACAATCCAATAAAACCAAGAGTGATGGAAGAAAAATATTTAATTCATAGTAATTGAAACCTTAAAATATGCCATTTAAGAAAGAATAATGGAATTTTCATTTTTTAAAAATTACGTCCTGTAGATGGCGCCCTCCTCTACGAATGCATTCTTGAAATCTGCTGTTGAGATTCCTCATTGACTGCTACAACATCTTAGCTGGGATACTGTGAATTTCATTCTCGTTACTAAAATAGCGAAATGTTTACTTACTCAAGGTTACTGTCTCACAGTGTTGCCACTTGCTTATGTCTGGTAATATGCACTTCAAAAATTCCCGTTTTTTGGGGTAACCCTGTATATATATATATATATATATATATATATATATGTGTGTGTGTGTGTGTGTGTGTGTGTGTGTGTGTGTGTGTGTGTGTGTGTGTGTGTGTGTGTGTGTGGTTCTTTTTGAAGCAGATACATATCAGGAGCTGCCAAGTTGGAGTTGATCATGCATTCACATGTCAGAGCAACCACTGACATCAGTTGAAGTAACGATCTCCATCCCTGGCTTGGAGGTCATCCTTCATGTTAACTCTGCACCTGGCTTCTTTATCTGGTGTGACATTAAGTGCAAAGTCTATTCTGGCATCATGTGAAGCGTGTTGCATATTATAACAATATCACCAAAAAATGACTACGTCCCAACCATTTCTTTCTTCCTTTTTCAATTTCCAGAGTTAATTTTCTCCCAAACCAAACATACCAGAATTGTATTATTTCTAGTAGAGCATTACACAGAAAACAGATGTTATCAAGTATTCTTTAGGACCCAACTCAGCGGCATTGAAACTCTGTTGCAAAAATATACATCGCTTCTGGCTTCTTGCTTTCCAGTCAACTCTGACCTTCAAAAATTTAAATGCAACGTCAATTGTATCTTCTGTTTTCTTAATTCTTGCTCTTTTATTGTACTCTCTCCTTAATAATATGTACTTTTTCTCATATTAGTTCACTTTCAGTAAACCCTTGCATCTTAGTGGCTTTATTGCCTTATTTAGGGAAAAATTATAAAAAAAAAAAAAGTAGATGGTCTGCTGCTTTCCTCTATCTCTTGTCATCAATATACCCTGTGAGGGTTAAGTTTTCCAAACCCTCCTTCTTCATTAGCGTCCAAGAAATTTCAGCCATATTTGCCATATTTAAAACAACATTTCAGCCCTTCAGTATCTGTCTATATTTCTGAGATGAGGTATTATGTACACTGTTTACATTATTCGGACTAATGTCTTCATCTTTGTCGCCATATTTATTACAACGTTTCGGCCATTGTATGCTCCTTCAGGTGGTTGAAATGTCGAACTGAACCCTTTATTTCACTCACTGGGGTAGACTGTTCCTGTTCCATGTGCCATGTTTAATGGATGTCAGTTATCAGTTATCTCCTGTTAATTTTTCCCTCTGAAAGTTCTCCACTGCCTTAACCGGGTATTGAACTCACACTCTTTGGGTCCTGTCACTGGATCTAACCAACGCCTTTATCCACTGTGCCATGTGTCCTTGACCAGTGACAGGACCCAAAGAGTGTGAGTTCAATACCCGGTTAAGGCAGTGGAGAACTTTCAGAGGGAAAAATTAACAGGAGATAACTGATAACTGACATCCATTAAACATGGCACGTGGAACTAGAACAGTTAGCGAAATAAAGGGTTCAGTTCGACATTCCAATCACCTGAAGAAGGCTGGAGTGTACAACGGCTGAAACGTTGTAATAAATATGGCGACAAAGATGAGGACAATAGTCCAAATAATGTAAATAATCACTTCAGGGGTTTATGTCGTCTGGGTAGTGCACAGCCCCCATCTACCATTGCTCAGGCCTGTCCCCCTGAAGAGTTTTTTTTCTTTAATCATTTCGCAACAAGCAAGCTGATAACGCCAGTAGAATGCTGGAATTTATAGGGAGAGAAAGTGAAAGAGAATGAGAAATTTAAAAATGGGGAGGATTGAAGAAAGAACAAAAATGGAACATGGTTCAAGAAGACAGAAGATGGTGAGGTTGCATTTAAAATTTTTAAAGATTGTAGTTCTCCATAGCTTTCTATCCTTTGTAGCTTTTAGCAATGTTTGTGCTTTTACTATCCCTCCGAGTCCCTAATTTGTTTTTTATTTAATCATTTCATCCCAAGCGATGCAAATAAGTTGCAAGGAGGTTACCGAAAGTGAAAAAACTGAGAAGAGAGAACGTTAAAAGGCCTGCATTCAAGGAGACAGAAGATTGACGTTGATAGAAAAGTAAGAGGCTGAAAGCAAGTCCAACAAGTGCAAAGTTCCTGAGATGAAACCATAATACTCAGGGTTGCCCTTAGCAATTTCAACAATAAAATGATGGGACCTAACAGCCAATCTAGTACTTACCTGCAATCCAACAGCTCATTAGTTAGGTTATCACTTTTCCTTTTTATCTCTCATGCATTTACTACCTTCTCTGAATGTCAAATTCTTCAAGCCATCTTTCTCCATTATGTGCCTAAGAAATTTCAACTGTCTCATTCTAAGTAAAATTGTCCTTTTTTGTTCACATTTTTTCTTGAAACTTTCCTCAAATGTTTGGTCCATGGTATACTCTGCATTCTTCTGCAAAACCACATCTCTGTTACGTCAAGTTTACTCTTCATGTGTAAGGAAATTGTCCAACATTCACTGGCATACAGGAGGATTAATCATTTCTTTTAATAGGCTGTTTAAATAGACCCAGGAAACACAGTGTTAGAAATTGTTCTTATCAAGTCATAGTTTTCTGTATACAGGCTTTTTCTTCATTAACAACTCCACATGGGAATGAACTCTTGTCTTAAATAAAAGAACACGTCGTTATTTCTTTCTACAAATAAAACAACAGCTATAAAAAAAAAAAATAGTTAATATGAAATCTGGATAAAACCCCTGTTGGTAAAATTGTCCAAAATCACAAGCTGACACCAAACTCTATTCATTTTACCAGGAGGTTGGTAGATAAAAGCCCAAAAAAATCAGCTGCAGATGTTGCTAATAAGGTCAAAGAAGTGTGTGATATGAATGTTTATACTATAACAAAACCAGCTGATCACTTGTGAGATGAAATGCCTGAGGAAAGCATTGAACAAAGACCAGGCGAGACAAGATCAGGAATGAGGCACTAAGAGATATGGTAGGAGCAATACCAATCATACAACACATCGAACGACAGAGGACCAACCGATCTGGACACCTCACTCATATGCCTATCAACCAACTGCCCTACAAGCATACACCCTCATGTACTCTGGCTGGAGAGCAAGAGACAGGCCAAGACGATGCTGGAGTGACTCGGTGGCAGACATTCTCAGAGCCCACAAGATATCTCTCCTCCAAGCCACTCACCTTGCCATTGTCAGATGACTGTGTCTCCCAGCGATGCCTAACAGGACAAGTGGAAGAAAAAACAAACAAACAAGTTTGCATGTTGTTATAGTGAAAGACACCTCGTCTAGAGAATAGACTCTCCCACCTATTATAAGTGTTACGCAGAGTAATCTAGTTGTGGTCGCTGATAACTACTCTTCCCTCGACTACCTACTGACTCCTACTTATAATAGGTGGGAGAGTCTATTCTCTAGACAAGGTGTCTTTCACTATAACACATGTCGAACAAGTATGTAGCAGATCATTACTGAAATCAAGACACAAAGACGACTATACAATTTTTTTTTTTCAGGAGATAATTCAATGATTTAAGACAACATACTGTGGTCTTTTCTTTTATGTGCCATCTCTCTTCAGGACAATGTACTGTGGTCTGGTTCTTTCTTCTGTGTCATCTTTAGTACATCGGTAATCATGGCCCTCCACAACTTCCTATCCCTTGTATCCCTTAGCAATGTTTCTCATTTTGCCAAGCCTCCTGCCTGTTCAGCCATCCATTTACATAAGCTTGTCAGGTTATGGTTAGATATAAACATAAGTTCTACACTAACAGTTTCTTCTCTCAGACATTTTGTTTGTAGAGCTCTCTTCTGGCTGCTTCTTGTTTTCCAGTTAACTTTAGCTTTATTGCCTTGATTGGGGCGAAATGATTAAAAAGAAAAGGAAAATATAAGTAGGAGACTTGATGAAGGCAAGAGGGACAGAGCAAAACAATGCATAACCTTCCTAGCAAGCTTGAGTAAATGATTTTTTTTTTATCATTTCAACCCAAACAAGGTGGCAATGCCAATAGTACGCAGGGGAGGAAAGTTGAAAGAACTCCTACTGCCAATGTGGAAAAAACATTCCAGTAACTGTGTAAATTTAGTGAACTTTCAGTCACCAGGACAACAAGCAATAATAAAAAATGTAAGCAATCATATCAAATATCAATTTAAATAAACTTTTGTTCCTATGAGAGGACAGCATTTTTGAACATCTTTTTTTTTCAGCTGGTTTTAATGCTGTAGTTTTTGGTCACACATAATACCTCCTAAGAAGTGCAATGTGAAGTAATGAGAAATCAGTGAGCTGAGTTTGAATTCCAGTCACATTCATTACATTCACTTATTCTCAAATAACAATGGGAGAGTTATGGGTCCCCCAACTATGGATTAAATAGTAATAAAGACCTAGCTCTGTAGCTGTGTTTGGAAATCAGTCTAGAAGAACAACACAGGATTCATAATGATAGAGATACCTAAAGCAAGATCCCTGTTAGGTTTCAGCCAGTGTGTTTAGCCAAAAAACAACTCGTTGACTAATAGTTGTGAAGGGATCCTCTAACGGATTATGCAACAAATGAATTGGTTGATTTTGCTTCAGTAATGTTCCTCTAGAAATAATAAAATCCTGCTATGCTCGGTTTAGTTTTTTTGCTTAATACAATGTTCCTTCAGATTGTATCTGATTATATCTCTTCACAGATTCTTTTTCTTTATTATTGTTATATTAAGTAGCAAGAGAAAGGAATAACGAGGATTAAATTTTGAACAAAGTTTATTGTTGGTAGAGAGTACAGAGAGATTGAAGGTTGAATGGAAGGTCCTTTTCAGTTGCCGGACATCAAGATGGCAGTCAGGTGTAAGGTTAGCGCTGAGTGTTGATCTAATTCTTGTGTGGGTTTGGTGTGAGGTCACTGGATATGGTTGGTACCCATTTTGGTTAATCAAGATCACAGCAGAGGAAAGTATATTGTACAGATATGTTGAAGCTAGGTGAAATATCAGTTTCAGTGGGCAATCGTCAGGATAGTGATCTGGTGTGAGCGTAGCGCCAGGAGTTGACTCATTTCTTGTGCTAGTCTGGCCTAGTTCACATGATATGGTCGGTGCATGTTTGGTTGATCAAGGTCACGGTGGTAGGTCATTTCGTTGTTTGGTTAACCTGTTGTGTTGAAGCAGGATGATGTTGGATTGACATGGTTTTGGTCGGCCTGTTCTGTGGAATGGAGGTTACAGTGTCAACTGTGAAGGGAATGCTTTGTAAATGAATTGAGGTAGGTCAACGTGATGGTGGTGGGCTGGTAGGCCTGTTCTATGGAATGGTTGCTGCTGATCAGGTTCACAGTGGAGGGTCAATTTCTGTTGGTTGATATTTGCTGAGGTGACAGCATCATCAACAATGAAGGCTTGTAGCTGGGTGGTGTTGAAGCTGGATAGTCGGCCACTCATAGCTGGCGTTTGGTGTCAATGAAGGCTTGTAGCTGGGAGGAGTCGAGGTTGAGATGTTTTCAAGTCAAAGCTGGATAGCCAAGGTGGTTGGTCAAGCCTGGGACTGGTAATGGTCATTGAGAGATACAGTCATGTCTAGTGGTGGCAGCAGCGGTGGTGACAGCAGTATCTTGTGTGATGGGGGTGGCTCGCCAGGCCACAACTACTCACGTTGTTCTCAAAGACCTGCTTTTATGCAGGTCTGGTAATCTCCAGGGATATCTCTTTCTCCGGTGGGAATGCTTGCGATTGGCCACCGCTAGAGCTTGCTTCGTAGGCTGGATGTGATGCATGAAGCCTAATGAACTTCTGTGCATTAGACTCCACACATCACGACATTTCTTATTTATCATGGTGTCCACATCCGGCCAGTATCCAGAATGAATCAGAAAGAGATTTAATTGTAATGGAGTATAACATTATCTATGACTTGCTATGCCCTCTTGAAAAAGATAAAGGAATGATCACCCTTTTCCTTCTGTATGTTTTTTAAATTCAGAATTGTCCTACTCCTAGACTGCCACGCCTAACTAAATAAACCAGTCTACCTTAAATATATAGCTGGGGGTGGAAAGGAATAAATTCATGCTTTTCCTATTTGTCTGAAAGTGAATACAAATGAATAGGCCAGAATTTGAACCCAGCCCACCAATCCCACTTTTAGACTTGATTAAAACTCCTTAAAATTAGTGAAAGTTGTGGTAGCCATAAAGAAGTATTGACATGACACCTTAAAGTTAATTGGATACTTTTTGGAAACTTAATTATGCTGTGAATTAACATTTTCTTTTTTCATCTTGAAGTTTCAACCAAGTGAATTTGAAAGACTGAGCGCACAATGTGAAATAACCAATGAGAAAGTCACTTGTGAAAAAGGCTTGGGTTATGACAGTACTAAAGAAAGAAGGCCATTATCTTCTAGGAATTAATTGAAAAAAGGTTCTTGCTTGAGTCAAAATGTGATTTAAAAAAAAATTTTCAAATGTTTTTGCCCCATTTAATGTTAAGGATGCCATAACATTTTAGTGTGCAAGAAGCAGCTATCAATTTCTTTTTGAATTGGGGGAGATATTTATTTTATTTTAGCTTCCCATTCCCTCTTTAGAAAATGAGCTTTCATAATTATGAGTATTATGTCATTACTGCTCGTCGAGCAGAGCAATTGCATGAAAAGAGTAAAAAAAGCATCATGGAAAGAAATCAAATAATTTACTTAAGCTACTCTTCCGTATTCTACTTTATCTGCTAATTCGTTTTCTCTTTCTATATTCAAAATTTTTGATTAATTTAATTCTATTCCTTTAATCCATTTTTCATTTCCTTCTTTCCATTTGTTCTAACTCATCACCGCAATCCATTTTTGTCACTTTATGTCATCTCATTACTTTATGCCTTAATCTTTCACTTTCTTCTATCTTATCACATTCGTTTTTCTTTCTATTTCTTCCATCTTATCACATCATTCCTTTTTCTTTCTATTTCTTCCATCTTATCACATCATTCCTTTTTCTTTCTATTTCTTCCATCTTATCACATCATTCCTTTTTCTTTCTATTTTTTCCATCTTATCACATCATTCCTTTTTCTTTCTATTTTTTCCATCTTATCACATCATTCCTTTTTCTTTCTATTTTTTCCATCTTATCACATCATTCCTTTTCATTCTATTTCTTCCACATTATCAGATCATTCCTTTTTCTTTCTATTTCTTCCACATTATCAGATCATTCCTTTTTCTTTCTATTTCTTCTACATTATCACATCATTCCTTTTTCTTTCTATTTTTTCCATCTTATCACATCATTCCTTTTTCTTTCTATTTTTTCCATCTTATCACATCATTCCTTTTCATTCTATTTCTTCCACATTATCAGATCATTCCTTTTTCTTTCTATTTCTTCTACATTATCACATCATTCCTTTTTCTTTCTATTTTTTCCATCTTATCACATCATTCCTTTTTCTTTCTATTTTTTCCATCTTATCACATCATTCCTTTTCATTCTATTTCTTCCACATTATCAGATCATTCCTTTTTCTTTCTATTTCTTCCACATTATCAGATCATTCCTTTTTCTTTCTATTTCTTCTACATTATCACATCATTCCTTTTTCTTTCTATTTTTTCCATCTTATCACATCATTCCTTTTTCTTTCTATTTTTTCCATCTTATCACATCATTCCTTTTCATTCTATTTCTTCCACATTATCAGATCATTCCTTTTTCTTTCTATTTCTTCTACATTATCACATCATTCCTTTTTCTTTCTATTTTTTCCATCTTATCACATCATTCCTTTTTCTTTCTATTTTTTCCATCTTATCACATCATTCCTTTTCATTCTATTTCTTCCACATTATCAGATCATTCCTTTTTCTTTCTATTTCTTCCACATTATCAGATCATTCCTTTTTCTTTCTATTTCTTCTACATTATCACATCATTCCTTTTTCTTTCTATTTTTTCTGCATTATCACATCATTCCTTTTTCTTTCTATTTTTTCCATCTTATCACATCATTCCTTTTCATTCTATTTCTTCCACATTATCAGATCATTCCTTTTTCTTTCTATTTCTTCTACATTATCACATCATTCCTTTTTCTTTCTATTTTTTCCATCTTATCACATCATTCCTTTTTCTTTCTATTTTTTCCATCTTATCACATCATTCCTTTTCATTCTATTTCTTCCACATTATCAGATCATTCCTTTTTCTTTCTATTTCTTCCACATTATCAGATCATTCCTTTTTCTTTCTATTTCTTCTACATTATCACATCATTCCTTTTTCTTTCTATTTTTTCTGCATTATCACATCATTCCTTTTTCTTTCTATTTCTTCCACATTATCACATCATTCCTTTTTCTTTCTATTTCTTCTGCATTATCACATCATTCCTTTTTCTTTCTATTTCTTCTGCATTATCACATCATTCCTTTTTCTTTCTATTTCTTCTGCATTATCACATCATTCCTTTTTCTTTCTATTTCTTCTGCATTATCACATCATTCCTTTTTCTTTCTATTTCTTCTACATTATCACATCATTCCTTTTTCTTTCTATTTCTTCCATCTTATCACATCATTCCTTTTTCTTTCTATTTCTTCCATCTTATCACATCATTCCTTTTTCTTTCTATTTCTTCTGCATTATCACATCATTCCTTTTTCTTTCTATTTCTTCCACATTATCACATCATGCATTTTTCTTTCTATTTCTTCTGCATTATCACATCATTCCTTTTTCTTTCTATTTCTTCTACATTATCACATCATTCCTTTTTCTTTCTATTTCTTCTGCATTATCACATCATTCCTTTTTCTTTCTATTTCTTCTACATTATCACATCATTCCTTTTTCTTTCTATTTCTTCTGCATTATCACATCATTCCTTTTTCTTTCTATTTCTTCTACATTATCACATCATTCATTTTTCTTTCTATTTCTTCCATCTTATCACATCATCCCTTTTTCTTTCTATTTCTTCTGCATTATCACATCATTCCTTTTTCTTTCTATTTCTTCTACATTATCACATCATTCATTTTTCTTTCTATTTCTTCTGCATTATCACACCATTCCTTTTTCTTTCTATTTCTTCTGCATTATCACATCATTCCTTTTTCTTTCTATTTCTTCTACATTATCACATCATTCCTTTTTCTTTCTATTTCTTCTGCATTATCACATCATCCCTTTTTCTTTCTATTTCTTCTACATTATCACATCATTCATTTTTCTTTCTATTTCTTCTGCATTATCACATCATTCCTTTTTCTTTCTATTTCTTCTGCATTATCACATCATTCCTTTTTCTTTCTATTTCTTCTGCATTATCACATCATTCCTTTTTCTTTCTATTTCTTCCATCTATCACATCATTCATTTTTCTTTCTATTTCTTCTACATTATCACATCATTCCTTTTTCTTTCTATTTCTTCTGCATTATCACATCATTCCTTTTTCTTTCTATTTCTTCTACATTATCACATCATTCCTTTTTCTTTCTATTTCTTCTGCATTATCACATCATTCCTTTTTCTTTCTATTTCTTCCACATTATCACATCATTCCTTTTTCTTTCTATTTCTTCTGCATTATCACATCATTCCTTTTTCTTTCTATTTCTTCTGCATTATCACATCATTCCTTTTTCTTTCTATTTCTTCTGCATTATCACATCATTCCTTTTTCTTTCTATTTCTTCCACATTATCAGATCATTCCTTTTTCTTTCTATTTCTTCTACATTATCACATCATTCATTTTTCTTTCTATTTCTTCTGCATTATCACATCATTCCTTTTTCTTTCTATTTCTTCTGCATTATCACATCATTCCTTTTTCTTTCTATTTCTTCCATCTATCACATCATTCATTTTTCTTTCTATTTCTTCTACATTATCACATCATTCCTTTTTCTTTCTATTTCTTCTGCATTATCACATCATTCCTTTTTCTTTCTATTTCTTCCACATTATCACATCATTCCTTTTTCTTTCTATTTCTTCTGCATTATCACATCATTCCTTTTTCTTTCTATTTCTTCCACATTATCACATCATTCCTTTTTCTTTCTATTTCTTCTACATTATCACATCATTCATTTTTCTTTCTATTTCTTCCACATTATCAGATCATTCCTTTTTCTTTCTATTTCTTCCACATTATCACATCATTCCTTTTTCATTCTATTTCTTCCACATTATCAGATCATTCCTTTTTCTTTCTATTTCTTCTGCATTATCACATCATTCCTTTTTCTTTCTATTTCTTCTACATTATCAGATCATTCCTTTTTCTTTCTATTTCTTCCACATTATCACATCATTCCTTTTTCTTTCTATTTCTTCTGCATTATCACATCATTCATTTTTCTTTCTATTTCTTCCACATTATCAGATCATTCCTTTTTCTTTCTATTTCTTCCACATTATCACATCATTCCTTTTTCATTCTATTTCTTCCACATTATCAGATCATTCCTTTTTCTTTCTATTTCTTCTGCATTATCACATCATTCCTTTTTCTTTCTATTTCTTCTGCATTATCACATCATTCCTTTTTCTTTCTATTTCTTCCACATTATCAGATCATTCCTTTTTCTTTCTATTTCTTCCACATTATCACATCATTCCTTTTTCATTCTATTTCTTCCATCTATCACATCATTCATTTTTCTTTCTATTTCTTCTACATTATCACATCATTCCTTTTTCTTTCTATTTCTTCTGCATTATCACATCATTCCTTTTTCTTTCTATTTCTTCTACATTATCACATCATTCCTTTTTCTTTCTATTTCTTCTGCATTATCACATCATTCCTTTTTCTTTCTATTTCTTCCACATTATCACATCATTCCTTTTTCTTTCTATTTCTTCTGCATTATCACATCATTCCTTTTTCTTTCTATTTCTTCTGCATTATCACATCATTCCTTTTTCTTTCTATTTCTTCTGCATTATCACATCATTCCTTTTTCTTTCTATTTCTTCCACATTATCAGATCATTCCTTTTTCTTTCTATTTCTTCTACATTATCACATCATTCATTTTTCTTTCTATTTCTTCTGCATTATCACATCATTCCTTTTTCTTTCTATTTCTTCTGCATTATCACATCATTCCTTTTTCTTTCTATTTCTTCCATCTATCACATCATTCATTTTTCTTTCTATTTCTTCTACATTATCACATCATTCCTTTTTCTTTCTATTTCTTCTGCATTATCACATCATTCCTTTTTCTTTCTATTTCTTCCACATTATCACATCATTCCTTTTTCTTTCTATTTCTTCTGCATTATCACATCATTCCTTTTTCTTTCTATTTCTTCCACATTATCACATCATTCCTTTTTCTTTCTATTTCTTCTACATTATCACATCATTCATTTTTCTTTCTATTTCTTCCACATTATCAGATCATTCCTTTTTCTTTCTATTTCTTCCACATAATCACATCATTCCTTTTTCATTCTATTTCTTCCACATTATCAGATCATTCCTTTTTCTTTCTATTTCTTCTGCATTATCACATCATTCCTTTTTCTTTCTATTTCTTCTACATTATCAGATCATTCCTTTTTCTTTCTATTTCTTCCACATTATCACATCATTCCTTTTTCTTTCTATTTCTTCTGCATTATCACATCATTCATTTTTCTTTCTATTTCTTCCACATTATCAGATCATTCCTTTTTCTTTCTATTTCTTCCACATTATCACATCATTCCTTTTTCATTCTATTTCTTCCACATTATCAGATCATTCCTTTTTCTTTCTATTTCTTCTGCATTATCACATCATTCCTTTTTCTTTCTATTTCTTCTGCATTATCACATCATTCCTTTTTCTTTCTATTTCTTCCACATTATCACATCATTCCTTTTTCTTTCTATTTCTTCTGCATTATCACATCATTCCTTTTTCTTTCTATTTCTTCTGCATTATCACATCATTCCTTTTTCTTTCTATTTCTTCTGCATTATCACATCATTCCTTTTTCTTTCTATTTCTTCTGCATTATCACATCATCCCTTTTTCTTTCTATTTCTTCTACATTATCACATCATTCATTTTTCTTTCTATTTCTTCTGCATTATCACATCATTCCTTTTTCTTTCTATTTCTTCTGCATTATCACATCATTCCTTTTTCTTTCTATTTCTTCTGCATTATCACATCATTCCTTTTTCTTTCTATTTCTTCCATCTATCACATCATTCATTTTTCTTTCTATTTCTTCTACATTATCACATCATTCCTTTTTCTTTCTATTTCTTCTGCATTATCACATCATTCCTTTTTCTTTCTATTTCTTCCACATTATCACATCATTCCTTTTTCTTTCTATTTCTTCTGCATTATCACATCATTCCTTTTTCTTTCTATTTCTTCTGCATTATCACATCATTCCTTTTTCTTTCTATTTCTTCTGCATTATCACATCATTCCTTTTTCTTTCTATTTCTTCTGCATTATCACTTCATTCCTTTTTCTTTCTATTTCTTCCACATTATCACATCATTCATTTTTCTTTCTATTTCTTCTGCATTATCACATCATTCCTTTTTCTTTCTATTTCTTCTACATTATCACATCATTCCTTTTTCTTTCTATTTCTTCTGCATTATCACATCATTCCTTTTTCTTTCTATTTCTTCTGCATTATCACATCATTCCTTTTTCTTTCTATTTCTTCTGCATTATCACATCATTCCTTTTTCTTTCTATTTCTTCTACATTATCACATCATTCATTTTTCTTTCTATTTCTTCCATCTTATCACATCATTCCTTTTTCTTTCTATTTCTTCTGCATTATCACATCATTCCTTTTTCTTTCTATTTCTTCTACATTATCACATCATTCATTTTTCTTTCTATTTCTTCTGCATTATCACACCATTCCTTTTTCTTTCTATTTCTTCTGCATTATCACATCATTCCTTTTTCTTTCTATTTCTTCTACATTATCACATCATTCCTTTTTCTTTCTATTTCTTCTGCATTATCACATCATCCCTTTTTCTTTCTATTTCTTCTACATTATCACATCATTCATTTTTCTTTCTATTTCTTCCATCTATCACATCATTCCTTTTTCTTTCTATTTCTTCCATCTTATCACATCATTCCTTTTTCTTTCTATTTCTTCTGCATTATCACATCATTCCTTTTTCTTTCTATTTCTTCTACATTATCACATCATTCCTTTTTCTTTCTATTTCTTCTACATTATCACATCATTCATTTTTCTTTCTATTTCTTCTACATTATCACATCATTGCTTTTTCTTTCTATTTCTTCTACATTATCACATCATTCCTTTTTCTTTCTATTTCTTCTGCATTATCACATCATTCATTTTTCTTTCTATTTCTTCTACATTATCACATCATTCCTTTTTCTTTCTATTTCTTCTGCATTATCACATCATTCCTTTTTCTTTCTATTTCTTCTGCATTATCACATCATTCCTTTTTCTTTCTATTTCTTCTGCATTATCACATCATTCCTTTTTCTTTCTATTTCTTCTGCATTATCACATCATTCCTTTTTCTTTCTATTTCTTCTACATTATCACATCATTCATTTTTCTTTCTATTTCTTCCATCTTATCACATCATTCCTTTTTCTTTCTATTTCTTCTGCATTATCACATCATTCCTTTTTCTTTCTATTTCTTCTACATTATCACATCATTCATTTTTCTTTCTATTTCTTCTGCATTATCACACCATTCCTTTTTCTTTCTATTTCTTCTGCATTATCACATCATTCCTTTTTCTTTCTATTTCTTCTACATTATCACATCATTCCTTTTTCTTTCTATTTCTTCTGCATTATCACATCATCCCTTTTTCTTTCTATTTCTTCTACATTATCACATCATTCATTTTTCTTTCTATTTCTTCTGCATTATCACATCATTCCTTTTTCTTTCTATTTCTTCTGCATTATCACATCATTCCTTTTTCTTTCTATTTCTTCTGCATTATCACATCATTCCTTTTTCTTTCTATTTCTTCTACATTATCACATCATTCCTTTTTCTTTCTATTTCTTCTGCATTATGACATCATCCCTTTTTCTTTCTATTTCTTCTACATTATCACATCATTCATTTTTCTTTCTATTTCTTCTGCATTATCACATCATTCCTTTTCTTTCTATTTCTTCTGCATTATCACATCATTCCTTTTCATTCTATTTCTTCCACATTATCACATCATTCATTTTTCTTTCTATTTCTTCTACATTATCACATCATTCCTTTTTCTTTCTATTTCTTCTGCATTATCACATCATTCCTTTTTCTTTCTATTTCTTCTACATTATCACATCATTCCTTTTTCTTCCTATTTCTTCTACATTATCACATCATTCCTTTTTCTTTCTATTTCTTCTGCATTATCACATCATTCCTTTTTCTTTCTATTTCTTCTGCATTATCACATCATTCCTTTTTCTTTCTATTTCTTCTGCATTATCACATCATTCCTTTTTCTTTCTATTTCTTCTGCATTATCACATCATTCCTTTTTCTTTCTATTTCTTCTACATTATCGCATCATTCATTTTTCTTTCTATTTCTTCCATCTTATCACATCATTCCTTTTTCTTTCTATTTCTTCTGCATTATCACATCATTCCTTTTTCTTTCTATTTCTTCTACATTATCACATCATTCATTTTTCTTTCTATTTCTTCTGCATTATCACACCATTCCTTTTTCTTTCTATTTCTTCTGCATTATCACATCATTCCTTTTTCTTTCTATTTCTTCTACATTATCACATCATTCCTTTTTCTTTCTATTTCTTCTGCATTATCACATCATCCCTTTTTCTTTCTATTTCTTCTACATTATCACATCATTCATTTTTCTTTCTATTTCTTCTGCATTATCACATCATTCCTTTTTCTTTCTATTTCTTCTGCATTATCACATCATTCCTTTTTCTTTCTATTTCTTCTGCATTATCACATCATTCCTTTTTCTTTCTATTTCTTCTACATTATCACATCATTCCTTTTTCTTTCTATTTCTTCTGCATTATGACATCATCCCTTTTTCTTTCTATTTCTTCTACATTATCACATCATTCATTTTTCTTTCTATTTCTTCTGCATTATCACATCATTCCTTTTTCTTTCTATTTCTTCTGCATTATCACATCATTCATTTTTCTTTCTATTTCTTCCATCTATCACATCATTCCTTTTTCTTTCTATTTCTTCCATCTTATCACATCATTCCTTTTTCTTTCTATTTCTTCTGCATTATCACATCATTCCTTTTTCTTTCTATTTCTTCTACATTATCACATCATTCCTTTTTCTTTCTATTTCTTCTACATTATCACATCATTCATTTTTCTTTCTATTTCTTCTACATTATCACATCATTGCTTTTTCTTTCTATTTCTTCTACATTATCACATCATTCCTTTTTCTTTCTATTTCTTCTGCATTATCACATCATTCATTTTTCTTTCTATTTCTTCTACATTTTCACATCATTCATTTTTCTTTCTATTTCTTCTGCATTATCACATCATTCCTTTTTCTTTCTATTTCTTCTGCATTATCACATCATTCCTTTTCATTCTATTTCTTCCACATTATCACATCATTCATTTTTCTTTCTATTTCTTCTACATTATCACATCATTCCTTTTTCTTTCTATTTCTTCTTCATTATCACATCATTCCTTTTTCTTTCTATTTCTTCTACATTATCACATCATTCCTTTTTCTTCCTATTTCTTCTACATTATCACATCATTCCTTTTTCTTTCTATTTCTTCTGCATTATCACATCATTCCTTTTTCTTTCTATTTCTTCCACATTATCACATCATTCATTTTTCTTTCTATTTCTTCTGCATTATCACATCATTCCTTTTTCTTTCTATTTCTTCTGCATTATCACATCATTCCTTTTTCTTTCTATTTCTTCTGCATTATCACATCATTCCTTTTTCTTTCTATTTCTTCTGCATTATCACATCATTCCTTTTTCTTTCTATTTCTTCTGCATTATCACATCATCCCTTTTTCTTTCTATTTCTTCTACATTATCACATCATTCCTTTTTCTTTCTATTTCTTCTACATTATGACATCATTCCTTTTTCTTTCTATTTCTTCTACATTATCACATCATTCATTTTTCTTTCTATTTCTTCTGCATTATCACATCATTCCTTTTTCTTTCTATTTCTTCTGCATTATCACATCATTCCTTTTTCTTTCTATTTCTTCCACATTATCACATCATTCCTTTTTCTTTCTATTTCTTCTGCATTATCACATCATTCCTTTTTCTTTCTATTTCTTCCACATTATCACATCATTCCTTTTTCTTTCTATTTCTTCTGCATTATCACATCATTCCTTTTTCTTTCTATTTCTTCTACATTATCACATCATTCCTTTTTCTTTCTATTTCTTCTACATTATCACATCATTCCTTTTTCTTTCTATTTCTTCCATCTTATCACATCATTCCTTTTTCTTTCTATTTCTTCCATCTTATCACATCATTCCTTTTTCTTTCTATTTCTTCCACATTATCACATCATTCCTTTTTCTTTCTATTTCTTCCATATTATCAGATCATTCCTTTTTCTTTCTATTTCTTCCACATTATCACATCATTCCTTTTTCTTTCTATTTCTTCCATCTTATCACATCATTCCTTTTTCTTTCTATTTCTTCCACATTATCACATCATTCCTTTTTCATTCTATTTCTTCCACATTATCAGATCATTCCTTTTTCTTTCTATTTCTTCCATATTATCAGATCATTCCTTTTTCTTTCTATTTCTTCTACATTATCACATCATTCCTTTTTCTTTCTATTTCTTCTGCATTATCACATCATTCCTTTTTCTTTCTATTTCTTCCACATTATCACATCATTCATTTTTCTTTCTATTTCTTCTGCATTATCACATCATTCCTTTTTCTTTCTATTTCTTCTACATTATCACATCATTCCTTTTTCTTTCTATTTCTTCTACATTATCACATCATTCCTTTTTCTTTCTATTTCTTCTGCATTATCACATCATTCCTTTTTCTTTCTATTTCTTCTACATTATCACATCATTCCTTTTTCTTTCTAGTTCTTCTGCATTATCACATCATTCCTTTTTCTTTCTATATCTTCCACATTATCACATCATTCATTTTTCTTTCTATTTCTTCCATCTTATCACATCATTCCTTTTTCTTTCTATTTCTTCCATATTATCACATCATCCCTTTTTCTTTCTATTTCTTCCATCTTGTTAATGCACTTAATTCTGTATTGTTTATTAATCATATAGAGTGAAAATTTTGCAGTGGAAATTTTTGATAAAAATTCAGTTAATTACATTCCACACAGCAAACTCAATTTTTTACCTCATATAAGTATATACATACATATATATATATATATATATATATATATATAATCACTTTGAGTGGTATTTTTAGTGAATACTTATATTTGAATAGACACTCTGTTTAGCTGTTTAACAGTATATTTAATTTTGTCTACTTGTCTGAATATTCACGCAATTTTATTAAAGAAAAATATGCACTCACCAGCAGAATTTGAACCTTCATCCTCCTGGGCCGAGGGGACATCTGGTCTGGACCACATCAGATGCAATGATGATTCCCTCCACCCAGGTAGATGCATGTTTGAAGTATGCAATTTTTTCTTTAATAAGATTTCTTATATATTCAGGCCGGTAGACAAAATTAAATAAATATACAGTTTAATTTGTAAATAGTGCATCTACTTGAATATAAGTGTCCACTAAAAATTCATAAGAAAAAAAAGAATTAAAAAAAAAAATATATATATATACAGAGTGACAGAAAATTAACTCCCTATTTTATGTATGAGTGGCCAAGAGTCCTGGCAATACCCTCTGACTTTTTTTTTGTGATTCATTAAAGTAGCAAGTCTACTATATCAAACTAAGACTTTGGAAGGACTTGAAGGTCAAATACAAGAATTTATGTCTTCTATACTGCAAAGGTACCTGGTAAAATCAGTTGATACAATTCCTGGGTAACTTGAGAAGCTGGTAACAAAATCTGATACCCATATCAAATTTTAAATAAAACATCATGTAATCTTGTTCCTCTCATATACATTTATTGTAAAAATTGTAGTTAATAAATAAATTATATATACACACACACACACAAGGTGATTTAAGAGTAACCCCCCCACACACACTTTAAAATACTAAGGAATGCCGGATTATTAACATAACTTGTTCTTTCCTATTTTTCTACATATGTACAGATATGTAGAAAATAGGAAAGAACACGTTAGGTAAATAATCCTGACTTCCTTAGTATTTTTGTTTTTATTTAAAAAAAAACAGTGCTACTTACAGAAGTAGAGCTTAAATTATTATAATATATATATATATATATATATATATATATATATATATATATATATATATATATATATATATATATATGTGTGTGTGTGTGTATGTGTGTGTGTACACTGCATTTCAAATTATTATTGAGTTGATATTTTTTCATTTTGTATAAAAAATACCACTTGGAATTTAACAAAATTTTCACAGTATAATAAGAATAGGTATATGCACAGGATCAATAAAAATTGTATTGTTCTGCATGAAAGGAAACAAACAGTAGCCATTTGCAATATTAACACAATATAGAAGTGTTCCAGACTATAACAGTGCAATTATGTGTTGTAAATGTGACTTGACCCCTTCTGAGAAAGATATTATAACATCTGAACTTTCCAAAGGCAAATTTAAATTAAAAATATACAAAATAAGATAAGATCAAATAAAGATATCACCAAATTGTGAAAAGATTTGTCGCAGCTCCTATGAAGGTTTGTAAAAAGGCCAATAAGGGTCACTCAAGGGTTGTTTCCTGATGTTCTTTCTCACAAATGAAATATGAAGCTATAAATAACTCAGTCCTAACCAGTGGAGCCTTTTTCAGGAACACTGGAGAAGCAACAGTGTCCAGAAATAATTACTATCATCATCTGAAAAAGGTCAGGACATCAGTAAGACCAGTGACAAAGCCTCGATTGACAAAAGTACACATACAAATGCATTTGAAATAGGCAAAGGAGAACATGATGGTCGATTTCTCGAAAGTTCTGTTCACAGATGAAAGTTGTGCAACATTTTATTGCCCTGATAGTTGATAAATGGACAAGATCATCATCAACGCTTGGCACGGCAACAAGGAGAAGAAGGTATTATGATCTGGGCTGGTATTATTGACGGTATCATGGTTGGTCTGTGGAGAGTGCCTGACAGTACAAAAATAACCACAGATGCTTATATAGCCTTCTTCAAAGAGCACCTGGAATCACGGCTAAAAAAAGCAAAGAATCACCTTCAGGAGAATCATCGTATTTATGCAAGATAATGCCCTTTCGCACTCAGTGTATAAAACAACAGAGTATCTGCAGAAATTAAGCTTTTACGCACCTCAGAAGATGAACTGGCCGATCAATTCTCCAGACTTAAACTCAACTGAAAACTTGTGTATCATTCTGAAGTGATGTTGTTTATGAGAAGCGATGCCAATTTAGAAACAAGGATGACTTATGGCAGGAAATAGTCAATGTATCACACATGAAATTACATCAAAGGAGATTCAGAAATTGACATCTTTGATAGACCAGCGCCTTTTCCAAGTCATTTAAAAAGAAAGGATCACATATCTCATATTAACTAAATCCACATTTCTTTTTCAACTCTGCTTACTTTTTATTTTAATTTCATTGCATCTTAATTACTGTATGTATCCATAAAAATCTGTAAATGAAGAACTTAAAGTGTTATTTTCTTTTTTTTTTACAGGGTTTTTTTTTATTACACCTCACTAATAATTTGGCACACTAATTGTTGTGGATTCCGGGAATGGAATCCTGCACAAATAAATAAACAACGCCAGTAATTGAGACAGAAAAATAAGTGTATTAAACGTAAGAATACAGACTTGAAGTGAAGATTAGTAGTCCAGGAATGCGGGTTAGTAGAAAGTATATGTACAAGTCTCTGTAAGTGAAACCGTAGTTATCTCTCTCTCCGGACTCTCGTATAACTCTCTGTGAACACCCTGTGTACTGTCTCCGTATCTCTCACCCTGACTCAACGTATCTCAACCTGCAGGTATTCTCTCTGTCAGTATAAGTATACTTTGGACGAGTCCATCTTGTGTAAAAGGGGTCTGCCCCACAACACTAATAATTTAAGTAAATTTGGTAAATGACCATAACTTCTGTTCCTTTTTCTACAACCTTACAAATTTTACAAAATAGGTGTATATATATGCTGTCATCATTCTCTGATAATTTTGTTAAATTCTAATCAGTATTTTTTGGATAGGATGGAAAAGTGTCACCTCATTAATAATTTGAAACACAGTGTATATATATATATATATATTAATGTGTATTTGTGCAGCAACCTTTCTTTCAAGCATGTTTCATTAAAAATAGCTGGCAAGGAAGATTTAATTAATTATTTATTGATTTTTTTCCAGCATATACATATATATAATCCAGTATATATATATATATAGGGGGAAGAGGTTAAAGTGAAAAGTGTATATATTAAAAAGTATTAAATATTTTTAATATATATATATATATCAAGTGGACATTGATGTCAACACCCAGAGGCAACAGTCTGTTTCATGCTTAAATGCAATCATCAGCATGAAACAGACTGTCACCTCTGGGTGTTGACTTCAATGTTCACTTTTTTATTTACACACACACACACATATATATATATATATATATATATATATAATTATTTATTTAAATATTATAACATAAATATGTTATAAAATCACTTCAAAAATAGCCATTTTGTTTCAACACTTCTGGTGTCTGAGCAAGTGACGATGTTGAATGTAGAATAAATGGTTTTAAAAGTTTCAAATTAATTAACGATCCTTATATATATATATATATATATACACACGATCCTTATATATATATATATATATACACACACACGATCCTTATATATATATATATATATATATATATATATATATATATATATATATACACACACCGAGTGCCTTGCATCAGTATTGATGCCCCCACCTACTAAACTTTTCCATATTTCATTATATTATAACTACAAATTTAAATGTATTTTACTGAGGTTTTAGTGCATTATTATGAAATGGGGGGGGGGAATATTACATGGTTTCCAAATTTATTTACAAATAAAAATCTAAAAAGTATTGAGTGGATTTGTAATCACCTCACTCATTGCTCTGAATCCTATAAGTAAAATCCAATTGTCATATATGTGCAGGCCTCTGTCAGTCAGAATTGACCATGGGTAGCATCCTAGTTGTCTACTTGGCTGGAGCATCGACATCTGTGACTGTAGAGGCTGATGCGGGATTGATAATCTCTGTTGCAGAGGTCGCATGTGTGGTCTGTCTCTTTGCTTTCTGCAGGCCTGCCTTTCCGTGGCGATTTGTGTCACCTTCTCCTCCCCTGACTTGAGGTGTTTGGTCAGGGTTCCTCTCCACTTGGATCATATGGCTGCCAGGCTCTCCCAGGACTCTGTGTTGATGTCCACAGCTTTCATGTCACCCTAACCCGAGGCCAGCTCCCCATACAGAGGTTTTTGGGAATGTGGCCATCTGGCATGCACTAGATGTGTCCTAACTAACAGAGTCTGCGCTGTCTGGGCAGTGTGTACATGTTGGGCAGACCTGCTCAAGACAGGACCTCTGTGTTTGGCACCCTGTCCTGCCATATTATTCCCAGGATGATTCCTTTCACATTAGAATCATCCAATGCCACTAAAACGTCAAATAATTAGTAAAGGAGAGAATGGAAAAAGAGTTATGATTCTTGATTCTGCACTCTCCAGTTAAATACCCGAGTTCTGTAAAGGCCTCAGAGGTTTGTTAGAAAATATTACTGAACAAACAGCATCACGAAAGCCAAGGAACTCAACAAAGGGATTATGGGTAAAGTTAGGTTATGAAAGCATCACCTGAAAATGGAAATAGTACCGCACAAGGACAAAACCTTTCAAGACAATGTCACTCACATAAACTGGCAGCCCAGGCAAAGAGAGTTTTAATCAAAGAGACAACTAAAAGACCAATGGTAAGTTTGGAGGAGTTCCAATGATCTGCAGCTCGGGTGGAAGAATCGGTCCACATGACAACTATCAGGTATGCGATCCACAGATCTGTCCATTATTGAAGAATGAAAAGAAAAAAGCCATTATTGAAGAATGAAAAGAAAAAAAGCCATTATTGAAAGAAAGCTCTAAGAAGCCCCATTTGCAGTTTGTCACAATCCATGTAGGTGTCACAGCAGATGTGGAAGAAGGTGCTGTGTTCAGATGAGACTGGACTTTGATATTAGGTAAATGTATTGCCACCCCCATTCCTCAAAAATCCTAGATGCTCTATCCTTGCATACAGTTCTGTCTTTCATTTCAAGCTGACGATGCTGCCTAGCCATATCGGTGAAAGACATTGGGCACCTCAAGGTGATGTAATGGTTAGCAAGCTTATCTCACTAGAGCAATTACGACTGAATGGTTAGTTCGTTCCTCACTCGTTGTTCTGTACTTTCGGCCTTGTGCCACATCTAAGCTACGCTTGGAAAATCAGTATTTGGGCACCTTGTGGTGGTGTGATGGTTAGCAAGCTTGTCTCGCTAGAACAATAATGACTGAATAGTGAGTTTGATCCTCACTGGGTGCCTCTTACTTTCGGTCTTGTGCCACATCCAAGCTACACTTGGAAAATCACTATGACGGTGGTGTAGTGGTTAGAAAGCTTGTCTCGCTAGAACAATTCTGACTGAGTCATGTGTTCGATCCTCACTGGGGGGGCCAATATTTTTGGCCTTGTTCTACATCTCAGCTGGGCTTAGAAAATCACTATAGGCAAAACACATTGTCTAAAAATGCTTTCCATTTTATCTTGTTATCTCCACTTTTGTTCAGATCAGTAGCATGTAGATATGGGAGAAGAGGGCGTGGCGGCTCCAGGCATCCATAAAAATGAATAAAGTGTTTATTTCATGTTTCACCTCATTTTATATATTTAAAATGTATGCCTTTTTCACATTGCTCACACTGGGGCCTATAGGCCCCCACTACTTGAGTCTTAGGGGTATACAATCAAGGAGTTGGCCCTGCCCATCACACATGTCACTAGTTCAGATATTAATCTGGATCCTACTAAAATGGATAATTAGATATATTAACCACTCGTCATGTATTTGATATATTAACCAATTGTCATGTATTTGATATATTAACCAGTCATCATGTATTTGATATATTAACAACTCTCTATGTATTTGATATATTAAACACTCGTCATGTATTTGATATATTAACCACTCTCCATGTATTTGATATATTAACCACTCGTCATGTATTTGATATATTAATCACTCGTCATGCATTTGATATATTAACCACTCGTCATGTATTTGATATATTAATCACTCTCCATGTATTTGATATATTAACCACTCGTCATGTATTTGATATATTAACCACTCATCATGTATTTGATATATTAACCACTCGCCATGTATTTGATATATTAACCACTCGTCATGTATTTGATATTTTAACCACTCGTCATGTATTTGATATATTAACCACTCTCCATGTATTTGATATATTAACTACTCGTCATGTATTTGATATATTAACCACTCATCATGTATTTGACATATTAACTACTCGTCATGTATTTCATATATTAACCACTCGTCATGTATTTGATATATTAACCACTCTCCATGTATTTTATATATTAACTACTCGTCATGTATTTGATATATTAACCATTCGTCATGTATTTGATATATTAACCACTCGTCATGTATTTGATATATTAACCACTCGTCATGTATTCAATATATTAACCAGTCATCAGGTATTTGATATATTAACCACTCTCCATGTATTTGATATATTAACCACTCTCCATGTATTTGATATATTAACCACTCGTCATGTATTTGATATATTAACCACTCTCCATGTATTTGATATATTAACTACTCGTCATGTATTTGATATATTAACTACTCTCCATGTATTTGATATATTAACCACTTGTCATGTATTTGATATATTAACCACTAGTAATGTATTTGATATATTAATCACTCGTAATGTATTTGATATATTAACTACTTGTCATGTATTTGATATATTAACCATTCGTCATGTATTTGATATATTAACCACTCGTCATGTATTTGATATATTAACCACTCGTCATGTATTTGATATATTAACCACTCTCCATGTATTTCATATATTAACCACTCTCCATGAATTTGATATATTAACCACTCGTCATGTATTTGATATATTAACCACTCGTCATGTATTTGATATATTAACCACTCTCCATGTATTTGATATATTAACTCCTCGTCATGTATTTGATATATTAACCACTCTCCATGTATTTGATATATTAACCACTGGTCATTTATTTGATATATTAAACACTCTCCATGTATTTGATATATTAAACACTCGTCATGTATTTGATATATTAACCACTCGTCGTGTATTTGATATATTAACCACTCTCCATGTATTTGATATATTAACCACTTGTTATGTATTTGATATATTAAACACTCATCATGTATTTGATATATTAACCACTCTCCATGTATTTGATATATTAACCACTCGTCATGTATTTGATATATTAACCACTCGTCGTGTATTTGATATATTAAACACTCGTCATGTATTTGATATATTAACCACTCGTCATGTATTTGATATATTAACCACTCTCCATGTATTTGATATATTAACCACTCGTCGTGTATTTGATATATTAACCACTCGTCATGTATTTGATATATTAACCACTCGTCATGTATTTGATATATTAACCACTCTCCATGTATTTGATATATTAACCACTCGTCATATATTTGATATATTAACCACTCTCCATGTATTTGATATATTAACCATTCTCCATGTATTTGATATATTAACCACTCTCCATGTTTTTGATATATTAACCACTCGTCATGTATTTGATATATTAACCACTTGTCATGTATTTGATATATCAACCACTCTCCATGTATTTGATATATTAACCAGTCTCCATGTATTTGATATATTAACCACTCATCATGTATTTGATATATTAACCACTCGCCATGTATTTGATATATTTACCACTCGTCATATATTTGATATATTAACCACTCGTCATATATTTGAATACTAACCACTCGTCATGTATTTGATATAATAACCACTCGTCATATATTAGATATATTAACCACTCGTCATGTATTTGATATATTAACCACTCGTCATGTATTTGATTTAAATTCATAGATATGTTGACAGTTTATCTGCTTTTCTTATTTTTACTAATTGTTGTTATATTTATCATTTCATAGTTTTCCTTCTTGATGGCAGAATTATTCAAGACTCGGGCACGATTATGCCAAATGCCTGTAAGTTAAATTACAAAAGGAACATTGAAAAAATAATGTGAGGTCAAAAGGCTATCAAATCCAGCAGCGTTCTCATTCTTGGGAGCCCTGTTGTTTTCAAAGCAGTCCGTCCATTGCTAATGAAGATGCATTTGCTCGCAGGCAAATGGGACGATGTCTCAATGAAGACAGCATTCAGCATCACTTGAGCCGGAGTTGTCAGGAGATACAAGCAGGAAATTAAGCATTGCTATGGCCATCAGGAAGGATGCATCGGTTGTCAGCAGAATTCTGCTACAAGACCTCCCACCTCTTCCTACTGGGCTTTCTCCTTTGCATTTTGTCTCACATCCTACCTCTCTTTCTCTATCTATTTCTTTCTTCTCTTTCCCAATCTATCTCTTTCTCTCTCTCTTTCATCTCTTTCCCTCTCTCTCTTTATATATATATATATATATATATATATATATATATATATATATGATTTTAAAAAATTTGAAATAAAAGATATAAACAAAAATTATAAAAGAATAATTTAAATAATTAGAAATAATAAGTCTCACATACTACCTCTCTTTCTCTATCTGTTTCTTTCTTCTCTTTCCAAATCTATCTCTTTCTCTCTCTCTTTCATCTCTTTCCCTCTCTCTCTTTATATATATATATATATATATATATATATATATATATATGATTTTTAAAAATTTGAAATACAACATATAAACAAAAATTATTAAAGAATAATTTAAATAATTAGAAATAATAAGTCTCACATACTACCTCTCTTTCTCTATTTCTTTCTTCTCTTTCCCAATCTATCTCCTTCTCTCTCTCTTTCATCTCTTTCCCTCTCTCTCTTTATATATATATATATATATATATATATATATATATATATATATAATTTAAAAAAATTTGAAATAAGACATATAAACAAAAATTATAAAAGAATAATTTAAATAATTAGAAATAATAAGTCTCACATACTACCTCTCTTTCTCTATCTGTTTCTTTCTTCTCTTTCCAAATCTATCTCTTTCTCTCTCTCTTTCATCTCTTTCCCTCTCTCTCTTTATATATATATATATATATATATATATATATGATTTTTAAAAATTTGAAATACAACATATAAACAAAAATTATTAAAGAATAATTTAAATAATTAGAAATAATAAGTCTCACATACTACCTCTCTTTCTCTATTTCTTTCTTCTCTTTCCCAATCTATCTCTTTCTCTCTCTCTTTCATCTCTTTCCCTCTCTCTCTTTATATATATATATAAATATATATATATATATATATATATATATATATATATATATGATTTTAAAAAATTTGAAATAAAACATATAAACAAAAATTATAAAAGAATAATTTAAATAATTAGAAATAATAAGTCTCACATACTACCTCTCTTTCTCTATCTATTTCTTTCTTCTCTTTCCCAATCTATCTCTTTCTCTCTTTCTTTCATATCTTTCTCTCTCTCTCTTTATATATATATATATATATATATATATATATATATATATATTTATATATATATATATATATATATATATATATATATATATATATAATTTTAAAAAATTTGAAATAAAACATATAAACAAAAAGAATAATTTAAATAATTAGAAATAAATAATTTTGTTCGCTCGATAGTATGTGTAATTTTGAATATTACACAATTATAATTGTATTGGAAATTCAATAAACTACAAGTAATTTTTATATAAATTCCTTCTACAACAGAAAAATTATCTAATAGACATCATCAAACAATTTCAGGTGAGATGATGTCAAATAAGTTGATATCAAAAGCTTTGCTCTTAAACTGGTTATAATATCTGTTAATAAATTCAACTGATTTACCTTGTCCCCAAAGAGCAAAATTATTTTTGCAAAAATCTGTTGATTGATTTGTTACCTTTTCACAAGATTTTTGTGCATAACGAACCCAACAGGAATTTGAACTTATCTCTCTAATTTATAATTCTGAGCCATTATCCATTGCACCAGCAGAACACCCAATCTTACAGCTCCTGGTATTCTCAAGCTGTCACCCATATAGGTACTGACCAGGCTTGATGTTGCTTAACTTCCACAATCGTATGGGAACCAGTGTCTTAACATGATGTGGCCATAAACCTCAAAATTTGAATTGAGAGAAAATTATTTCAACTTATATATAGTTGCTTCACTTTGTTATGCTAGACAAATTTACGCATCCAGATATATCTTTCACAATTATAAGTCTACCATTCATTGAATTTCTTTGCTATATCTGGTTTCATGTTGCTGCTATACATTTACATGTTCTTGATAAAATACAAAAAAAAAATAATCTGCAATGTTATAAGTCCTGACCTGGCATCTTGGCATCAGTCACTTTCCTCCTGCTGTAACATTGCTTCCCTTGTGGCTTTTCTATAAATATTTCCATGGTAATTGTTCTGATGAAGTTTCCTTGATGGTACCTAGATTTTATGAATTTAAGTGCAGTTCAAGATCAGTGACAACGTCTCATCATTTTACAGTCAAAATGGCTAGATATGACTGTAAGTTCTATGCTAACAGTTCCTTCCCTTGCATTCCTCACTTTTCATACTCTCTTCTGGCTTCTTGCTTTTTTGGTCTTCAAAAATTCAAAGACAATGCCAGGCATTATCTTCTGCCTTAATTCCAGTACTTTCATTGTTCTCCCAATAATAATGTTTTCTTCTTATTCTTTCACACTCAGTAACCTCTTGCATTTTATTGGCTTTATTGCCTTGCTTGGGGTGAAATGATTAAACATATATAGTACTTGAATGATGGTCTTAAAACAATTAGTCATGAAGAAGACTATTATTTTCAGAATATATAAACACTAATATACTTTGACCATTTAACCTAAGATTTGTTTTTTTCTTGCTTTCAAATGACATTTCCTGACTATTACAGTGAAATTATTACTTTCAATAAAATTATAATTATTATATCATTATAATCATAGCTCAAATATATGAAAAAAAAAGAACTGACACCAAGAAAATATGAATTTACTAAATTATTCAATTCATTTTCATAGCCATTCTAAATGTTATGAATTTTTCAAGCTTGAAACTAATCCAGAATTAATTTATTGGACTTCAAATTTTGTTTAAAAATAACAACTTCTTAGAAATTATAGTGGACTGGTTTCTCTATGCCTTCTCCATAATTTTGAATCCAGAATAGTCCTTCTTCAATATTCCTTTTCCTTATCTGTGAATTGCCATGACTTCTTTGGAAAGATAGTGGAATGGTTTTCTGTTACGTTCTCCACTGTTTTGAATCCAGAATAGTCCTTCTCCTAGTTGCCTTTTCTTTATTATCTGTGAATTGCAGCAAGAGTTGTATATGGTTTTTCGTTTGGTAGGTGTCTCAAATGGTAATTTCTCCACCTATTCCCATGGGAGGAATAAGAATTAAACAAAGATGAGCAGCCATTATTAAACAAAGATGGACAACCATTATTAAACAAAGATGAGCCTCCATTATTGAACAAAGATGACTAGCCATTATTGAACAAAGATGAGCAGCCATTATTATACAAAGATGAAACTCCATTATTGAACAAAGATGAGAAGCCATTATTCAACAAAGATGAGCAGCCATTATTGAACAAAGATGGGCAGCCATTATTATACAAGGATGAAACTCCATTATTGAACAAAGATGACAGCCATTATTAAACAAAGATGAGCCTACATTATTGAACAAAGATGAGCAGCCATAATTGAACATAGATGAGCAGCCATTATTAAACAAAGATGAGCAGCCATTATTAAACAAAGATCAGCAGCCATTATTGAACAAAGATGAGCCTACATTATTGAACAAAGATGAGCAGCAATTATTGAACAAAGACGAGCAGCCATTATTAAACAAAGAGGAGCGGGCATTATTAAACAGAGATGAGCAGCCATTATTAAACAAAGATGAGCAGCCATTATTAAACAAAGATGAGCTGGCATTTTTAAACAAAGATGAGCAGCCATTATTGAACAAAGATGAGCATCCATTATTGAACAAAGATGGGCATCCATTATTGAACAAAGAAGGGCATTCATTATTCAACAAAGATCAGCAGCCATTATTAAACAAAGATGAGCAGCCATTATTATACAAAGATGAGCAGCCATTATTGAACAAAGATTAGCAGCCATTATTGAACAAAGATGAGCAGCCATTATTGAACAAAGATGAGCAGCCATTATTGAACAAAGATGAGCCTACATTATTGAACAAAGATCAGCAGACATTATTGAACAAAGATGAGCCTACATTATTGAACAAAGATCAGCAGCCATTATTGAACAAAGATGACCATCCATTATTGAACAAAGATGAGCAGCCATTATTAAACAAAGATGAGCAGCCATTATTAAACAAAGATGAGCAGCCATTATTAAACAAAGATGAGCAGCCATTATTGAACAAAGATGGGCATCCATTATTGAACAAAGATGAGCAGCCATTATTAAACAAAGATGAGCAGCCATTATTAAACAAAGATGGGCATCCATTATTGAACAAAGATGACCATCCATTATTGAACAAAGATGAGCAGCCATTATTGAACAAAGATGAGCAGCCATTATTAAACAAAGATGAGCAGCCATTATTAAACAAAGATGAGCAGCCATTATTAAACAAAGATGAGCCTACATTATTGAACAAAGATCAGCAGCGATTATTGAACAAAGATGAGCATCCATTATTGAACAAAGATGAGCCGCCATTATTGAACAAAGATGAGCAGCCATTATTAAACAAAGATCAGCAGCCATTATTGAACAAAGATGAGCCTACATTATTGAACAACGATCAGCAGCCATTATTAAACAAAGATGAGCCTACATTATTGAACAAAGATCAGCAGCCATTATTAAACAAAGATCAGCAGCCATTATTAAACAAAGATGAGCAGCCATTATTGAACAAAGATGAGCAGCCATTATTGGACAAAGATGGGCATCCATTATTGAACAAAGATGAGCAGCCATTATTAAACAAAGATGAGCAGCCATTATTGAACAAAGATGAGCAGCCATTATTAAACAAAGATGAGCAGCCATTATTAAACAAAGATGAGCCTACATTATTGAACAAAGATCAGCAGCCATTATTAAACAAAGATCAGCAGCCATTATTAAACAAAGATGAGCAGCAATTATTAAACAAAGATGAGCAGCCATTATTAAACAAAGATGAGCAGCCATTATTGAACAAAGATGGGCATCCATTATTGAACAAAGATGAGCAGCCATTATTAAACAAAGATGAGCAGCCATTATTGAACAAAGATGGGCATCCATTATTGAACAAAGATCAGCAGCCATTATTGAAAAAAGATGAGCCGCCATTATTAAACAAAGATGAGCAGCCATTATTGAACAAAGATGAGCAGCCATTATTGAACAAAGATGAGCAGCCATTATTGAAAAAAGATGAGCAGCCATTATTAAACAAAGATGAGCAGCCATTATTAAACAAAGATGAGCAGCCATTATTGAACAAAGTTGAGCAGCCATTATTGAAAAAAGATCAGCAGCCATTATTAAACAAAGATCAGCAGCCATTATTAAACAAAGATGAGCCTACATTATTGAACAAAGATCAGCAGCCATTATTAAACAAATATCAGCAGCCATTATTAAACAAAGATGAGCAGCCATTATTAAACAAAGATGAGCTGCCATTATTGAACAAAGATGAGCAGCCATTATTAAACAAAGATGAGCAGCCATTATTAAACAAAGATGAGCCTACATTATTAAACAAAGATGAGCAGCCATTATTAAAGAAAGATGAGCCTACATTATTGAACAAAGATGAGCAGCCATTATTGAACAAAGATGAGCAGCCATTATTAAACAAAGATGAGCAGCCATTATTAAACAAAGATGAGCAGCCATTATTGAAAAAAGATGAGCCGCCATTATTAAACAAAGATGAGCAGCCATTATTGAACAAAGATGAGCAGCCATTATTGAACAAAGATCAGCAGCCATTATTAAACAAAGATGAGCCTACATTATTGAACAAAGATCAGCAGCCATTATTAAACAAAGATGAGCAGCCATTATTAAACAAAGATGAGCAGCCATTATTGAACAAAGATGAGCAGCCATTATTGGACAAAGATGGGCATCCATTATTGAACAAAGATGAGCAGCCATTATTGAACAAATATGAGCAGCCATTATTAAACAATGATGAGCAGCCATTATTGAAAAAGGATGAGCAGCCATTATTAAACAAAGATGAGCAGCCATTATTGAACAAAGATCAGCAGCCATTATTGAACAAAGATGAGCAGCCATTATTGAAAAAAGATGAGCCGCCATTATTAAACAAAGATGAGCAGCCATTATTGAACAAAGATCAGCAGCCAGTATTGAACAAAGATGAGCAGCCATTATTGAAAAAAGATGAGCAGCCATTATTAAACAGAGATGAGCAGCCATTATTGAACAAAGATGAGCAGCTATTATTAAACAAAGATGAGCTGCCATTATTGAACAAAGATGAGCAGCCATTATTAAACAAAGATGAGCAGCCATTATTAAACAAAGATGACCCTCATTATTAAACAAAGATGAGCAGCCATTATTAGAGAAAGATGAGCCTACATTATTGAACAAAAATGAGCAGCCATTATTGAACAAAGATGAGCCGCCATTATTAAACAAAGATGAGCAGCCATTATTGAACAAAGATGAGCAGCCATTATTGAACAAAGATGGGCATCCATCATTGAACAAAGATGAGCAGCCATTATTAAACAAAGATGAGCAGCCATTATTGAACAAAAATGAGCAGCCATTATAGAACAA
This sequence comes from Acanthosepion esculentum, assembly GCA_964036315.1. Classification (NCBI taxonomy): domain Eukaryota; kingdom Metazoa; phylum Mollusca; class Cephalopoda; order Sepiida; family Sepiidae; genus Acanthosepion; species Acanthosepion esculentum. The sequence goes on from OZ038499.1 coordinate 103,933,462, forward strand.
AGATGGGTATCCATTATTGAACAAAGATGAGCAGCCATTATTAAACAAAGATGAGCAGCCATTATTGAACAAAGATGAGCAGCCATTATTCAACAAAGATGATCAACCATTATTCAACAAAGATGAGCAGCCATTATTCAACAAAGATGAGCTGCCATTATTAAACAAAGATGAGCAGCCATTATTGAACAAAGATGAGCAGACATTATTAAACAAAGATGAGCAGCCATTATTGAACAAATATGAGCAGCCATTATTAAACAATGATGAGCAGCCATTATTGAACAAAGATGAGCAGCCATTATTAAACAAAGATGAGCAGCCATTATTGAACAAAGATCAGCAGCCATTATTAAACAAAGATGAGCCTACATTATTGAACAAAGATCAGCAGCCATTATTAAACAAAGATGAGCAGCCATTATTAAACAAAGATGAGCAGCCATTATTGAACAAAGATGGGCATCCATTATTGAACAAAGATGAGCAGCCATTATTAAACAAAGATGAGCAGCCATTATTGAACAAAGATGGGCATCCATTATTGAACAAAGATCAGCAGCCATTATTAAACAAAGATGAGCAGCCATTATTAAATAAAGATGAGCAGCCATTATTGAACAAAGATCAGCAGCCATTATTGAACAAAGATGAGCAGCCATTATTGAAAAAAGATGAGCAGCCATTATTAAACAAAGATGAGCAGCCATTATTAAACAAAGATCAGCAGCCATTATTAAACAAAGATGAGCAGCCATTATTAAACAAAGATGAGCAGCCATTATTGAACAAAGATCAGCAGCCATTATTGAACAAAGTTGAGCAGCCATTATTGAAAAAAGATGAGCAGCCATTATTAAACAAAGATGAGCAGCCATTATTAAACAAAGATCAGCAGCCATTATTAAACAAAGATGAGCAGCCATTATTAAACAAAGATGAGCAGCCATTATTGAACAAAGATGGGCATCCATTATTTAACAAGGATGAGCAGCCATTATTGAAAAAGGATGAGCAGCCATTATTAAACAAAGATGAGCAGCCATTATTAAACAAAGAGGAGCAGCCATTATTGAACAAAGATCAGCAGCCATTATTGAACAAAGATGAGCAGCCATTATTGAAAAGAGATGAGCCGCCATTATTAAACAAAGATGAGCAGCCATTATTGAACAAAGATCAGCAGCCAGTATTGAACAAAGATGAGCAGCCATTATTGAAAAAAGATGAGCAGCCATTATTAAACAGAGATGAGCAGCCATTATTGAACAAAGATGAGCAGCCATTATTAAACAAAGATGAGCTGCCATTATTGAACAAAGATGAGCAGCCATTATTAAACAAAGATGAGCAGCCATTATTAAACAAAGATGAGCCTACATTATTAAACAAAGATGAGCAGCCATTATTAAAGAAAGATGAGCCTACATTATTGAACAAAGATGAGCAGCCATTATTGAACAAAGATGAGCAGCCATTATTAAACAAAGATGAGCAGCCATTATTAAACAAAGATGAGCAGCCATTATTGAACAAAGATGAGCAGCCATTATTAAACAAAGATGAGCAGCCATTATTGAACAAAGATCAGCAGCCATTATTAAACAAAGATGAGCCTACATTATTGAACAAAGATGAGCAGCCATTATTGAACAAAGATGAGCAGCCATCTTATCACATCATTCATTTTTCTTTCTGTTTCCTCCATCTTATCACATTATTACTTTTTCTTTCCATTTCTTCCATCTTATCACATCATTGCTTTTCATTTTTATTTCTTCCATCTTATCACTTCATTCCGTTTTCTCTCTATTTCTTCAATCTTATCACTTTATTCCTTTTTCTTTCTATTTCGTCCAGCTTATCACATCATTCCTTTTTCTGTCTATTTCTTCCACATTATCACATCATTACTTTTTCTTTCTATTTCTTCCACATTATCACATCATTCCTTTTTCTTTCTCTTTCTTCCATCTTATCACATCATCCTGTTTTCCCTGATTTGAAAGTTGAGGTAGCAAGATTGTTTGGAATATGGGAAAGTTATGTTAAGGTAATTCCAATGGTGATTGGCACACTGGAATCAATCCCATTCAAACTGTGCGACTTCATTGGCTAGCTGGGTGTACTGTACCAACTTAAAGTCATCTAAAAATCATCTTTTTTATGCACTCTGAATATTCTGAGGAATGTGCTGCCAGTGTAACGTCCTTGTTGTGACTCAACAGATTACGTATCCAGCATATTCAAGAACTGACATTGTATGGCAAAACAAAATAATATAACAGCCCATTTATATAACGCAAGCTTGATAATATTAATATCTCATTTCAGCTTAACAGAATGTACATATGCGCAATGGCAGAGATCATATCTTCATGATATGATTCAGGTCACAACACCCCTTTCACCGTCTTACCATCAGGCTACTAAATATCGTACATGGCACAGGCTGACTCCAGTTATCTTTACTGGTTCTTGTCATTGGATTAAGGCTGTCTGTTGCTGTAAGCCCAGATAAGGTTACACAAGCAATGTGTGTCTATAAACAATCATGCAGGTACCACCAGGTTTCCAGAAACTGAAACCAGTTGGTGGATCTCTTTGTACAACGAGTGGACAGCCAACCATCATCAAACATGTACCATATTTAGTTGTATAGATATTACACTTCCTTCTTTTATTCTCTCTTCCTATCTTTATTTTACACTGAAGAATATATTTTCTATTTGATTCTTAAATATAGTATATATATATATATATATATATATATATATATATATATATATATATATATATATATATATATATATATATATATGCAGAAATGTATGTATGTATCTGTATGTATTTAGACAGCAATTGTTTCCTAATGTAACTGATGATAACCTGCCACCTTGAATTCGGTCACTTTCTCACAGACATGATGTGGCTTCCCACTGTCTTTTCTACAAATAGGAGAGCATTCTTCCTTGGTGCCTTGAATGCATGAATTTAAGTGTGCTACTAGATTACCAATCTATTAGTACCAATTAAATCCATACAGTGGAGGTACCAAGAAGGAGAGCTCATCAGAGGAGTTGCCATGAAAATATTTATAGAAAAGACAGAGGGAAGCCATGTCATAGTAATGGTGGGAAAGTGTTGTGTCGGAAACCTACCACCCCTCTTGAAGATGTGAACAAAGACTTTAAATAGTGGCATGTCAGTTGACATGAGAGAGACAGAGAAGTTCTTGGCTGAGCTAGTTATTGACTACTCAGGCGATTTCTGTACCTTTTTACCAACCTATTAAAACCCTTTTATTGTTACGTGTTATTTGTCGTTTGTCTCTACAAACCCCAAATCAACATCATAACAGTGGCGACGAGAGATTCGTTCATCACGCTGAGTGGAGAATTTTTCAACTCTAGGTGGACTATATAAATTTTTTTTTTCTGACTCTGAAAAAAAAAAAAAAAATACGTCGAACTTTGTTCTTCACGAAGAAATGGGATTTCAACATGCCAAAAAGAAGTAAGACTTGTGCTTATTGTGGATATATACGTGTTTTTCCCCTTTTTGACTGTTTTCGAAAAGTGTTTTGTGTAATCTATTACGCATAATGGAAGATTTGATTGCATTAACGAAAACTCTAGTGCAAAGTCAAATTCAGCAACAAGAGCAACAAAAATTGTTTCGGGAACAACTATTGGATTTACAAGTTCAGCAGCGAAATGTCACAAAGGCTTTATATGAAGCGATTTTACTTAAGAATCCAGTAAATTCGTCATTCACGGCCGAAGGTATTGCTAATTCTATTACTGAGTTCAAATTTAACCCAGAGGAGGGCATAACATTTCCTGCGTATTTCAAAAGATTTGAAAAAAAATGTGAAGGTTGGACTGACGAACAAAAAGTGAGTTTACTTTTACAAAAGTTGGGTACAGATGAAAATAATAAGTATACGAATTTTGTCCTTCCAAGAAAAACTGGTGACATTTCTTTCGAAGAAACTGTTAATACTTTATCTAGTATTTTTGGCGAGCGAGTTAGTTTGTTTCATACTCGTTTCTCGTGTTTGAATATGATAAAACGTGACGATGAGGATGATGTTACGTATGCTGGAAATGTTAACAGAATGTGTGAACGTTTTATGTTATATGATCTTTCAATTGATCGATTTAAATGCTTGATATTCGTTCAAGGCTTGACTTCTAGCAAAGATAAGGACATAAGGTCCCGAATATTGGCAAAACTCGAACAAAATTCCGAGATCACTTTGCAGAAGGTTACGGAAGAGTGTCAAAGAATTGAAAACTTAAAACATGACAATACGCAAATTGAAGAAAAAGACATATCCCGTGTCCATGCTATTCGACCAAAAACGGGAATAGTTAATAAAAACGTTAAAGAACCAACGTGCTTTGGATGCGGTGGTGGTCATTTTAAAAGTGAATGATTTTTTCGCGACAAAAATTGCTATTCGTGTGGCAATAAAGGCCATATAAGTACTCATTGTAAAAGCAAAAGAACAAAATTTAAGTCGAAAAGATAATGTGAATATTGTGTTGTCACGTCAGGAGATTGAGGAGGGGCAGAAAAGAAAATTCGTACAGGTAAAAATTAATGGAAAAAATGTTAAACTACAACTAGATACTGGAAGTGATATTTCCATTATTAATACAGCAACATGGATTAAAATAGGCAGACCTTTGCTTAAAAAGACTGAAAAAGTGGCTCACGGGATTTCTGGAAGAAAATTGCATTTTCAAGGTGAATTTTCTTGTAATATTTCATTTGTTGGTAAGACACTAAAGTGTATGTGCTACAAAATGCTTCAAATTTATTTGGAACAGATTGGATTATACTTTTTAATTTATGGGAACTCCCTATAAATTCTTTTTGCAATAGAATTAATGTTTCTTATCCGTGTAAAAATCGGGTTATAGAAAATTTGGTGAAAGATCTGAAAATAAAATTTCCACAAGTATTTTCAGAAGGTCTTGGATGTTGCAAAATTTGAAGTGAAGGAAAATGTAAAACCTATTTCCAAGCAAAAAAGAAATGTGCCATTTGGTGTTTTGGAACAGATTAACAAAGAATTGGAACGGCTTGAAAATTTAGGAGTTATTTCACGCATTGAATTTTCAGAGTGGGCCTGCCCTGTTGTATATGTTAAGAAAAAGAATAATAAAATTCGGATGTGTGCTGATTTCTCTACGGGTCTAAATGTTTGCTTAAAAGACCACACATATCCTTTGCCTTCACCAGAAGACATTTTTGCAAGTTTAAATGGAGGAAAAATATTCTCTAAATTGGATTTATCGGATGCGTATCTCCAAGTGAAAGTGGACAAAGAATGTTCTAAATTGTTGATTATCAATACACACAAGGGTTTATACAAATTAAACCGTCTGCCTTTTGGTTTAAAAGTATCCCCTAGTATTTTTCAGCAAATTATGGACACTATGCTGGCAGGGTTGGACTTCGCCATTGCATATCTTGATGATATTTTGATAAAAAGTAAAGATCGAAATGAACATTTGGAACATATTAATCAGGTTTTTGAAAAAATTGAAGAATATGGATTTAAACTTGGAGCTAAAAATGTGAATTTTTTATGAGTGAAATTAAGTTTTGGGGGCAGATAATAGACTCTGATGGAAGAAGACCAGATCCGGCGAGGGCAGAAGCGATCAAAAGCATGCCAACTCCCAAAAATGTAGTAACGCTACAAGCGTTCTTAGGACTTGCTAACTATTATGGGATATATATTCCTAATATGTGCAGCCTTACGGCTCCATTAAATAAAATGCTTAAAAAGGGAGCAAAGTGGGAATGGTCAGAAGTGTGTCAGAAGGCGTTTGACAAAATAAAGAATATTTTGACGTCGGAATTATCACTAACACATTATGACCCTAAACAGGAAATTATAGTGGCATCGGACGCAAGCGAGTACGGAATAGGTGTGGTAATTCTGCATAAATTCAAAGACGGCAATACGAAGCCAGTGGCACATGCGTCAAGAACATTATTACCCGCAGAAAGGAAGTACTCTCAAATTGAGAAAGAAAGCTTAGCTATCATCTATGCTTGTAAAAAATTCCATAAGTACATACATGGAAGAAGGTTTATATTGCAGACTGACCATCGCCCGCTGCTTTCAATCTATGGTTCGAAGAAGGGTATACCTACTCATACGGCAAACCGTTTGCAACGATGGGGAACCATTTTGTTGAATTACAATTTCAAAATGGAATTTTTATCATCTAAAAAATTAAGCCATGCTGATGGTTTATCTAGACTGATCCCAACGTCTTCGGAACCGCTAGAAGATACGGTGATAGCGTCGTTACAAGCAGAAAATGAATTGGTTGAAGTAATGTATAACACAGTAAAAGAATTACCGGTGACATTAGATGAAATAAAATTAAAAGCAGAAAACGACATTTTTATTTGAAAAATGAAAGAAGTTGTAACTTCAGAAAAGTATAAAACTTCTTCACCAGCATATTCAATATGTGATGAAGTGCTGTTATATGCTGGAAGAGTCGTGATACCGGTTGTGCTACAAAAACGGATTTTGAAGGAATTTCATCAGGGGCATCCTGGTATTGGACGTATGAAAGCCCTGATGAGGAGTTACATTTATTGGCCAAATATGGACAAAGACATTGAACAGGTAGTTAAAACTTGTAGAGGGTGTCAAATGGCAGCGAAAGCACCGCCAGTAAAATACACACCATGGCCAAAAACAGATGTTCCATGGACCAGACTCCACATAGATTATGCTGGACACATGAATGGTAATTTCTACTTGATAGTTGTGGATAGCTATTCCAAGTGGCCTGAATTTAAGTGCAAAAGACCAACTGCTTCTGTAACAAAAGATTTTCTTACAGAACTGTTTGCACGTTTTGGAGTACCAGAAAAAATTGTCACCGACAATGGAACTCAATTCACAGGAAGTGAATTTAAGACGTTTTGTAAGACTCTGGGAATTGACCACATCACGACTTCACCGTACCATCCTAGGTCAAATGGACAGGCTGAACGGCCTGTTGATACGTTCAAGAGAGCCCTTAAAAAAACAAATGGTACTAATACAGATGATGGTAATATACAGCAGTTTTTAAGTATATACAGAATAACACCAAATCCAAACGCAATATCAGGGATGCCTCCAGCTGAACTGATGTTTGCTAGAAAAATTAGATCTGTATTCAATAGGCTGCTGCCGGAAAGAAAAAAGAGTTACCAGGACAAAACGCATCAGGAAAATATGAAATATCTCAGGCCGGGAGATAAATTTTTTTTTTAAATTACAAAAATGGGAAGGAATTTTGGCAAGATGGAGTTGTAACTCAAAGAATTGGTAAAATGTTATACATGATAAGAAGTAGAAAATGGACGCACAAAAGACATTTGAACCAATTAAGGAAAAGAATCATTGAAGAAATAAGTAAGGAAAATGAAGAACCAATGGAGGCATTATATGATTTATTCTATATACCAACTCCACCATTGCCTGAAACAGTTGTCCAAAGAAGGACAAGCAAAAGAAAAAGAACTAGGGTGGAACGTTTAAGTCCAGATCCCAAAAGAAAAAGATATTAATTCCTCCGGAATTAATCTCTAGGTGGAGGTGTTGTGTCGGAAACCTACCACCCCTCTTGAAGATGAACTTGTCTGCGTCTGTGAACAAAGACTTTAAATAGTGGCATGTCAGTTGACATGAGGGAGATAGGGAGACAGAGAAGTTCTTGGCTGAGCTAGTTATTGACTACTCAGGCGATTTCTGTACCTTTTTACCAACCTATTAAAACCCTTTTTATTGTTACGTGTTATTTGGCGTTTGTCTCTACACACCCCAAATCAACATCATAACATAATGTCAATCGACATCTTCTGATGCCTTGACCTTGATCCCCGTCCTTCTCTTTATCCTTTCCTCAAACACCCCCCTCTTTACTCTTAGTCTCACTCTCTGTAACTCTTTGCATGCTAGTGGCACTCCCACTTTTCTTGGGGGTGAAATGCTTTAAAAAAATGATAGAAAGAAAGACATTTTAAATATGTAAAAACAGATAAAACATGAAATAAAAACTTTATTCAAATTAAATATTAACTAAATTTTTATTTCACTCTTTGATTGGATGTCCTCCTACTATGGATGTCCGGAGCTGTCACCTCCTCTGCCCATTTTCTGCACGCTACTGAAACTTCCCCAATTTTTGTTGCCAAAAAGAATCTGAAGAGATCACCTGAATATAGTAGTACCCTTTTGTGACACTGCTATATTCTCAAATTCCCAGAGAAAAAACTATTTTGAAGGAGATAGAGTAGAAATTAGATTTTAAGCTTAGTATATTTCTTTCTTAATAAAATTCTCTAGACATTTAGGTAAAGCACACACCTATATCTTTGTTGCAGGTAAGAGAAATTTGAGGAGATCACCTGAATATAGTACCCTTTTGTGACACTGCTATATTCTCAAATTCCCAATGAAACTATTTTGAAGCGGTGGAAATTAGATTTTAAGCTAAGTATACTTTTTCTTGAAGAAATTCCCTAGATGTTTAGCTAAAGCACGCACAAGTATTCCTTATTTGGCAGGTCATTATGTCTTTTTGAGTTCCCTATGATTTCTTGGCAATGGAAAAAGTGAGTAAAGATTAATTTTTTTACTGAATTCTCTCATTTGTTTCCAAGGTAAATGATTCTTAATTTCCTTTATTGTGACATCCATTTTATTTTTTAAAAAAAAAGAAGAATCTGAATTAAAAAAATAAAAGAAAGAAAATTGTTCTGTTCATTCAGAATCGAAAGCAAAAATAAATGACAATTTATTTATTTTTTATCGCCATTAACTTTCATAAATGATTTTGTTCTGCTATCTTCTGCTATCAAGCAACTTCATAATTCTCTTCCACCACAACATTTTATCTTTCACAGCATAGGTGCCTTTTGTCTCCTCCTCCTTTATGTGCTGTGACTATTGTGTACGTAGACGATCACGGCTCTCCACAACTTCCTATTCCTTGTAGATCTTAATAAACTTTATTTTTCTGTTATTTCTCCTAAACCCTGTCCGCCATTCACTAACTAAAGCTCATTAAGTATGTTATGCATTGTCTTCCTCTGTCCCTCTTGCCTTCAATCTGTCCTGTGAGTATCAAATTCTCCAAGCCCTCCTCTCTCATTATATGCCCCAGAAACTTCAACTGTATCTTCCTGCTGTTAGGTATGTTTCCTTTTTGTTTCCATTTTCTCTAAAACTATGTCATTTCAAACATGTTCAGTCCATGGTATCCTCAGCATCTTTCTGTAGAACCAAATATCTGTTGCTTCAAGTCTCCTCTTCATCTTTGAGGAGAATGTTCAGTACTGACCCTCATACAGGAGGACAGACACCACATAGCAGTTTAGTACTCTTTTCCTTCTTTCTAGTGAAAGGGAACTAAAATTTATTTCAGTAAGACAATTTTATAAAGAATGGGATCTTATATATAAAGTACAGTGTATGTGTGTTTGTATGTGTGTCTAAGCAACTCCTCCGCTCCCACTGGTCCAATTTCAATGATTCATAGCTCATTCAAAAGTCTTAGAAAAATTAGGCGCAGGGAACGATTTTCTTTAAACTCAGATGCAGGGTTGCCAGATTATGCAAGGTTAAAAATATATATTAATATATTATACTAGCCATTATTGTTGCTTTCATGGTTCAAGGGGAGTAACTCTTATTTTCCTTTTGTATCAAAAATTGCATTATAAATAGGTTAAAAGCTACCCTATCAGGCGGCATTTAAGCTAGCTCCTGTGGACTCTTGATTTGGCCATCATCACTATAGCTAGGGAGCAGTAGATGTGATAGGCATCAATAAACTACAGAAGAACTCAAAATTGATCGCTGTAGTTAAGTATTGAATTAATGTTTAAGCTTACCTTTTAAAAGTCCAATGATAAATTTCTGCTGCCACTTAATTTAAAGACAATTTGATGTACATAGATCTTTATTTTCTATACAAACAATTATTTTTATTTCATGAGTGGCAGAACAGGGAACAATTTATAAAATAAAATTAATATAGTGTAAAGATGGGAAAATAGAAATAAGAATTAGTTATACATTCAACATTTGAAACATAAATAGCTAATAAAGTAAAACCTATATGATGGAATCCAGATGAATAAATCCAAAATTTCAGCTCAATTCTCCCACAAAGTCTGAGATTAAAATGCCCAGCTCTACTTTATAATAATGTGATATTTAACACAAGGTCAGTTTAATGTAGGGAACCCAAGCAAATATTCCCAGAATAGGAACAAAAATTCCCTGAGCTCTGACAACTGTTGGTTGCGCTGGCCTCAATGTGAACACCGATCCCTCTCTCTAATGTAATGAGAGGGTGCAGACCTTGGCCAGCTGTTCCTCAGGGCTGGGCACCTCTCAGTATAATTTTCCACAGTTGCGACTCTGTCCTTTGTCCACCTTTATTGTTCATCTTGCATTGCTTCTTTCGCCTACGAGTCTTCTTACATATTTTCTTGCATTTGAATATAACATGAATGTATCTGTCTATATTTCTGAGATGAGGTATTATGTACACTATTTACATTATTCGGACTATTGTCCTCATCTTTGTCGCCATATTTATTACAACGTTTCGGCCCTTCAGTATCTGTCTATATTTCTCAGATGAGGTATTATGTACACTATTTACAGTATTCCGACTATTGTCCTCATCTTTGTTGCCATATTTATTACAACATTTCGACCCTTCAGTATCTGTCTATATTTCTGAGATGAGGTATTATGTACACTATTTACATTATTCGGACTATTGTCCTCATCTTTGTCGCCATATTTGTTACGTTTTGACTGTTGCACACTCCGGCCTTCTTCAGGTGGTTGGAATGTCGAACTGAACCCTTTATTTTGCTCGCTGGGGTAGACTGTTCTAGTTCCATGTTTCATGTTAGATGCAGTGACAGGACCCAAAGTGTGTAAGTTCAATACCCAGTTAAGGCAGTGGAGAACTTTCAGAGGGAAAATTAACAGGAGATAACTGATAACTGACATCCATTAAACATGGCATGTGGAACTAGAACAGTCTACCCCAGTAAGCGAAATAAAGGGTTCAGTTCAACATTCCAACCGCCTGAAGAAGGCCGGAGCATACAATGGCCAAAATGCTGTAATAAACATGGCGACAAAGATGAAGACAATAGTTCAAATAACTTGAATATAACTAATATTTTGCATTTATCACTAAAAGTTACTTTTTTGCCACTTTTCAGCATCCCTTGTTAGATGTTCTCTTGATAACTTTAGTCTTCTATTCCAATGTTTAATAATTTTTTTTGCCGTGATAAACTCATTCAACTTCTTTTTTCATAATACTCTGTGTATTGTACCAAATGAATCCTCACTGTTATGATTGCTTTCATGCCTCACTTGTCAGGCTCTTAATAATGGATTGCCTACCAAGGCTCCTACAAACTTTCTTTTAATCACTCTTGTCTAACTTTTATGGTCCTCCAGTTTTTATTACACTTAAAACACTTCCACTAGTAACAAACATCTTTTGGAGGGTTTCAACACTGTTTTTTTTTCGGAAATTCCAAGCTACCTGGCTATCTCTCATTGGGCTATCCTTCCCCTTCAAAATCACAACCTTCATCTTCATTTCAGCCGAAATCCTAGCCATGATTTTAGTGTAAAAAAGGAAGCTAATGTTCAACTACAAAGAGTTGCCTCGGAACTTTACAATCAGGTTAATAAAGTGTAACGATTCTTATTTAGAAATTTGCATATTTTCATGACTTTATCATCTCAGATCTTTCATTGGCCCAATTGTTTTACATGACCTTTTTCAGATTCACGCAGCTGAAAGCAGTGTATCTTGTTACATGGCACCTACAAAAACACAACTTATTTTCCAATCCACAGACACTACTGATAAAAGCATACTACTAAACAAACTTAAATTCTTAATAAAATAAATATGTAGTTGGCTAAAAACTTTTGCATGCCTCTGTGTGTGTGTGTGTATATATATATATATATATATATATATATACACACACATATATATATTTTAAATTGTGTATATTTAGGTGGTATTTTTTCATTGATGCATGTTTCATTAAATAATATAGACAAGTTTTGTCTATTTATTTTATGTAAATTCTTTTCATATCGTCTGATAAGATTAATAACATTATCATTAAACGAAGAAAGAAAATCACAATATTGATACATATTTTTTAATTCAATCTAAGCTTTCGGCTTACATAAGCCATTATCAAAGATGACAATTACATTTCAATATATTAAACAATACACGGACAAAACAATGATAAGTCTGTTTCTGTTTACATGTAAGATTTCCAAGCAATGACAAACTCGTGCATATAAAAATGCTGGAAGTGAAAATCACACCACAGCTCATGACGTCACACATGACCACGCGAGAGTGAAAACGAGAAGTATTAAGTATGGGAAGGCGTTGGTATAAACCAAAGGCTTCTGTTATAAATTATAGGCATTTAAACTTATGAAATCTCCACAAATATTCTTAAATGCCTATAATTTATAACAGAAGCCATTGATTTATACCAACGGCTTCCCATACTTAATACTTCTCGTTTTCACACTTGCATGGTCATGTGTGATGTCATGAGGTGTGATGCGATTTTCACTTTCGTGTCTCGTATACACAAGTTTGTTGTTGCTTGGAAATCTTCCATGTAAACAGAAACAGACTATTATCATTGTTTTGTCCGTGTATTGTTTAATATATTGTAATGGAATTGTCATCTTTGATAATGGCTTATGTAAGCCGAAAGCTTAGATAGGATTAAAAAATATGTATCAATATTGTGAGTTTCTTTCTTCGTTTAATGATAATGTTATTAAGCTTATCAGACGATATGAAAAGAATTTACATAAAATAAATAGACAAAACTTGTCTATATATATATATATATATATATATATATATATATATATATATATATATATAGACAAGTTTTGTCTATTTATATATATATATATATATATATATATATATATATATATATATATATATATATATATATAATAGACAAAACTTTATATTTATATATATATATAGGAAATATGTACAATGCTTACACCCACAAACAGCATACCTGCCTGCTTCTATCTCCTTCCCAAAATACACAAAAACTAGCCTGGAAGGCTAGTCATTCTATCATTCATCTGCCATACAACTAATATATGCAAATACATCGATCATTATAGACAGCCCCTAGCTAAGGAAGTAAAAGCAGACACAACAGACCTGCTAAACAGAATTAAACATATACAAACAGTACTAGGAAATGAAACACTATTAACCATAGACATTAGATCTCTTTATTTCAACATCAAACACAGTGAAGGACTAACCCTAACCCTTAAAGAAGAACTTACTAAAAGAACAAAACAAGAAACAAGAACCCCACCCAAAACGGAAGTAATCATAAAACTTATGCGACACATCCTCACATTGAATAGTTTTTATTTCAATGGGAGTCATTACCTACAAGGTATCATAGGCACTGTTGCAGCGCCATCATAGCTAAGTTATAGTTAAGACAGAAGAAGACTATCCTTTCCCCAACCCCCATTAGGCCTCGTGCCACATTTCTGTATAGTACAGAATAAATATTGCTCCATCATATGTCACGAATTTCATGGTCAAATTTGGGGAGATCCATATTTATCCTTTCATCAGTAATGACTGCATGTTCTACGCAGGATATATCAGTGTTATCTTCCTCACATATACAAGCAACGAGGAAAAACTTACTGAATTCATTATGGTTCTAAATATGGTACACAACTCCATTAAGTTTGACCACGAAAAATCAACAACCTTTCTAGACACCTGTCTCTGCCATGATAAAAATAAAAATTACAAACAACACTACACACTAAAATCCCCAACACCCACAACTATCTACACTTTAAGTCTTCCCACCCAAAACACCCCAAACAGATCCTTCCCTATTCACAAGCACTTAGAAAGATATGTTCCAATAAGGAAGAACTAACCGAACACTTAAAATCTCGAGCAACAATTCACAATACATGGCTATAAACAACATTTAATCAGGGAACAACTAAATAAAGCAATTTCCACACTGAAAGAAGACACCCTAAAGTATAAAATTAAAAATAAATCCAAATGCATCCCTCTAGTAACCACTTTAAATACTAGTCTACTGTCCCCATCTTAAATAAATAAAATCACTGGGAAATACTACATCTATTTTTTGTTTTTTTTTGTTTTTAAGCACTTCACCCCAAACAAGGTGAGAAGCCACTAGCATGCAAGGGGTTACAGAGAGTTGGAGTGAGAGCAAATAGGAGTGATAGAGGAAAGGATGAAGAGAAGGATAGGGGATAGATCAAGGCATCTAGAGACGTTGCTTGACATTATATTTGAATAGTTGGAGATTATAGTTGTCAGGGAAACAGGAATAAGGAAGGGAGTTCCACAGGCAAGAGGTGCAAGATATGAAGCTATTGGAGTAGAAGAGATGGCTACATTTAATGAAAGGGTGAGAGCAGGATGCCAGCCTCGTAAGATGCTTGAATTCATGAAGTCTGGGAACCAGTGCAAGCAGCTCATCAGAGCAATTACCATGAAAGTATTTGTAAAAAAGACAGAGAGAGGCGACGGCACATCTGTGAGAGAGCGACTGCAGACGAGATACCAGATCAGGGCCAATTACATTGCATATCCGTCTCTGGATCTTATCAAGAACCCCAAGGCAAACAGAAGGGGTTCCAGACCATATATGGCAGCAATACTCCATGCAAGGGTGAATGGTTGATTTGTAGATTTGAAGGATCGATTCCAGAGAGAAAAACTTCCTGGCACGACACAGGGAGCCAACTTTCCTTGCGGTGAATGAAGCAATTGGCTCAATGTATTTGTTCCATCTCAGGTCAGCAGTCAGTGTGAGACCGAGCAGCTGCAGTGAGGAGCTTCAGACATTCTGAAACCAAACTTAAAACTTTATTTGAAGAACGCATCCTTATAGTATATCAAAGACCAAAGAAGCTTAAGGAAATCATCGCTGGTAACCATATTTCAGATGACAAAGTAACACAAAATAGACCAAGAACAATAGGATCTTCCAAACCATTTAACAACAAAAGGGGCCTATTTTGTAACATTAAACCCACCAATTCATTCACTAGATCTGTCACTAACACTACTTTCAAAATCTGCAAATCTAACTGTAGAAGTCATAACATAATTTACTTAGAATGCACACTATGCCAGAAACAATATGTGGGAACGGCCCTTTCACTGCGGAATTAATAATTATCGGAATCAGATTAAGTCATGAAAAGTTATTACCTGTAGAACATGTGCCCCTAGAAAAACATGAGTTTAACAGCCATGCAAAATTCACTTTTATTGAAAAAATAGAAATAGACGAAAAAGACAAAGTTAGGAAAATACGAGAAGAACATGAAGACAAATGGATTGTCCAACAGACTCAACAATAAATTAAACGGCACGGATAGAATTAATACAATACTCCATAGATCACCCCCCCACACACACACATTTCTCTTTCACATATAATCCCTGTAGAGTTGAATATACTCTATTGCTACTACATAGATGACATCACACATGATGGGCCCAAACTGGCGCCCTAACCCCCGCCCTCAACCACACTAGATAGACATGCTTACAGAGGTGATGATGCCTCCTATACATACTAATACACAAATATATACACATACATACATTACCCACACTCCCCCAAAATTAATTAAAATAACATGCATATAACACATACATCACCTTCCCAGTAACCGATAAAGCTGTCAAAATGAAAGTGAAAGAGTAATTTTCAATGTTTTTATTTTTTTTTATATGAATATTATAGTGTGTGAATAAAAAGAGACAAGAGGAAAACTATACTTAAATAATATTCATATTTTGTTCTTATATACATAAGAACAAAATAAATTTCCATGAGTGTATAATCCAAGTGGGTTGTAGTAATATAAAAATATTAAAATTGATCCACAAAAAGAGAGTTCAATGTATTTTATTTGTACAGAGCAATATCAATTCCATATTAAGGTTAGCTTCCATTTTTGAAAGATGGTCATCACTGTGTAGCGAAAAAACCATATTTTAAATCAATTAATTTATAATATTAATGCTCTGTAAATTTACATTGAGCACTATTGTGTAAAAATAAAAATATCTATAAGAACACCGGATTTTATATCTTACTGTTCTTTCCTTTTTATATATATATATATATATATATATATATATATATATATACATATATATATATATATATATATATATATAAAGGACAGAATAAATTTCCATGAGTGCATAATCCAAGTGGGTCCTAGTAATATAAAAATATTAAAATTGATCCACAAAAAGAGAGCTTGATGTATTTTATTTGTACAGAGCAATATGATGAATAATCCCCCAAATTTTTTACCTCATGTGGAGAATAAGCTATTTCAGCAGGCAATACAAGTGGTCGTCTCTAGGATCACTAGACAGATCTCTAGGGTGCCACTTGTATCATCTGCCAATATAGCCTATTCCCTACATGTGGTAATAAGAAATTTTTTGGATTATTCATTTTATATATATATATATATATATATATATATATATATACATACAGAGAGAGAGAGAGATAATATTAGTGTTCAATAATATCAGTGGATGCCGTAAATTTAAAATTCCTACATGTTCGACATTTCCCCTTAGTGCGTAGTTGCATCTATATTTCCCCACTCCCCCCCAGCACATCATTTTAGTCTGATGAAGGCCTTTTAAATGACAAAATGCACTTAATAGATTTTTAGCATTTTGTCATTCCGTTACCCTACATGCATCTGTATCCCAAATGAAGCACCTAATAAATGCATACACATACACACACACACACACACACACACACACACACACACACACACACACACACATATATATATATATATATATATATATATATATATATATATATATATTAAGTAGTGCTTTGTTTGTACACATAGCCAAATCTGATCACAATTTTGATTTCGACTCTGTGAAGATTTTAAAATATATCCACAATAAAAACCTTAGGCAGATTTACGAGGCTGGCATGATAGCCACCTCACACACAATAAACACCAGACAGGGTTTCTTTAATATATCAACTTTTCTAGCAAGATTAATGCTTGACAAACGTACCGATAAGCTATAGTTTTAAATAAGTTCCCCCCTCCCCCGATTCCACTTAGGACACAATCTTTTCCCTGTGCGCAGGTCTTCGTAGTTGCCGCCCACGCGGCGCCAGCGTATCCCACTCCAAGAAAGAATACTCTGACTTTAGAATTTCAGTTTTTCTGTTTCTGACTAGTCCTGTATATATCGTCTCTTCATCTAACTTAAATCTAATATAAATATGTCTCCATTAACCATGTCCTGAAGAAGGTCTATTTGACTGAAACATCTGACGTCGACAGAATAACAAAAACAAAATAAAAAAACAGTAAACTCACATATTCGGATTTTGCTTTGTCTTTTCCACATTTTCATTCAGGTGGGTGTGTGTGATCACTTGACTCATTAAAGAGTGTGTATGAGGTGATGTGCATACGTGAATAGATCCGTGTGGATGTGGGTGAGTAAGTTGAGATTTGCAGGGTTACATATTAGAACTATCTATATTGTTAATTTTATGGCTTGGCCCGGCTAGACAATATGTTTCCGAGCGCCGTCTCCACTTAACTTCAGGGAATCCTAAAATCTTTCTAATGTTATCTTACCTAAACTTTTCCATTATCTCAATTATAGAGAATTTAGCATTGGTTTTGAAATCGGTTGTGCAGATGTATATGTATATATATATATAAAGATATAGATGTGTGTGTATGTGTGTGTGTATGTATGCGTTGTAGGGGTTTGGTTGGGAGTATAAGATTTTATCGCCTATGGGGTGTGTGTGTCGCCAAGAAATGTACACTCTTCCGGTATATCTTCGGACGTTTGAAAATACGCACTCTTTTCTCACTGAAACCCTTCTTTAAATCTTCTCTCTGTTAAATTTTAATGCCCCCTCCACCTTTGGACGTCCCTGCCTCTCTCGTCTGTTACCCCTCTATATAGATCTCAGGTCCTCCCACACTCTCACACATATACTCTCACTAATTATTCCCGGAGTTGTTTTTCTGTTTTCTTTTTGAATCTGTAGGTCTGATGAATGGGATCGTTCTTACGATTCCAATGGAATAAATTATGACCATGGAATATTAGTGTTTAAGTCTTTTTATTATATCCTTACTCTGTCCTGGACATCGAGTTCTACCTGGATCATATCCTCTTGGAATTATTTTTATACATATATGCATGTGTATATATAATTGCATATGTATGTGTATATTTACCACTAATATTGTCTCTCTCTCTCTCTCTCTCTCTCTCTCTCTCTCTATATATATATATATATATATATATATATATATATATATATATATATATATGTATGTATGTATGTATGTATGTATGTGTATGTCTATATGTACATGATTGATTGATTTGTTTTTACATGTTAGCAACCTTTTGCATGTTGTTTGGAGCCAGGAAATATTTTTAGATTATAAGAATTTTTTTAGAGATAATTGTTTACTGATACTAATTAACCCATAGCTGCGAGAGAACAGGTGGATTCATACCTTTCCCAAGTATTTGCACATAACTGAATATAATGAACGTGATTAGAGTTGGAACTTGGCTCTCCAATTTCCAATTCTAAGCTATTATCCATTACACTAACTGCACACCCAGTCTTACAGCCCCTTGTATTTCTGAAGCAGTCACCCATTTATGTACTCGCCAAGCTTGTTGTTGCTTAACTTTGGTTATCATATGAGAACTGGTGTAAAAATGTCATATTGTCAGCAGTGTCTGTATGAGTGGGCATGTAATTATGCATTCTTTTATTTTCGTTCTTGGACATTCTTTCTTTATTCTGTTACATAAGCTTTCCACCAGGTGGCGCCATCTGGCTTTATTGTTGCTGCACATTCAGCTAAATTCTTTGTTGGAGATCGTAGATCCTGAAATGACATACAGATTCCAGTTAATGCGTGGAGGTGACTGACAGGTGACCTCAGTTGCCTGTATGCAAAGAACGTGCAACATAAATACTTGAAATAAACTACCCTTTGTATTGTGTGTGTGAGTATCTGTACATACACCTAAACAAATTAATCAATAATTTTGAAGACTAATGTTGAAAATAATTTCTTATTTTATACAAAAAATATTTTACATCCAATTTCTTTCCTTGTTAATACATTTAATTCAGTAATGAATATTAGTTCTTTAGTTTTAATAATAACCCTGCCAGTCCAGGCATTCAGAGTTAGAACTCCCTATCATGTATACAGAGTTGATTCATCCATATTCCCTTTATATTCCATTAGTAGAGAAGAAGTTCCATCTGGACAGCTCCTTCCCAAGAACTCCTACATTGTGGAAAAGACTTCTGAGTGGATGCTTCTCTGAACTTAATATTCACCTCTTTAAGTATAGAATAAACCATTATCTTGCCTCTATCTATAAAAGACAGGATGTGTGTGTGTGTGTGTGTGTAACGAATGCACGGCCGCAATTTTCGACGGATTTGCACCAAAATTTACATGCACATGCTCCAAGTTAGTGGAAAAACCAAGACCAACTTTGCATTTCCCAACTCCCATCGATAGTGGAAATAATTGATTTTTTCATGCTTCTACGGCAGTTTTCATGTAGTTTGCGGCCATTTTCTACTGGCCAGAGTGAGAGCCTATAGCTGGCTGCCACGAATAGGCAGGTAGATTCTATTGGCCAGCATGAGAGCCAACAGCTGACTGACATGAATGTTAACTAGCATGCTAGCATGCCAAAAAATCAATAGCTGCATTCGTCACAAGTGGGAAAAATTTAAATCTGCATGGCACTTTACTCCAATTGGATCATTCGCTTGCTTAAAC
Organism: Acanthosepion esculentum; assembly: GCA_964036315.1. Taxonomy (NCBI): domain Eukaryota; kingdom Metazoa; phylum Mollusca; class Cephalopoda; order Sepiida; family Sepiidae; genus Acanthosepion; species Acanthosepion esculentum. The sequence continues at coordinate 103,953,500 of OZ038499.1, forward strand.
TCAACGTTGATTCTGATTCCGAAGAAATGGGTTGGGTGTGAAAAAATATTTGTTGTTAACATTCTTTTTTCATTTGGTTTTTCCAGTTACGAGTCCTTTTTTAAAGCTGATCATTTTGTGTTCATTTTGTTTAGTTCTTTTTTCGTAACAGATTTAATGTTTAGTATAGAGCTTAGAAAAGATTTGCAGTGTGAGATAGGCAAGAAATAAGGCATGTAGCAACATCAGCATGACAAAGGGCACTCCTTTAAAGGCAAGGAAGGGCAAAAATATTTTAAGTCAAGTTATAGCGATTGCTGTATGAGTCATACAATTTTTGAATCAAGCATGGGCAATGCTGGGCCATGCTGCTAGTATTATTATAAATTTACTACAGAAGACTTAGAAATCAATGCAATTCATATATTTTTGCCTTATTACATATACTCTTTTGCCATAGCAAATTTACCTAATTCCATAAATTGTCCAGCATTGTTCTGATATCTAGAAATTTATATATTTATCTAGGAATGTCACCCATTTATTCTTAATTAGCCTCATTTTCATTTTGTTTTGATACAGGTTCTTTACATATCTCCTTTGAATATTTTTATCATTACTTCATATCCTTATAAACTGCACTTTTTATACCTTTCTCTTATGTAAGGCATGAATCCCTCTCTTCCCCTCAGCTATGGTTTAAATAGTAGTTGTATTTGAAAAAATTTTTATTATAATAAAAAAAAATTGTTAATGCATTATTCAGCCTCAAAAAATAAAGAATTATTCTTACGATCAAAAATTTGTCTCAGCTTAAATAACTCAGAAAGATTTGATAAATCATCAAAAACAAATAATCAATCAATTTTCCTCTTATAATCATATATCAGCCTCATTCAGTAACCCTCTACCTGAAGTGGCTCTTAGTCCTTTTATTGGGTGGATATTTATTTAGTAAAAAATCCTAAACTACATAAAATTTCAAACATTCAACTTCATGGTCATGAACGGTGTTTCTCCCACAAAAGTTAACTTTTCAAAAGACCAATGTTGTATACCAGTTCTGTTGTTCCTTTTTACTGTGTTTTAGTTCATAACACCCCCCCACATATATCTATCTATCTATATATCTATCTATCTATATCTCTATCTATCTATCTATATATATATATATATATATATATTGATAATATTAGTGGTCAATATACATATAAATATGTAAGCAAATATGTGGATGTAGATCCGACGGTATGATGAAAATGTGGAAAAGACAAAGCAAAAACCGAATATGTGAGTTTACTGTTTTTTATTTAGTTTTTGTTTTTGTTTTTCTGTCGACGTCAGAAGTTTCGGTCTAATAGACCTTCTTCAGGACATGGTGAAGGGAGACATATTTATATTAAATTTAGGTTAAATGAAGAGACGATATATACAGGACTAGTCAGAAGCAGAAAAACTGAAATTCTAAAGTCAGAGTATTCTTTCTTGGAGTCGGATACGCTGGCGCCGCGTGGGCGGGGCTGCAAAAACCTGCTCCCAGGGAAGAGACTTATATATATATATATATATATATATATATATATATATATATATATATATATATACATATACATATATATATATATATATGTATATACATATACATATATATATATATATGTATATACATATACATATATATATATATATATATATATGTATATACATATACATATATATATATATATATGTATATACATATACATATATATATATATATATATATGTATATACATATACATATATATATATATATATATACACATATATATATATATATATATTTATTTATATAGATACATACATATATATATATATATATATATATATATATATATATATATATATATACATACATACATACATACATATATATATATATATATATATATATATATATATATATGTATGTATCTATATAAATAAATTCCCTAGAGGATAGAATCCAGGTAGAACTCAATGTCCAGGTCAGAGTAAGAATGTATCCACACGTTTCTGGTGTTTGTTTTTTAATTTTAATTTAGGTCAGCGAGTTGAAATAATAATAATTTATATTTATCTGTATCCCACTCATTTAGACCGTTATTTAACTCCTCTCTTTAAAACTTCTCTCTGTTAAATTTTAATCCCCACCTTTACCTTTAGGCCTTCCTGTTCTTCTTTCTTCTATTACACCCTCTCTCTAAAGCTTTCATACATTTCCCTCTCACACTTGTTTCCCACTCCCACACATACACTCTCACTAAAATTTTGTTTTTTATACCCGGAATTATATTTTCCGATTTCTTTTTGAATTTGTAGGTCTGATGATTTGGATCGTGATTACAATTCCAATGTAATAAATTATAACCGTGGAATATTAGTGTTTGAACCTTTTATTATATATATATATATATATATATATATATATATATATATATATCATACCATAATATTCTTCTCAAGAAGATTGACCTCTTATCTCTCCGAGTAGTGCCACATGTAAATATATAACACAATTCTTTTTAATTTCTAACAAATTTTGGTTGACAATACAAGACTGTCACTCCAACTGTAGAAAAAGAAAATGATTACAAACCTTGGATGTCGATTGCACCAAACAAAAATAACCGACTGTCAGTAAAATTTGTTTCAGTCTCAGAGCACATATGTTAAAATGCTTTTTAACTGGAAGGTCAATTTATGCCTTTAACAACATCAACACTACAATCGCTATATTTACCAAAATTCCACAAAAATATCTTGAAATACTAAAGAGTAAATTCATTCAATAAAATCACCATTGGCTTCAACCACGGCCTCCAGATAGGGTGCGATGGATAAATTGTCATCGGAATTAGACAAAAATGAAAATAACACTGCCATCTCATTTTAACAGATATATTTACCAAAATTACACAAAAATATCTTGAAATACTAAAGAGTAAATTTATTCAATAAAATCGCCATTGGCTTCAACCATGGCCTCCAGATAGGGTGCAATGGATAAATTGTCATCGGAATTACACAAAAATGAAAATAACACTGACATCTCATTTTAACAGATATATTTACCAAAATTACACAAAAATATCTTGAAACACTAAAGAGTAAATTTATTCAATAAAATCACCATTGGCTTCAACCACTGCCTCCAGATAGGGTGCGATGGATAAATTGTCATCGGAATTATACAAAAATGAAAATAACACTGACATCTCATTTTAACAGATATATTTACCAAAATTACACAAAAATATCTTGAAATACTAAAGAGTAAATTTATACAATAAAATTACCATTGGCTTCAACCACAGCCTCCAGATGATTTCAGAATCTCTTGCAACACTTCTGGACTGTGTCCTCCTTTAAGTTGGTGAATGCTTTCATAATCCTTGCCTTCAGTTCATCTTTGGTGTTACAAGGAGTTTTGTTGGTCTCTTGCTCAACTGCACCCTCACTCATAATAATCAAGGGGGCTGCAGTCTGGGGAGTTAAGTGGCCAGATGTAAGGGGTGATGTGATTGCAGAAATTGTCTGACAGTCATGACTGGGTTTTCCTGCTTGTCTGGCATGATGCAGAGTTCTGTTGCCAGACATATAATCTTCCAGTAGCCACCCTATTGATCCAGGGTAGCACTACCTCCCCAAGGCACTTGATCTAGACCCCCATGTTGAGACTGAGGTCCTCACTAACAAATTTCAGAGTTCTTTTCTAATCGGAATGATCAGAGTGAATTTTCCAAGCTGCCATACCTTCGTAAACATCATTAGACTCATCTAACTCTTTCCGAATCCTCTGCACTGTCCTCTGAAATGTTTGTATTAGAGCTTCTGGCACAAGTGCCAAGCAGTACAGCATGCTCTTTCCAAGTTTCTGGCAGAGTGAATTGAATCATGGTGCTCTTTTTCTTACAGATGGTGCCCAACTGATCCTACTGTACTGTGCAGTCAACATAAACAAACAACGCGCATACCCAAAATTAAAAATATGAAAGGTCAACAATTTAGCCATCGCACCCTGTATATATATATATATATATGTAAGAACTTTGGTATTTTCCAATGAGAATTGATTCAAACAAAACTTAAAATACCAAAGTTCTGTCTTTTTATTTGTTTTCTCTCAATCTCTGATGAAGATTTAATAAAAGTGAAACATGTCAGATTGATAAATACTTCCTGTTCGTTCTTTTATTTTATCATCCTGTCAGATTCCAATCAATATCTGATCTGCATTTAATCTTCACCAGACACACACAAGCACACGCACATATAAATATGTATATAAATAAATAGTATGACAAATTGGAAAAACATTTTGGGATGCATTTCTTCTATTAGGACAGATGAAATGCGTCACAAAACCTTTTTCAAATTTGTCATACTATTTTTCTAAATAATGTTGATATAATATTATACAAAATTAAATATATATATATATATATATATATATATATATATATATATATATATATATATATATATATATATTTAAAGACATTTATATATATTATGTTTAACGTTCTTTTTATAGATACAAGTATTTAAGCAAATGCTCTGTTTTTATAATAAACAGTATTAAATAACATTTACCGGCCTGAATGTCCGAGAAATTTTAATACTGTTTATTATAAAAACTGAGCATTTGCTTAAATACTTGTATCTATAAAAAGAACGTTAAACATAATATATATAAATGTCTTTAAATAAATTGTCGGACTATGTCCAATTCAAATATATATATATATATATATATATGAAATTAATGTATTTATTTTTAAGCCAACATTTTTTATTATTTCAAATGTTATTTTTAGTAGAAGCCCATGTGTGAAATAGAGGTTTTATCTTCAGCAGGGTAACTGAATCTTGCTGAGCCATGATGCTCTCTGTGCTGTGGACCTGCATGCATTAGATCCCACAGATACAGTGGTTTCTCGTCCAAAGGGAGCTGCAGGTGAAAGCCCTGCTGGAGAGCATATTTACTAAGTTTCTCAATTGTACAGGCCAGCAGATCTAATACACACTGCTTAAAATAAGGAAAAAAAAACTGGGTGTCTATTTCAAACACAGATATCCACTAAAATAATGAGTGAAATGATATATACTTTTCCTACTTCTATAAATGTTATTTTGTAGAGATCCATTTTGAGCAGATGCCCTGTTTTGATTTTTTAACATTTTGAATTATATTTTCTGACCTACACAATTGAGAAATTTAGTACATGCACATTTCATCAGGGTTCAAACCTGCCCCTGCTCCATTTGTAGAACAAGCCAGCATCTGAACCAGTATGTTTATATATATATATATATATATATATATATAAGCATACTGGTTCAGATGCTTGCTTGTCCTATATATATATATATATATATATATATATATATATATATATATATATATATATATATATATATATATATAAATAAATGGGCAAGATATATATATGTATATATATATATATATATGTATGTGGGCAATATATATATATATATATATATATATATATATATGTATGGGCAATATATATATATATATATATAAATACATATATATATATATATATATGGGCAAAATATATATATATATATAAGCATATTGGTTCAGATGCTTGCTTATGAAGGTGTTAAGCTTAATATTACTAGACATATTAAAATACTAAAGCAAAGAATAAAAAGGGAAGGAACCGGTTTCGCTCCCGCTCTTCAGGCTTCTACGGGAGATTTTAATGTAATTAAAAAACAGAATATGCAATGAAAAAGGAAATGAGTGTGAGGGGGAGAAAAAAAAATAGGAGCTAGAGGCAAATGACAGCCAGCCCCAACAGACACTCACACTGTTTACACACACACATATATATATATATATATATATATATATATATATATATATGTATATGGGCAATATATACATATATATATATATATATATGTATATGGGCAATAGATATATATATATATATATATATATATATATATATACATGGGCAAAATATATATATATATATATATATATATATATATATATATATATGGGATATATTATAAGATCAGAATTATTGGGACTGTTGCTATGGTAAAATATGTAGATTGAAACTGCTTGGCACAGATTGACCTTATTTTCTGTTGCACATGCATAATAACATATAATGTTCTCACTTGTTTCTTTTGTTTAAAGCAGTGCTTGGAAGGAAAGTGTGTAGTGTGTGGTCATCTCACCACACCACAGTGGTACCATCTGCGACCATGTCTTGTGCAGCAATCTTTAGTTAAGAACAACATTCCCCTGCTTTGAAAATCACTATATTCCCCAGATTTTGCTCCTTGTCACTTTTTCATCTTTCCAAATATTAAATCCCATTTGGAGCAAACAAGATATGAAGACGTTGAATAAATCCAAGTAAAGGCAATAAGGCGGCTGGATAAAGGTTTAGAAGAGGACTACTTTGAAGGAGATTAAATGCGGAATTGATATGTGTTGTAGTTTTCTTTTTATAGCAGCAGTCCCAATAGGTTTTGATCAAACCTCATATATATATATATATATATATATATATATATAGGGTGACCCCAAAAAATGTGAACTTTTTAACAATCCAATAAAACCAAGAGTGATGGAAGAAAAATATTTAATTCATAGTAATTGAAACCTTAAAACATGCCATTTAAGAAACAATGATGGAATTTTCATTTTTTTAAAATTACGTCCTGTAGATGGCGTCCTCCTGTACGAATGCATTCTTGAAATCTGCTGTTGAGATTCCTCATTGACTGCTGCAACATCTCAGCTGGGATACTGTGAATTTCATTCTTGTTACTAAAATGGCGAAATGTTTACTTGCTCAAGGTCACTGTCTCGCAGTGTTGCCACTTGCTCATGTCTGGCAATAGGCACTTCAAAAATTCCCGTTTTTTGGGGTAACCATATATATATATATATATATATATATATATATATATATATATGTATATTTGTCATCCAAGACAGACGGTTTCACTGTTTCACAGCTCATCAGTGTGGCTAACGTCCGGTTGCCTCAAGCTAGGATCGAAACCCGACTGAATTTGCGTCAGTCGGAACTTCTACCACTAAGCCGTCAGCGCACGGTACGGGATGAAGGTGAATTTTAGCGTCTTTATTTTTAGATTTAGATAAACACACAGTGACTGACAGTGAATCAATTCTGCCGAAGAGTCGTGCAATGTTAGCTTAAATAGTCACTGTTTACAAATATATATATATAATAATTATAATATTTTTTTTTAAAATATGATTCCTTCGCTACATAAGAGTTCTCATGTTTCAAAAGCGAGAGCCGAGACCCCTAATATAATTTTTAAAATTATGTTGAATTAAGGTGTCTGGTCACGCTTCCTCATCAAGCGAGAATTTGGAAATAAGCTATCTTATGGTCAGCGCGTGTTAGAAAATATTTTATATATATATATATATATATATATATATATATATATATATATATATATATATATATATATATAAAATATTTTCTAAAGAATTAATGAATATATTTTGAGTCCAACAATTTTATTAGTTCAAATATTTACAGTGGACTCTACATATTTGAAATAGATACTGGATTTTTATTTATTTATTAAACAGTGAAATCTTAGTAAAGAAAATCTGTTCTCCAGCCAGGATCGAATTTGTATTCCCCTTAGTAGGGAAAACCACTGTTTGACTTGGTGTGCTTTACCACTCAGCCACGAAGAATGTCACAATAAGCAGGTCTCTATTGACCCTTTTTAAGGAAAGCACATCCTCTCCACCCACATTATTTTTTCTCAGTCTTCATATCTACTTCAAACATTATTATACTGGAAACTTTATATTTGAGATATTGACCCCATTTTTGTTTTATTATTAAACAGTGCATATTATGTCCGTCAGTTTGCACATTTGAGTCATATTAAAGAAAATATGTTCTCCAGGTGAGGATTGAACCAGTGTTCATGTCATCTCTTCAGGTGATAAAGCTGATTGTTTTGACAATAAACTCTCCCTAAACTCTACTCTTGACTCTTATAGACCCGATCGTATCTCGGTAATAGTTCTTAAAAATGTGCTCCTAATCTGCCTCCTGTTCTCTCTAAAATCTACAATGAATGTCTCCTTATCTGTCTATATTTCGGAGATGAGGTATTATGTACACTATTTACATTATTCAGACTATTGTCCTCATCTTTGTCGCCATATTTATCACAATGTTTCGGCCTTTCAGTATCTGTCTATATTTCTGAGATGAGGTATTATGTAAACTATTTACATTATTCGGACTATTGTTATCATCTTTGTCGCCAATGGCCGAAACGTTGTAATAAATATTACAACGTTTCGGCCATTGTACGCTCCAGCCTTCTTCAGTATCTGTCTATATTTCTGAGATGAGGTATTATGTACACTATTTACATTATTCGGACTATTGCCTGGGAAATAAACAATTGATTAGCTGAGGCAAAGATTCCTACCGAAATTGAAATTCTCATTACATTCTGTATTAACTGCCAGGTGTATTTTGTACGTCCACCTGAAGAATGTAAATGTGCAGGTAGTGTAATAGATACCAACATAGAAAGCGGCATCAGAAAGCCAACTTCAAATTGCATTTACTTTTGCAGAATGTGGAGGTGTGTAATGAATTGTGGTTTGGAAGGAAAAAGTAGTAGGGCTGAGATGAGGTATTATGTACACTATTTACATTATTCAGACTATTGTCCTCATCTTTGTCACCATACTTATTACAATGTTTCAGCCATTTTATGCTCCGGCCTTCTTCAGTATCTGTCTATATTTCTGAGATGAGGTATTATGTACACTATTTACATTATTCGGACTTTTATCCTCATCTTTGTCGCCATATTTATTACAACGTTTAGGCCGTTGTATGCTCCGGCCTTCTTCAGGTGGTTGGAATGTCGAACTGAATCCTTTATTTCACTCATTGGGGTAGACTGTTCTAGTTCAACGTGCCATGTCTAATGGATGTCAGTTATCAGTTATCTCCTGCTTAGTTCCCTCTTCAAGTTCTCCACTGCCTTAACCAGGTATTGAACTCACACTCTTTGGGTTCTGTCACTGGACTAACACCTCAAGGGCACATGGCACAGTCTCATTGATTCATGCTTTTCTGCTCGTTGGAAATCTTGCTCTGTTGTTCCGGTCTTTAAGAACTAATGTGAACCATCGGACTCTTCGAACTATTGTCCTGTTAGCCTTGTACCTTTTGTTTTTTGGCAAACTACTAGAGGTCCAATTCAATTCTTAATTGGTTAAGCATATCACATTGCAAGGCCTTCTTTCAAACAAACAATATGGCTGGTGTACTAATGATTAAGAGTCCATCAAAATTTATATAAGACTGGTGGTGCTCAGGCTGTTGCTTTGGACACATCTTGAAGGCATTTGACAGGGTTTGGCATACCAGTCTTCTTCACAAGTTGAAAGGTTATGGTGTTTCCAGATAAACATTTGAACTGAATGAGAAAGGTATGAATCCTCTTCTTTTTCCCCACCCCAGCTATGGGTAAATAGCAGGACAGACCGGGTTCTATAACCTTGGATGGCAACTGGTCTACTGCAGAAAGAAATGGCAACCTACTGTGGGAAAAAAATCTGCCTCCTCAGTCATGTATTGAAAGATACATGATTGCCTAAGTGTGTATCATGCATGGCACATAACTGACTGAGATACATCTGAGCATAATTAAATAGATAAATTTAAATAGATTAAATTTAACCGATAAATTTAATAAATAGATAAATATTTAATTAATATATAAATATATAAATAATAGATAATAGATTATAATAAATAAATAATAGATAATAAATAGATAAATATTTCATTAATATAATAAATATTTAATAAATATTTAATTAGATACATATGAACAGTGATAGATAGACATGTACATAGCTATATACATAGATATGAAGATCGATCTGATTTGGCTTACATAGCTATGAAGATAGCTAAATGTGATTTTTGACTTAGATAGTTATGAGCTTAATGAGGGAGATACATATATATAGACTTGGATAGACAAAATATACAAAATATAGACTTGGATAGACAAAATATACAAAATATAGACTTGGATAGACAAAATATACAAAATATAGACTTGGATAGACAAAATATACAAAATATAGACTCAGATAGACAAAAAAATTTTTGTCAAATATATCTTTGATACTTATAATTTTTCCTACTAATATTATCAGTTTTGGAGCCGATCTTTATTTTTCCTGAGAATTGCTTTCTTTACACATTTCTTTCTAAAGGTCCCAGTATGTTTCTCATGCACCAGCTGCTATAATATTTTTAAAGACTTCGAAGTGTTTTGGTGATTGTCAGTTAGAAGTTGAAATCTACTGAATGGCAGAGAAAGTGAATTGACCAGGGAATGAGAAAGGTCAGGAAAGCTAGCCATTGGGCATTGACATTATGTATAAACCAGTCATGGCCATCTGTTACATCTCAAGGCAAAACCCTAAGTACTCTAAGGCAGATAGAATTTCATGACTGAGATGGGAAGAATTGCAATATCTTAAGTGTATGTACTTATATCGGCATCAGACATTCAATAAACTAATATTTAATTTTATCTCATACAAGACACAGAGACATTAAATCCAGCCTCAAATTTTTTATGACCTGCTAAGTTGTTTGATTGATTTTGTTATGCAATATATGAATTGTGAGTTTGCCGTACTTTTTAAAATAGCAGCCTTATCTTAGAAAGAGTTGTTGGTTGATTTTGTTTCACAATATATCAATTGTGAGTTTGCTGTTCTTTTTGAAATAGCAGCCTTATTTTAGAAAGAGTTGTTCGTTGATTTTGTTTCACAATATATCAATTGTGAGTTTGCCATACATTTTAAAATACCAGCCTTATCTTAGAAGGAGTTGTTGGTTGATTTTGTTTCACAATATATCAATTGTGAGTTTGCCGTACATTTTAAAATAGCAGCCTTATCTTAGGAAGAGTTGTTGGTTGATTTTGTTTCACAATATATCAATTGTGAGTTTGCCGTACATTTTAAAATAGCAGCCTTATCTTAGAAAGAGTTGTTGGTTGATTTTGTTTCACAATATATCAATTGTGAGTTTGGCATACTTTTTAAAGTAGCAGCCTTAACTTAGATAGAGTTGTTGGTTGATTTTTGTTTAACAGCGTATCCACCTCTATGTGTTATTAAATGCTGAAATCTAAATATTTTGAACCCGATTTTGTCTTCAACTACAGATAAAATATATTGTTGCTATAAACTTTATTATCGATAATTCTACTATAAATATGTACCATTGGTGTATTTTTTATATATAAAAATGTATTGCTGGTATTTTTAAATATATTGTTGCTATAAACTTTATTATCGATAATTCTACTATAAATATGTACCATTGGTGTATTTTTTATATATAAAAATGTATTGCTGGTATTTTTAAATATAAAAATGTATTTTTATACTTTCATAGTGTTTTGTTTTTGTTTGGGGGTTACACTATTTGCACATGACATTATAAATATGAATGCTTATAGTATAAATATTGACTACGCTTAGCTTAAAATGCCATGAGGACTCAACACTGAGCTATCTAGTTATAGCTAAACTGACCAGTTTATAATACTAGTTAACTAATCATTACCGATTGGTGTGTATATGTATATATATATATATATATTTTTTACGTTATATTTTATAGATAAAATTTATTTAAGTAAATGCTCCATTTTTTTTAATTAAACAGTATTAATTACATTTACCAGCTTGAAAGTTTGAGAAATTTTGTAGAAATTATGTGCTTCTTTGTCAGGAATCGAACCTGTAACCCTTAATGGGAAACAACATTTGATCTGATGTTCTGTTAACCATTCAGTTACAAAGATAAACAGTAAAATGGGACTTTGCTAACCATATGCTTCTTTGAGGCTTAATGGTTAACAGCACATCAGATCAAATGATGTTTTCTATTCAAGGTTACAGGTTCGATTCCTGTTGGAGAAGCACATGATTTCTATGACATTTCTGGAAAATATTAACAGAATATATATATATATATATATATATATATATATATTTATTTATTATATATATATATATATATATATATATATATATATATATATATATATATATATATATTGCTGGTAGTCTATGCTTTAAAGAAATTCAAAAAATTGTACTCACTAGTACAGATCACGCATTATGAAAAACTTTATATATATAAAATGTCTGTAATCTTGGGGTTTTTGTTTTTGATGTAATGAATATGCATACACCTGGGTTCCCCCTCACAGTAATATGATTGGCTGGTGTCAGCCATAAATACAGCCTGATTGGAGGTACATTGAAGACGCCATTGGACTACGCCATTGACTAAGCCATTGACGACACCTATTGGCCTATGCCTATTGCCTGCGACTGCGACGAGCACCAGTCGATTACGGCTACCTGCGAGATTGTCCTACCCGGTTACAGTAGCCAAAACCACTTTGCTACTTCGAACATATACATCCCTTTCTAGGACATATCAGTTGGCGACGAGATTCGAAACGACCTCACAAGTTAAAACAATAGAAAAAAAATACAGTCAACAACATTTACTAACGAAGAACGTTAGAAAGACGTGTTCGACGTTTACAGAAAGTAAATAATTTTTTCCCTTATTTTTGTTTTAACGCTTATTAACGAGGAACGTTAGAAAAGGAGACACTTGTGCAACGCTTGCAGAAAGTAAGAAATTGCCCCCCCCCCCCCGTCTGGTTTGGACTTAGAAAATTTTATTGTCTACATAAATTGGAGCAAAATTTTTTCTTGTGGATACGTTGGCAGAATGGAACAAATTGCAGAATTATCTAAGGTGCTACAAGTCACTTTACTGCAACAATTCCAAACAACGACAACAATTCCAACAACAACAACAATTTATGCAGCAACAAGAAAGGTTTGGAAAATTATTCAAACAACCGGCAAAAGACAATAAATCACTTTGGGGAGACATATTATAGAACAACAAAAGAATCGGGTTCTAGATTTTTTTCTGCTGATGAAATTTCAAATTCACTCTCTGAATTTAAATCCGACCCTGACAGTGGTTCAACGTTTCCAGCTTATTTTTGTAGGTTTGAAACAATATTTACGAAAAGATGCGAACAATGGTCCGACGAGGAAAAAATCACTCTATTGTTGCAGAAGTTGGGAACAGAAGAAAATACAAAATATGCGAATTTAATCCTCCCAAAGAAGCCAGAAGAAATGACATTCAGCGAAACAGTAGAAATTTTGTTGAAAAATTTCCATAATAAACATAGTCTGTTTCATACTCGATACAAGTGTCTAAATATCGCAAAACAAGAGGAGGAGGATTTTGTCACGTATGCAGGTATGGTTAACGCACAGTGTGAAGCGTTTAAATTAAAGGAATTGTCAAGCGACATATTCATTGTCTAATTTTTGTGCAGGGTCTAACGACACCGAAGGATAATGAAATTAGATCAAGAATCCTCACTATCATGGAACAGGATCCAAAGATTACGCTACAAAAAGTAACGGAAGAATGTCAGCGACTTATAAACATAAAAAAGATAATACTCGGATTGAGGAGAAGAGCATTTTGCGAGTACAAACTGTAAGACAACAGAAGTGGATACAAAATAAAGAAAGAAAAATTATATGCAGTTCGTGTGGAGGACAGCATATAAAGAAGGGTTGTTTCTTTAGGGATAAAAAATCTTTTAATTGTGGGCGTGTAGGCCATAAAAGTTCCCATTGTTGGGCAAAACAGAGAAAAGTAAAATCAAAGTTTCAAACAAAAGCGAACGTAGTTTTGTCTAAAAACGAAATTGAGGAGGGTCAAAGAAGAAAATACCTCAATGTAAAAATAAATGGGCTGACCGTAAAATTATGACTCGATTCAGGAAGTGATATCTCTGTGATAAACGAGCAAACATGGAAAAAAATCGGTTACTCACCGTTGACTAACATAGACAACATTGCCAGGGAAGTGTCAGGAAAAAGACTTAAGTTTAGAGATGAATTAATATGTAACATTTCGTTCATGGGAAAAATTCACAAATCGAAAGTGTATGTGCTCCCTGGTTCAGTAAACCTCTTTGGTTCAGACTGGATTGTATTGTTTAACTTGTGGGAATTACCGGTAAATTCTTTCTGTAACATGGTTAACGTCATAGAAAACTGTAAGACGAAGCTAACAGAAATATTTATTACGGATTTGAAAAGCAAGTTCCCTCGCGTTTTTTCAGAAGGTCTAGGTCTGTGCACGAAAACAGAAGTCAACTTCGAATTGAAAGAAAATGTTAAACCAATCTTTAAACCAAAGAGAAAAGTACCATTTTCGGCACTAGACTCAATAAATGAGGAATTAGAAAGGTTGGAGAAAATTGGTGTAATTTCAAAAATCGATTACTCGGATTGGGTGTCTCCAACCGTATATATAAAAAAGAAAAACCGAAAAATCAGAGTGTGTGCTGGCTTCTCGACAGGCTTAAATGACTGTTTGAAAGACCATGCGTATCCTCTACCGTCTCCGGGGGATATATTCACTAAATTAAACGGAGGTAGGGTGTTTTCAAAGTTGGATTTATCGGAGGCTTACCTTCAGGTTAAAGTCAGTGAAGAATGTTCGAAGTACCTGACAATAAACACGCATAAAGGGATTTTTAAACTAAATCGTCTCCCTTTTGGATTGAAGGTAGCCCCAAGCCTATTCTAGAAAATAATGGACACAATGTTGGCTGGTATGGAGTATGCAATCGCATGCTTAGATGACATTTTGATTAAAAGTGAAAACGAGGCCCAACACAAAACGCATATTAGAGCAGTATTTCAGAGAATTGAAGAATACGGGTTCAAGCTGAGTGCTGAAAAATGCGAGTTCTTCTTAAAGAAGATAAAATATTTAGGGCAGATCATTGACAGTAAAGGAAGAAAACTGGATCCAGAAAGGGCTGAGTATATAAAAAATATGCCAGCACCTGATAATGGGGCTAAACTCCAGACGTTCTTGGGATTAGTAAGTTACTATAGCATTTATAGCCCAAAAATGTATGATATGAGAGCTCCTTTAAATAATTTGGTGAAAAAGGGCGCAAAGTGGATATGGTCGAAAGAATGCAAACAGGCTTTTTAAAAAAATAAAAAGCTGTCTGTTAGCAGACCTATCGTTAGCGCATTTTGACCCGAAGAGGAAAATCATTGTAGCAGCAGAATGCCAGTAATGAGGGACTAAGTGCGGTATTGCTTCATAAATTCGAGGACGGATCTACGAAGCCAGTAGCACATGCCTCGAGAACGTTACTGCCCGCGGAACGAAGTTACAGTCAAATCGAAAAAGAGAGTTTAACAATAATCTACGCTGTAAAAAAATTTCACAGGTTTCTATACGGAAGAGAATTTACTCTGCAAACAGACCACAAACCGCTGTTAACAATATTTGGTTCAAAAAAAGGTATACCAACTCACACGGCAAATCGACTACAGCGTTGGGGTATAATTCTATTGAATTATAATTTCAAAATAGAATATGTGCCTTCAAAGAAGCTAGGTCACGCCAATGGGTTGTCGAGGTTAATACCTAAATATACGGAACCACTGGAAGAAACAGTAATAGCGAATGAAAGAAGTATTCAGAAATTTTTGGCAGTTATAGAATTACACCAAACCCGAATACGACGTCAGGGTTATCACCAGCAGAGTTAATGTTTGCGAGAAAAATACGCTCGGTGTTCGACAGGCTGTTGCCTAGTCCAGCGAAGAAAACTGCTAAAAAAAAAAAACAGATGATTAAAGCGTATAAGCCAGGTGACAAAGTTTTTTTTCAAGAACTTTAGGAATGGAAAAATGTATTGGGAAGAAGAATTGACAACCAAAAGAATTGGACAGGTCATATATGACATAAAAGGGGAAAAAATTTTGGTGCAAAAGACATTGGAATCAACTGAGACCCAGACACACTACAGAGGTCACGGAAAATACCGAAGAGATTCCAATGGAAGTCTTGTATGACGCATTTGAAATTCCCGTTCCAGTAAGTCAACATTCGCCAATGGAGGTATCCCCAACCTCAAGGTCAGAGGTACCAGTGTGTCAAACGCCACCACTACAAGGAGGATTGAGGCGAAAAGGACTTAGGAAAAAAGTTAATCGATTAAGTCCAGATCCTAAAAAGAGAAAATATTGAAGCTGAATTTTACGGGGTCAGCCATAAATACAGGCTGATTGGAGGTACATTGAAGACGCCATTGGACTACGCCATTGACTAAGCCATTGACGACGCCTATTGGCCTACGCCTATTGCCTGCGACTGCGACGAGCACCAGTCGATTACGGCTACCTGCGAGATTGTACTACCCGGTTACAGTAGCCAAAACCACTTTGCTACTTCGAACAAATATATCCCTTTCCGGGACATATCAGTTTTTGACAAAAATGATCAGTGGAAAATAACATGATTTCATTTTTGACCATAGCTCTCTGGTTGGGACCCGGAACAAAATGTGCATACAACAGAAATCAAAGGAAAGAAGAAGAAGAAGAAGAAGAAGAAGAAGAAGAAGAAGAAGAAGAAGAAGAAGAAGAAGAAGAAGAAGAAGAAATGGTGTAATGAAGTACAAATAATTATACTCACAAATACAACTCATTTATTACGAATAACTTTATCTATGTAAAAAAGTGTCTGGTTAGCAAAGTAAAATAAAAAAAAATCGTCAAAGGTGTATGCTTATGAACAGTAATTCGGACTTTGCTAACTATACGCAATGATGGTTCCCATTAAGGGTTGCAGGTTCGATTCCTGTTGGAGAAGCACATATTTTCAATGACATTTCTCAAGCATTCAGGATGGTAAATGTAATTAATACTGTTTAATTAAAAAAAACAGGGCATTTACGTAAATTGTATCTATAAAAAATAACATATAAATGGAAAACATTAAAACAATTGCCTTAATCCATTTTATAATATCTCTCTCTCTCTCTCTCTCTCTCTCTGAATATATATATATATATATATATATATATATATATATATATATATATGCATGTTTCAAAAATAATATAGACAAGTTTTGCCTATTTATTTTTAGTAAACTCCTTTCATATTGTCTGATAAGCTTAATAACATTATCATTGAAAGATGAAAGAAAATCACCATATTGATACATGTTTTTTTAATCCAATCTAAGCTTTCAGCTTACATAAGCCATTATCAAAGATGACAATTACATTTCAATACATTAAACAATACACGGAAAAAACAATAATGATAGTTTGTTTTTGTTGCATGAAAGATTTCCAAGCAATGACCATCTCGTGTATACGAGACGTGGAAGCGAAAATCTCACCGCTGCTCAAGACGTCACACATGACCACGCAAGAGTGAAAACAAGAAGTATTAAATATGGGAAGCCGTTGGTATAAACCAATGGCTTCTGTTAACAATTATAGGCATTTAAGAATATTTGTGGAGATTTCATAGTTTATTTTGTTCAGGTTAGGTTTCAACTGTTTTATGTATATAGCTTCAAGAATTTTTAGTTTTTGTTATATATATATATATATATGTGTGTGTGTGTGTGTGTGTGTGTGTGTGTGTATGTATTTGAGTAGCAACCCCAGTGTATTTAAATTGATCCTAATGGAGCTATGATCTGAGAGATGAAGAATATCAAGATGTCTTTTGTAATTGTCTCCATTTATTAAGAACATTCAGTCTGAAGAGATGAATATACAAAACTATTTACAAAATAAATTGTAACCAAAATGGATCTTTAAGGTTTTCTTCTTGACATATGAGAGGTTGCTGAAAGTTTCTGTCCTGATCATGAAAGATGATTTAAATTGGTAAGAGTAATGGTGAACATAGCCATTTCCATGCAGGAAACATTCAGCATTTATTGACTGAACAGTTCACATTACTATTAGTTGAACTTTATAAAATCTTTTTCTTAAAACAGTTTTTTGGGACATTAGACATTAGACTGCTATCTCAAAAACAAACCTAGAGTCACGGACAAAACTAACCTGGCCGTTTGTCTTGAAAAGGACCTGCTATTGGCTGTGAACTGGGACAGGAATTGGCTGGTTAACTTTAATGCCTCAAAAACAAAACTGCTCCCTATTACTCACCATAAAGAACCATCCCTGCCCCCCATAAGAACATCTGATGCTCAACTCCATGAGAGCACCTCTTTCTGACTGCTCGGTCTCACATTCACTGCTGACCTGAAATGGAACAATTACATTGAGTCAATAGCTTCATCCACTGCAAGGAAAGTTGGCTCCCTGTGCCAGAGTCGATTCTTTAAATCTACAAATCAACCACTTGCCCTTGCATGGAGTATTGCTGTCATATATGGTCTGGAGCCCCTTCTGTTTGTCTCAAGGTCCTTGATAAAATCCAGAGACGGATATGCAATGTAATTGGCCCTTATCTGGCATCTCTTCTGCAGTCGCTTTCTCACAGATGTACCGTCACCTCCCTCTGTCTTTTTTACAAATACTTTAATGGTAACCGCTCCGATGAACTGCTTTCGCTGGTTCCCGGACTTCATGAATTTAAGCGTCCAACAACTCTGGTATCTCGCTCTCACCCTTTCACTGTTGAAACTGTTAAATGTAGCCGTCTCTTCTACTCCAATAGCTTCATGTCTCACACCTCTCGCTTGTGGAACTCCCTTCCCTTTTCCTGTTTCCCTAATAGCTATAATCTCCAACTATTCAAATGTAATGTCAATCGACGTCTCCAGATGCCCTGATCTATCCCCTATCCTTCTCTTCATCCTTTCTTCTATCACTCCTATTTGCTCTCGCTCCAACTCTCTGTAACCCCTTGCGTGCTAGTGGCTTCCCACCTTGCTTGGGGTGAAATGGTTAAAAAAAATTAATGTATGTTCACAGTTGATAATGCGAAATATTTTCTATACTGAAATACGATCTTCAAGGATTTTTCTTTATATAATAGTTTTTTTTATAGTTATATAAAACGCCCAGCAAATTTAAATGTACATATATCGAAATGGATAGGGATGGAACTGATTCTCAAAAATATTTTCCCAAAGTTTTGTAAAGTAACTGGTGAAACTAAAGAATGGAGAACATCTGAATATTTGCCATAGACATAACGATAGATTATTAATAGGATTGCAACATTACATCTGTGACTGTGAACATCCTTTGGAAACACAATAATATCAGTAGATTAAATACTAGTGGGTGATAATAAAATAAGCACATCCCATCTCCTCTCTTGCTTGTAACCATCCACTTTAATAAAATAAACATTTTCAGCACTAAAGCTGAATTAGTCAAATTAGTCAAATAAAGTTTCATAATCTTCTACTTAGAGTTGTTGCTATATTACTTAATATAATGTTGCTATATAACTTAATGTAATGTTGGTATATTACTGAATGTAATGTTGCTATATTACTCAATGTAATGTTGCTATATTACTCAATGTAATGTTGCTATATTACTTAATGTAATGTTGCTATATTACTCAATGTAATGTTGCTATATTACTCAATGTAATGTTGCTATATAACTTAATGTAATGTTGCTATATTGCTTAATGTAATGTTGGTATATTAGTTAATGTAATGTTGGTATATTAGTTAATGTAATGTTGCTATATTGCTTAATGTAATGTTGGTATATTACTTAATGTAATGTTGCTATATTACTTAATGTAATGTTGCTATATTACTTAATGTAATGTTGCTATACTAGTTAGTGTAATGTTGCTATATTACTTAATGTAATGTTGCTATACTAGTTAATGTAATGTTGCTATATTACTTAATGTAATGTTGCTATATTGCTTAATGTAATGTTGCTATATTACTTAATGTAATGTTGCTATACTAGTTAGTGTAATGTTGCTATATTGCTTAATGTAATGTTGGTATATTAGTTAATGTAATGTTGCTATACTAGTTAGTGTAATGTTGCTATATTGCTTAATGTATGCATTTTTTATAAGTATCAAGAACACAATCATAAAAAAATATACTTCATATTTAACAAATAAGTCAAACCAATTCGAGATAGGTATTTAACTAAATAAAAAAAAGTGTTTAAAGTGAAGGTCTCATTCTTATGAATTCCTATGATTCATGTTACCCAGATGATCAAAAAAAATTATAGCATACATACTCCTTTTACTCTTTTCTTTATAGCTAACTATATTATGAACAAATGTCAGATGTAATTAAGGATAGAATAATAAATATCAATGTATATGCCATTTTCTAATAAGAGGCATATCGCAATGATAAAACATTCTAGTAAAGAATGATTTGGTAAAATAAATATCACTGGAAAATGGCTGGTGAGAATGTTCAGATAAGAAACGGAAAATTGCTGATCAATTTTTCTTACTTCTGTCTGCAGGAATGACATGAAGACTTAATGCCTGCCTCCTCCACAGCTGCTCAAAGCAAACGAACAAATCTATTGATTTATTCAATGGTTATCCATTGATCTCTGGTCAAAGCAAACATTCTAAAGATGTCGATCAGTTGGCAGGCTCATGAGCATAAATCCTAAAGGATTTTTCATGTCTGACTAAAAACATAAAATATGGGTCCATACATGGCAGAAACTTGCTACTATGAAAGCCAAAATATTTCCCTCCTGCATAAATTCCATATTTCATATGAAAAGTATTGTGCATGCAAACCACAGGTGACTCAGTCGAGAAAAAAGATTTTGTAAAATACAAGTGCAGCATTGTACTATGGACTAGCTCCTGGTGATCTTTTATATGCTCTGTCTTGAGTGGCTACATTGGCTTAAGGCAGATAAATTATCTTAATCAAAATATAAATGCAACATCAGTTGCCATCTTCTGTCTTCCTGAATCTGTTCTTTTATTGTCCTGTTTCCTCACAAATGTTTTTTCATTTTCTTTCACTCTCAATAACTTCTTTCATCTTAGTGGCATTGTCGTCTAATCATTTGTTAAGAAATGGCTTTTAAACTTTAATGTCTCCAAAATGAAACAGCTATCTTTTAATCATCGCAGAGAACTATTTTTGTCCTCCGTTACCATGGCTTTTGGTAATCTCCAAGAGAATAACACATTGTGCCGTTTTGGTTTCACATATTCCAGTGACAAGAAGTAGAATTAAATCAATTGCTCTGTCTACTGCTAGGAAAGTTAGTTTCCTTTGTCATGCATGGCAATTTTAGTGGTCTCATCACCTTGCATGGGGGGGGGGATGCTCAAAAGAAAAATAATGATATGAAAATGAAGTAAAGTCAAAACTCTAAGGTCTGATTTCAAAGTAAGATCTCCAATCAGGATACAAGTTTTAAACCAGATAGAACATCGTCCTGGGTAAGACAATAAACTACGTCCAACAGCAAGGCCTCGGAGGAGGTTTTCAGGAGCATGTAACCACCTCTTAATTGCTGGTGTAGAAATATAAACAGATACTGAAGGGCCGAAATGTTGTAATACCTCATCTCAGAAATATGGACAGATACTGAAAGGCCGAAACGTTGTAATAAATATGGCGACAAAGATGAGGACAATAGTCCAAATAATGTAAATAATGTACATAATACCTCATCTCAGAAATATAGACAGATACTGAAGGGCCAAAACGTTGTGATAAATATGGCGACAAAGATGAGGACAATAGTCTGAATAATGTAAATAGTGTACATAATACCTCATCTCAGAAATATAGACAGATACTGAAAGGCTGAAACATTGTAATAAATATGGTAAC
Source organism: Acanthosepion esculentum (assembly GCA_964036315.1). NCBI lineage: Eukaryota > Metazoa > Mollusca > Cephalopoda > Sepiida > Sepiidae > Acanthosepion > Acanthosepion esculentum. Next base: position 103,975,285 of record OZ038499.1, read on the forward strand.
AAAGATGAGGACAATAGTCCAAATAATGTAAATAGTGTACATAATACCTCATCTCAGAAATATAGACAGATACTGAAAGGCCGAAACTTTGTAATAAATATGACAATAAAGATGAGGAAAATAGTCCGAATAATGTAAATAGTGTACATAATACCTCATCTCAGAAATATAGACAGATACTGAAGGGCCGAAATGTTGTAATAAATATGGCGACAAAGATGAGGACAATAGTCCGAATAATGTAAATAGTGTACATAATACCTCATCTCAGAAATATAGACAGATACTGAAAGGCCGAAATGTTGTAATAAATATGTTGACAAAGATGAAGACAATAGTCCGAATAATGTAAATAGTGTACAAATACCTCATCTAAGAAATATAGACAGATACTGAAGGGCCGAAATGTTGTAATAAATATGGCGACAAAGATGAGGACAATAGTCCGAATAATGCAAATAGTATACATAATACCTCATCTCAGAAATATAGACAGACTGAGTTCACTTGTTAATGTTCTCTCCATTTTGCCATGGAACTAGCTTAGATGCAACCATCTGTTCTAGTCTAATAGTGTCTTTTCTTACATTTCTCTCTTGTGGAACTCCCTTCTGATTTCTTGCTTCCCTGCCAACTGCAATCTTCAATAATTTAAATGTAACATCAATTGCCTCATTCTTTCTTTCTGAACCCTGTTCTTTTATTCTCCTTTCTCTTCACTAAAGTCTTCTCTTTCGCTCTCAGTAATCCTTTGTATTTTAGTGACATTATCACTTTCTTTA
>OZ038499.1:103981066-103983566 GCA_964036315.1 Acanthosepion esculentum
GAGGAGTTATCATTACACTATTTACATGCAGACTATTGTCCTCATTTTTGTTCTTTCTATACAGTATGAAAGGGGCTTCTTTTTTATTAGCGAGATATGAAGGGAATGAGGATGATTTCATCTCCATTGTACCATAAAGTAGCTACAAATAACTGCATTCGGATTCACAATTATTTCTACTCAGTAGCTTCTAGAATAATTTGAAACATAACCATTACCACACACCCAACAACCATTAGGATAATACAATACATCTTACTACCCATAATGCACCATTGACCAGCATTTATAGATAATTAAGCAAAAACACAACACATGTCCTGACCATTGCATGGGACACACTGTCACTGCTTGGTGCTGACCTTTGTGTTCACTTTATATATATATATATATATATATATATATATATATACATTTCATTGAATATGAGAGACAAGGTGCTTTGATTTAGTTTTTTATACAATTTCTCATGCGATCTAATAATTATTTTTCTTTTCGGATGATAAATTATATAAAAACTGTCCGAATGTTCTTTTTTTCCGAGCGCTTTCAGCTATACTTTGAAAATGGCTAGATGTATAGCCGAAAGCACTTGGATAAAAAGAACAGTCAGACAGTTTTTATATAATTTATCATCTGAAAAGCAAAAAAAAATTATTAGATCGCATGAGAAATTGTATAAAAAACCAAATCAAAGCACCTTGTCTGTCGTATTCATAGAAATGTGCATGAAAGAAGGATTGCTGCCTAAATACACAAATATATATATATATATATATATATATATATATATATATTTGTGTGTGTTAAGTTTCAAACATAGTAAATGCAACAGTACTGTTAGCATATTACTGGAAAATTAAAAAAGAAGTTGGTAAATTCCCCAAAATTACTTGAAGCTCTTTTAAGAAAAGTAGTACGTGTCAAAATACTAATGATAGGTTTGCAATATTAAATTTGAGCAGTAATAATAGAATGCTAAATAAAAAGTCACAATTAATCGTTAGATGTAGGCATAGTATAAAATACCTGTTGTGCCACTAGTGACCTACTGCCCCCTTTTTTTTTCTCTTCATCTCCCTCTACCAGAATAGTCACCATGGTTAGTTAGGCCCACACACGGGGTTTTTCTTTGCTTATTTTCTTTACCCTGTAAGAGCAGGTGCTATGTGAGGGTTTTTCAAATTTTTTTTCCCATGATGCAATAGCTTAGGCATGGTACAATAATGGGAATAAAACGTTAGGTCTTCTCTACTTATTTCAGTTGCATTCATTTGAAGATCACTTGAGCATGAAATGACTTGAGCTGTCCTTTGTTGATTACTGACACCATGATGCATTTTTGCTCTGCCTGGGTAGTCTGGGTGGGATGTTTGCCTTTTGGTCTTTCTTTCTTTTTTTTCTTTCCATGATTTTCTCTCGTACATTCATATCTGCTCGATGTGTATCCAAATGTAAACAAATGATGTCACATGGAGAATTATTGTTTAAAAACAGCAAAAAATCGACCTTGCTAACCGAAATACTCCTCTGTGGCTCAATCGGTAAAGCAAGTCAGGCTTTATGACAGTTTCGTATAGGATACAGGTTTGATTCCTGTTGGAGGACGAAAATTTTCTATGAAAATTTCTCGAACATTCAGACTGGTAAATGTTGTTTAATACTGTTTATTATAAACAGAGCATTTACTCAAATATTTGTATCTATAAAAAGAATGTATAAACATAAAAATGTCTTAAAATAATTGGCGGACTTTAACCACTTCATAATGTGTGACGTCATTTGTTTACATTTGATACGCCATGAGCAGATATGAATGTACGTGAGAGATTCATGGAAGATTAAAGTTTAAAGACAGTAAAATCGATCTTGCTAACCTACCTCTCATCTGTGGCCGAAACAGTTAAGGCACGTCAGGCTATATGACTGTTCAGTATAGGATACAGGTTTGATTCTTGTCAGAGGACGCATATTTTCTATGTAAATGTTGTTATTACTGTTTATTATGAACAGAGCATTTACTTAAATATTTGTATCTACAAAAAGAACGTATAAACATAAAAAATGTCTTAAATATATATATATATATATATATATATATAATGTTGTAGAATAACTAGCACCCCTTCAGCACTCTAGAAGATAGCCTGGCTCAAAGCCTTAAATAGTCTACCTTTAAAGACTTCAACAGTTGATTAATAAGTTAATACTAAACTGATTAATATTCAGATTGATCTTACTTGTTAACTGTTTTGAAACTTATTGTTCTGTGTTTTTTGTATGTATCTGTTAGCACCGGATACTGGTGCTGAATAAATATATTAAGCACTCATCCTTCTCTGTGTATCATTCACCTCGACGATACAACAGATAATAATATTATTTGATAATCCATATGGATAATTCCAAAGATGATATAAATCCAAAGAGAGCTCAATGTAAGAACAGAACAAATGATAATTATAAAAGCAGAGACTTTAGAACCCATGGTAATATTTTA
>OZ038499.1:103988566-104053566 GCA_964036315.1 Acanthosepion esculentum
CTGTTGTCCTCATCTTTATTGAAACATTCACAACGTTTCAGCCATTGTATACTCCGGCCTTCTTCAGGCGATATACATTAGAATTTCAAACCGAACCCTTTATTTAGTCCACTGGGATAGATTATTCTAGTTTCATGCCTTTTTTGGATATCTCAGTTTCAGTTAAGTCCATTTAATAATTGAACTCTCCAAGATTTTGTTCACTTCTGCTGTGACTAAGTATTGAACTCACAACTCTTTGAGTCAAGTCACTAGATTACTTCAACCAAGACTTTTATCCACTGGGTCCAGTGGATATCTGAGAAGTATTTTAACAGTGGTGCAAAAATTCAGGCACATTGGAATAGGAAAAAATGCCTTCCAAAAGCTATTAAGTAATTATTAAGAAGTATTAAGAAACAGGAAGACAGAACAAGAATGCTGAACTGCTATGTAATATCAATCCTCCTATACAGCAGTGAATACTTGACAATTTCTTCACAGCTGAAGAGGAAACTTGAGGCAACAGAGATGTGGTTCTACGGAAGGATGCTGAGAATACCCTGGTTGGAAGATATGATCAAGCAAGTTTTAAGGAAAATGGGAACAAACGGACACGTGTACTTAAAATGTGAAAGTGATTTGAAGAATTTGATAATCTTGTAGAATTTGATACTTTTGTAGAATTTGACACTTTTGTAGAATTTGATACTCTTGTAGAATTTGACACTTTTGTAGAATTTGATACTCTTGTAGAATTTGACACTTTTGTAGAATTTGATACTCTTGTAGAATTTGATACTCTTGTAGAATTTGACACTTTTGTAGAATTTGATACTCTTGTAGAATTTGATACTCTTGTAGAATTTGACACTTTTGTAGAATTTGATACTCTTGTAGAATTTGATACTTTTGTAGAATTTGATACTCTTGTAGAATTTGACACTTTTGTAGAATTTGATACTCTTGTATAATTTGACACTTTTGTAGAATTTGATACTCTTGTAGAATTTGATACTCTTGTAGAATTTGACACTTTTGTAGAATTTGATACTCTTGTAGCATTTGACACTTTTGTAGAATTTGATACTCACAGAGAAGACAAGAGGAACAAAGGAAATGGTGAGTCACCTATTTAACAAGCTTGTGTAAATGGATGGCAGACTAGTGACTGGAAAATCTAATAAAAAGGCATTCATTGTTAAGAGCTACAAAGGGTAAAAAGTTATGGAGAGCCATGATTGCTCAGATTAGCAGTTGAAAGTACTTTCCTTAACCTTTTCAATTGCACAAACAAGGTAGGTGAATATATTAGTCTCAACAAATTGTCAGATTGTAACTGCATCCCACCGTTCATTCACAGGCATAGATTTTACATCTTTTGTATAATTTCATTTCAAGCTCTTTTTAGAATGCAGTTCCTGGCTTTTTTTTTTTTTTACCTTGCACACCTGGGAATTCTCACACAAAAACAAATATGTCACCAACTGACGCAATCAACGTTCATCAAACTAAAGTAATGAAATCAACTTTTTTCTTTTGCTGTTAAAAAAAGAAATTAGGAAAAGATAAAAGAAACGTTGATCTGAATATTTTTCCTTTTGTTTTATTGCTGAAAACAAGAAGGTATGCCGCACAATTGCATGACTGTCTGGTCTTAGTTTCCTTTGCGGTGCAATTTCACTGCAGTTTTTCTTAACAAGTTAAATTATAAAATAATTTCAACTACAAAAAATAAAAAAAGAATATAATCAGATTCAAATAACAAAAATTCATCTTGGAAATATTTACAAAATCTATCTCTCTCTTCAAACAATTTTTCAGGTAAACAAGTCCAGGAGCTGTGATCGCTGTTATCGCTCTTTCCAGTATTGATGGGGGTTTCCTTCCTAACGTTTTATTTGAAGTAGTGTGGAATGTCAACATCTTGATTATGTCATTACTTTCTCTTCTCAAGCCCAGTAGCTGTTATCACTCTTTCCAGTATTGATGGGGTTTCCTTCCTAACCTTTTATTTGAAGCACTTTGGAATGACAGCATCTTGATTATGTTGTTATTACATGTGCTATCCATTTTAGTTGTTGCTGCTGTTGGCCATCCTCAAGTGATGAGGATTCTGTTATTTGGTACAATTCTTTGTTTGTGAATCTGTAGTGCCAGTCCACAATTTTCAAAGAAGGACGATCTTTGCCAAGACCCTCAAGTTTCATTTACTCTTTTAATCATTGATCTTATAAAGCACTTGTATGCAGTTTAGAGATTTCTGAATGAGTTTCGTGCCATGCATGATATGCATATGAAAATCTCAATAGGAAAATATGACTTGCATTTTCAGGTTCATGTTTTGCTTTTGTAGCAATTTGCAGAGTTGGGTGTATAATTATACTCTGGTGAAAATAATTTTAACCCGAAGGTTAAAGGTTTATTCATTTCAGAATATGTTTCTAATAAAAAAATAGAAATTAGTTTTATACGTTTTATGCAGAATTTATTTCTCTTTTGAATGATGTAAAAATTGTATATATTTCTACAACTTGAAAAATTTTAATGCTGGATTAATTTAAATTATCCAAATTTTCTGGCAAAATAAGTTTAAGACCGCATGGATATTATTATATTTAAAGCAAAAGTTATAATAAAAATGAGCAAAAAAAAAAAAATCTTTATCAATATTTAATACCTTAACCTTTATTAATTACAGCTTCAAATTCACCCAGGCATCGAGCTTGATGAGTAAGCAAAAAATCATTTGGAATGCTCTGCCATATTTGCTTAATATTATTGTACGAGGGTCATTCAATAAATAAGGTGAATTTTTAGGTATAAGGGCTTCTAATACAGATAGAAGCTTACTCTTTTTCATTTTTTTTTTTGTTTTACTTCTTTTTCACATGGATTTAATTTCTTTTGCAGATTAAAAAAAAACTTTGAGAGTTTTGGCGATTAACAAAGATGGCTGGCCAAGAAGCATGCTCCAGGATTGAACAGCGGTCAGTTATCAAGTTTTTGGTTGCTGAAGGGTGCAAACCAGTTGAAATTCATAGGAGAATGTCAACTGTGTATGGTGCCACATGGTTCAGCAAAAAAAATGTCTACAAGTGGGCTAAATTGTTTAAAGAAGGACGGAGCAGTATTGAGGATGAAGACAAACCTGGGAGGCCTACAGAAGTGAGGTCTCCTGAGGTGATCGAATCAGTCAATGACCGCCTTCAGTCTGTCAGAAGGGTGACAGTGGATGACATTGCAAGGACTTTGAGCTTATCTGTTGGGACAAACGCAGGGGTCATCAGTCAGTAGGAGTCATCTTGCATCATGACAACGCAAGGCCTCAAACAGCAGCCCAAATGGTGCAGACCATCAACGAGCTGGGCTGCGAACTGCTCCCTCATCTTCCTTACAGCCCAGACCTTGCCCTTTCAGACTTTCACCAGTTTGGTCCCTTGAACGCGTTCACGAGAGGCACGAAGTTTAAAAGTGACGATGAAGTCAAAAGTGTTGTGAGCGACTGGCTGAGACATCAGTGCAAAGATTTTCACGCTGAGGGAATACGGAAGCTTGTGCACAGATGGGAAAAGTGTTTGACAGTGCTGAGAGACTACGTTGAAAAAAAAAAGTTAGCTTCTATCTGTATTAGAAGTCCTTATACCGAAAAATTCACCTTATTTATTGAATCACCCTCATATAATTGGGCTAAATTTGTCATTTCTTTTAGCGTGAACTTTTTTCGAAATATAATTCCATAAATTTTCAATTGGATTAATATCCAGACTCTGTGGAGGCCACTCAATGACATTCATATTATGGTGATCAAAAAACTGCATTACATTTTTGACTTTGTGAAAGGGGTTATTATCTTGTTGATAAATAGCTCCAGATAGCATTTGGTCAGTCAAATATGGCAGAACATGTTCCTTAACTAGCTGCATATAGCCTACACTGTTGAGTTTTCCATCAACTTTAACAATTGGACCAATACCAAAGCTACTGAATGCACCCCACACCATTACACCACAGCTTCCTGACTCACACTGTCTTTTTAACACATTTAGCATGGAATTCCTTGGTTTTTTCATCCGATCCAAAGATGCAAAGGTGTGACTCATCACTTCAAAGAACTCTACACCAGTTGTCAGCGATCCATTGAATATGACTTTTCACGAAATTCATCTGCTTAAGCCTCTCCGAAACAATTGACTTTTTTCTAGCAATGCACTCAAATAATCCAAATTCTCTTAGAGAGTTTCTGACAGTTTGCAGCATAAAATTAACACCAGTTTTACCAGATAATTGGCTGCAAACGTCCATGGCTGTCAGTTGGTTGGCTTTGGAAAGCCTAAGAATTCGTCTATCCAGTTGCACTGTTGTTTTTCTTAGGGCTCCCAATCTTTGCCTATCCTTATATTGTTCATTATCCTGGTAAAGCTTCCAAGTCTGAACACAAGCTGTTTGGTTGCACTTTAATTGCTTGCTTATATTCATAAAGGAAACATTTTGTTGATGAAGTAACACTATTTTTGATCTAGTCACTGGGCTAAGACTACAACGCTTTGCTATAGTGAATTAATTGTATAACAATGCTCAGTTATTACACTATAAAATGCATTAATGACCAACCATGTGACCACCCATTTAGCAAATAATTTGCATAATACCATGCTTCTAACTTATTTTGCTGGCAAATTTAGATAATTTAAATTAATCAAGCATTAAAATTTTTCAAGTTGTTGGAAAATATATATATAAATTCCACATAAAGTGTACACAATAAAAGTAATTTATATTGTTTTATTAGAAACATATTCTGAAATGAATAAAATTTTAACCATTGGTTTAAATTTTTTTTAGCCAGTGAAAATACTTTCATTTTCTAATGTACTAACATCATATGGTCAGTTGTTTTTTAGCTAGATGCCACAGCCACTTCTACTCTAACAGCTTCTTTTCACACTTGGGGAAACCCCTTCCTATTTCTTGCTTCCCTGATAACTACGACATTCAAAACTTTAAATGCAACATTGTAGAAGTCAAATAACGTACCTGCTAACATGGCTACCTTCTGGTGTCTTTTTGTAAAGGCAAGCCAGCCAGCCAATCTACCTCATTTATAGGAGAGTGCCTAATACAGCTGGTGGATTGGTTCATTTTGCTAGAATGGACCTTCCCACCACATTTGCATGAATGGACCCTGTTCACCCATATATCTCTCCATCAAATCACTCAGGAAAAAAATTGAGCTTGAAGTGACTACACCAGTCTACTTGTGTGTCAGACCACTTGCAAGTTAATCAACATTCTACCATCTTCTGTCTTCTTGAATCCTGTTCCTTTCTTGTTCTTTCTTAAATCCTCCCCATTCTCAGCCTCTTTTACTTTCACTCCCTGTAACCCCCTGTATTTTATGGACATTACTGCTTTGCTTGAAGGAAAATTATTAAAAAAGAAATTGATTCAGCTCTCAGCTGGGATGTCCTACGACACCTGCAATACACATTTGATTTTTCACCTTCAAATTTCCACTTATTTTGAGCCAAACAAAATTCTCTTGTGAAATGAACTTTGCTTCTTTGGAAACCTGTTAAAACTACTTGTTATATAGGAATAAAGTGTCACTGCTGACACTGTAGTTTGAACACAGATCACCAGAGAGCAAACGCAGGTGATCCCATTTTGAATAAGTAGATCATGTGATGGTAAAGGAAATGCATATATGGGAATTAGTGTGACGTCTAATTGATCACTATTTCTACACTATCCTCTATTACTATACGATCACCATTTCTATCCTATCCTCTATTACTATACGGATCGCCATTCTCTATACTATTCACTATACTATCTCTCTATACTGATCACTGTATGGATTACTAATCGGATCACTATTCAGTGGTTACATTTCAAATATAGTATTATCAAGCAAGTACGATTAGTGTTATTCAAAGGCGTCTAATACCAATATTATTCAATGGCGTTACTATAGTTGTATCTGTGATTACAAAGTTTCTACTACAATGAGCATTATGAAAGTGACATCAATTATTCATTGACATTACAAAAGTGGCAATGCGTGTTCGCTGACATCACAAAACTACTGATACCAGTACCTCATCTAGAAAGATGTCTCAAGTTCTGGCAAGATGGAATCCTGAAGCTACCTTAAAGATGGCAGAAGTTAGTGGAACAAAATGGTCCATATGTTGTTGAATAAATCATTTAATTAAAAAATGCTCTGAACTTTTGTTTCAACTCAGTATAAAGCAAACCATGAATAAAAATGATCACGTTTACTGATTTTTTTTTATACCAAGCTGGTCATTGACATGTCTGGGGCAATTTTAAATGAATTGGCTACAAGCAGTAATAATGTTACTTGGAAATGTTAAATGCAAGGTGGTGTTGTTGACCAGTTTTGGTTCAATAGTGTTTTGTATTTTCATTCAAAGATAGCAATCGGTGCCATGGAAAACTAATATCATGTCTACTCATTACTGTCACAAAGCAAGATAATTGATAATCAATTATTTTACTAATCAGTACTGTACACTTCTAGTTGTGTATCTACTACAGCTATGAATTAATCACATGCAAATTCTGTCGATATCTCTCTCTCTCTTTCTTTCTCTCTCTCTCTTGCACACAAATAAATGCACACAGTCATGCACATATGCAACTTGTGTACAGAGAAAGACTAAGTGTTATCATACATGAAAATATTTGTAATAAAATTCCAAATAGTGTAGTTGAGCACTTTATATGAACCTTGCAAAAAAGAAAAAAGGGATAGAGATGAGAATTTAAAAAAAATACTGAAGCAACAAGAAGGAACCCAGAAAAATATTGATGGGGGTTGCCTTCCTAATCTTTTGTTTCAAGTAGTGTGGAATGTCAACATCTTGATTATGTCATTATTTTCTCTTTAAGTTACGTATACTGTCTATTTTAGTTGTTGCTGCTGTTCTTAAAAAAGTTCTCAATTTGGTATCTATGCTGATGATACCAGCATTTACTCCTGTTCAGTTCGATAAGGTGAAATTGGCAGTTGAGTTACAATGTCACATACTGTCTGTTGTTAACTGGGGCAAGAAATGGCTTGTTAATTTTAACACCTCCAAAACGAAACTTCTCCCTATCAATCCCCTGAAAGACCAAATCCTGCTTCCCATCAGCCTGGCTGTTTCTAACCTCTATGAGAGTGATTTGTTTCTCGGCTCATATGAAGTGAAAATTGAATCCATTGCTAGGTCTACTGCTGAGAAAGTTGGTTCATTGTGTCATGCTAGACAATTTTTCTCTCCAGAATCTATTTTGCATTTTTAATTCTGCCATTCTTCCATGCTTTGAATATTCTTGCCATATATGGTCCTGTGTTCCTGCTATATATTTTGAGATTCTTGATAAAATCCAAAGAAGAGTCAGCAATATTATTGGTCCGGACCTGGCATCTCAGCTTTAGTTATTTCCCCACTGCCATAATGTAGATTCTCTGTGCCTGTTCTATAAATACTTTCATGGTAATTCTTCAGATGGACTCTTCACAATGGTATCTAGACGTGATGAATTTAAGCACAGTACTAGATTGGTGGAAAGGTCTCACCAATTTGCAGTTGAATTGGTTAGATGTAACCATAAGTTTTATGCCAACTGTTTCTTTTCTTGTGATTCTCACTTGTGGAACTCTCTTCTGGTTCCATGCTTTCCAGCCAACTTTGATCAGTCCGAATAATGTAAATAGTGTACATAATACCTCATCTCAGAAATATAGGCAGATACTGAAGGGCCAAAACGTTGTAATAAATATGGCGACAAAGATGAGGAAAATAGTCCAAATAATGTAAATAGTGTACATAATACCTCATCTCAGAAATATAGACAGATACTGAAGGGCCGAAACGTTGTAATAAATATGGCGACAAAGATGAGGACAATAGTCCGAATAATGTAAATAATGTACATAATACCTCATCTCAGAAATATAGACAGATACTGAAGGGCCGAAACGTTGCAATAAATATGGCGACAAAGATGAGGACAATAGTCCGAATAATGTAAATAGTGTACATAATACCTCATCTCATAAATATAGACAGATACTGAAGGGCCGAAACGTTGCAATAAATATGGCGACGAAGATGAGGACAATAGTCCGAATAATGTAAATAGTGTACATAATACCTCATCTCAGAAATATAGACAGATACTGAAGGGCCGAAACGTTGCAATAAATATGGCGACAAAGATGAGGACAATAGTCCGAATAATGTAAATAGTGTACATAATACCTCATCTCAGAAATATAGACAGATACTGAAGGGCCAATAGTGTGTCAACAAGGATTGAAATTTTAGTGATCTTCAGGTATTATTTTAAACTAGTCCCCAAAGCCACTGATGCCACTTACGGAATACATGAAGTGGAAGGAAATGAAACATATTAGTCAAGATTTGTTTAAGTGTTTGCCCTTGAAATAAAGTTCAGAAAGTGGACAAATCCTGGGTGTCAATTATGATGCTTTAAAATACAAGATCAAGAAGAAACTGACCATCAGTACTTGAACTCTTTCAGAAGAGCTTGGATTATTGAAAGAAACTACATATAGCGAAAAATATTTATAGTTTATTTTTCAGTCTGAGATCATGCTAAAATAGATTTTTCACTCAGGATTGGAGATACTGAAATCAAACAGGTGTAGATTTATAGAAGACTAAAAGTGTAACAGAAATCCGAAGATGCATAGGGGTAGTGAAAGATGCCTTCTAAAAGCCGAGCAATATATTAAAAAATTGAAAAATATTGTCAGAAACAAAAGAAGTGGAACTAAACTGCTATGTAAAATCCGTCCTCCTGAATTCTGGATAATCTCCTCACAGATGAAAAAGAGACTTGAAGCAACAGAAATGTGGTTCTACAGAAGGATGCTGAGAATGCCATAGACTGAACATGTGAGCAATGATGAAGTTGTAGAGACAATGACAACAAATAAGACATGCTTAACATCAGGAAGAGTCAATTGGAATTTCTGGGGCACATAATGAAGAAAGAGGGCCTAGAAAGTTTGATACTCACAGGACAGATTAAAGGTAACAGGGTCAAAGGAAAACAATGCACAGTCTACATGGTGAGCTTGTTTGAATCAATGGCAGAGAAAGGTTTGGAAGATATGGCAAAAAGACCTTTATAAGCATTACAAAGGAGAGGAAATTATGGAGAGCCATGATTGCCAATGTCCTGAAGGAACCTGGCATATAGAATAAGAATTCTTTCAAAGAAGCCAGGTGTAGATTTGAACTGAGATATAACATCCTAGACACTGAGTGCAAATCCACATGATCAGCCCCAAGGTCTACATCCAGATTAGGGCCTGGAGCCTCTATTTCGACTAGAAAGACTGGGCAGCTCCTGCCCTATGAGATATAACACCCTAGGCACTGAGTGCAAATCCACATGATCAGCCCCACCAGATGTAGAGAAAAACATGACACCAAATCAAGTGGTAGTAGAGGCAGTCTCTTTAAGATGTTGCACCCAAGGTCTACGTCCAAATTAGGGCCTGGAGCTTCTATTTAGACTAGAAAGACTGGGCAGCTCCTGCCCGTATATGGGAGCAGTACACCATCTTAGGCTTGATTTAGCTCTTTTAAATGCAAAAATAAGCATGTAAAAAAACTGAACAGCAAGAGCAGTAACAAAAGAGGAAAGCTTCAGTGAGTACAGTTGAGTATGAAACACAGCTGCACTCATCAGCAGTTAGGGTAGGTTTAAGTCTCCATGTTTGCCACAGAGGATTGTCCTACAGAACAATAACCTAGTGGCATTGGTGTATGAATTTGGTGACATAGTAATTGTGTAATTGAACTCAGTCGAAACCGGTTGAGCAATAACTGAGCAGTACTAAAAATAAGAACTCGACAAGACATCCCTAGGTATGGGCAGAGGAACAAGAACAGTCTACCCCCAGAGTTTGAAATTCCCTGTCCCTGTCTCATCCTAGAAATTTAGACAAAAATAAAAAATTGAACTATATATATATATATTTTAGAGGTCACATACACACACATATAATATATAAAAAGATTACTTAATGTTAATATCAATTTTTTGTTGTTATTTTCCCTGACTTCAAAGTTTCTTGGTAATGGCCATTCTTCAAGCAGTTCTGTTTTTTGTTATATATATATATATATATATATATATATATATATATATATATATATATATATATATATGAAGAAATATAGTGTTAAAGTATGCTATATTTATGGGATAAAGTGCTCAATATCAGAGATAGAGCATGAGTAAATATAAAAGTGAACATAGAAGTCAACACTTAGAGGCGACAGTCTGTTTCATGGTAGTGCAATCGTCAGGCAACTAGTGCTGTTATTTTTCTCAGCTATTTATATATAAGGGTCAGTGGTGCATTGTGGGTAGTCTATTTTGGCAGTTACTTTTACCGGAAGTCGTTTATTTGTTTATTTATTTATTTATGTCAAATTATTTTGCTTGTTTTATTTAATTTTATTTTTATTTTTTATCTTATATATTTATTTATTTATTTTTTATTTTGATTGATGTTTTTTATTAATGTAGTAAAAATTTGTTTATATAGCTTATTGTTGGTAGTCTTTAATGGCGGTCATTTTCCGGAAGTCGTTTATTTGCTTATTTATTTGGGTCAAATTGTTTTGCTTGCTTTTATTTATTTTCATTTTTATTTCTTATCTTATATATTTGTTTATTTATTATTGATTAAAGCTATTTGTTGAATTTTGGGGTTGATTGTTGTGGTTTGTTCTGACTATTATTTTGGTGGGAACAGTTTTTAATTTATTTATAAAACCTTTCTTGCTCACTAAGCAAAAATTTATTTCAGACAAACACAATTATTTGTCTTTGCCATCAAAACCCTGTTGATGATATTGGAAAATGTTGAAATTACACGGGGAAAAATAAAAATGAATAAATATAACAACAATACCTTTTCTTCTGTCTTTAATCATGAAACAAGAAAGCTTATATATGATTACAAAAAGTTTATTGAAAATAAATAAAGACAACATGTCTAAATTGTTTAATCAGACATGTTTAAATTAAAATATGCTGCCAAAATATACAGAATACATATATATATATATATATATTGTGTGTTTGTGTGCATGTGTGTGTGTGTGTGTATATATATATATATATATATATATATATATATATATATATATATATATATATATATGTATCCGATGCGATGAGTACGAAAGTAATATATAAATTCCAACGTTCGCAGCGTTAATTAAAAAAACAGCTCGATACAGGTAGTAGAGCGATAATTATTTATTTATTATAATTTTATCATATAGACAAAACCAATTTACTTGCTTACTTTAGGTGAGTAAAATGGTTTTGTCTATAAGATAAAATTATAATAAATAAATAAATATATTTATATGTATGTATATATATATATATATATATTTCAAGACATTTTTGTGTTTAACATTCTTTTGATAGATCCAAGTATTTAAGTAAATGCTCTGTTTATAATAAACAGTATTAAACAACATTTACCAGCCTGAATGTCCGAGAAATTTTCATAGAAAATATTCATCCTCCGAAAATTTCTCGGACATTCAGGCCGGTAAATGTTATTCAATACTGTTTATTATAAACAGAGCATTTACTTAAATACTTGGATCTATAAAAAGAATGTTAAACATATCATAAATGTCTTTAAATAAATTGTCGGACTTTGTCCATTACATAATATATATATATATATATATATATATATATATATATATATATATATATATATATAGGGTGCGATGGATAAATTGTCATCGGAATTACACAAAAATGAAAATAACACTGACATCTCATTTTAACAGATATATTTACCAAAATTACACAAAAATATCTTGAAATACTAAAGAGTAAATTTATTCAATAAAATCGCCATTGGCTTCGACCACGGCCTCCAGATAGGGTGCGATGGATAAATTGTCATCGGAATTACACAAAAATGAAAATAACACTGACATCTCATTTTAACAGATATATTTACCAAAATTACACAAAAATATCTTGAAATACTAAAGAGTAAAATTATTCAATAAAATCGCCATTGGCTTCAACCATGGCATCCAGATGACTTTGAAATCTCCTGCAACTCTTCTGGATGGTCTCCTTGTTTAATTTGGAGAATGCTACCATAATCCTTGCCTTCAGTTCATATTTGGTGTTACAAGGAGGTTTGTTGGTCTCTGCGCCCCCCCCACATAATAATCAAGGAGGGAGGGTGCAGTCTGGAGAGTTAGGTGGCTAGATGTAAGGGGTGATGTGGTTGTAGAAATTGTCTGACAGCCATGACTGGGTTCTCCTGCTTGTGTGTCATGGTGGAGAGTCCTGTTACCAGACATACAGTCTTCCAACAGTCACTCTACTTGATGGTTCCCATAAAGTGTGTAACAGGTTCAATTCCTGTTGAAGAGCACATATTTTGTACAAAATGTTGTGTTTTAATGATACAGTCTTGCTGATTTCTTATATATAGCTGCACATTTACCCATTCAGGATAGTAAGAATACATAGTAGTTTTTAGTTTTAGGCTTTCTTTTTAGCTTTTGTATTGCATGAAACAATAAAACCTTGTTTGGAAGCATTGACGATTGTTTTATTTCCTGTTTTAAGCTTTGTTCTACGTTTGATAACACAGTCTGGCTCCACATGTAATGCTATGTTTGTATAGGATATTTTTAAGGGTGATTTCTGTCATCCATCATATTCTGGGGTCTGGTAGTGACCTGGTCCTAAGTGGGGGCAGATTAAGGAGATTGTACTGTAGTTATTAGCAGACTGAGATTGATATATATGAACTGATTGATATAGACAGATATGAACAGATTGATATAGATAAATAGATATGAACAGACTGAGATAGATTGAAATATAGAGATCAATAGCTAGGAATAGACTGAGATAGATATATATATAGCTATAAACAGATTGATATACATGAATGAACTGAGATAAATGGACTACATTAACTCATATATATATATATATATATATATATATATATATATATATATATATATATATATACAAGTTTAGGATTGGTATATACGGAGTGAAATCCAATAACCAACAATTAATATTCTTTAAAGAGTGCTCAATACAGAGTAGAGCAGATATAATTATTTATTTGAATATTACAACATAAATATGTCATAAATATATTCAACACCATCACTTGATAAGACACCAGAAGTGTTGAAACAAAATGGCTACTTTTGTCGTGATTTTATAACATATTTATGTTGTAATATTCAAATAAATAATTATATATATATATATATATATATATATATATATATATATATATATTTAAAAATTATAACATAAATATGTTATAAAATCACTACAAAAATAGCCATTTTGTTTCAACACTTCTGGTGTCTTATCAAGTGATGGTGTTGAATATAGAATAAAGGGTTTTAAAAAGGTTCAGATCAATCAAACATCCCTCAGTAGGGGAAACGCTGTTACGTAATCTGGAATGACCGACCAAAATACAAGTATATGAGAATTCAAAAAACTTGACAATGAACTTTGGTTATAATAATTATTTAATGCTTTAATGTTAGGGTTAGACTAAAATAGAATTTATTCTAACTAATAAATATTAAATTATACTATAAAATTTAAAATTCAAAATTTTAAATTTTAAATTTAATCTATATTAAGTGTAAAATTATTTAAAGAAACTGAGGAAAAACGTACATATGTTTTTGTATTTATTTTATTTTTTATTGAAATTAAGTGGGAAAAAATGTTAAGATCTAATGCTGCTCTGAACTCTGTGACAACTTAGATACATTTGAAGCAAAAACATGGGCAAGGGAGGCTGAAATCGTGCAAAAGACAATACATACACAATGAGATTATAATATACAAACATGCAGACATATTTATATATATAAACACGCAAAAAAGTGACGAGACAGGAAATATGTCCACAACCCTTAAAAAAAACCCCAAAAGAATGACAACATACACACACAATGAAAGGCACACAGAAGTGACCATATATATATATATATATATATATATATATATATGAGGGTCATTCAATAAATAAGCTGAATTTTTTGGTATAAGGACTTCTAATACAGATAGAAGCTTACTCTTTTTTTTTTTTGTTTTATTTCTTTTTCACATGGATTTAATTTCTTTTGCAGATTAAAAAAACTTTGAGAGTTTTGCCGATTAACAAAGATGACCAACCAAGAAGCAAGCTCCACGATTGAAAAGCGGTCAGTTATCAAGTTTTTGGTTGCTGAAGGGTGCAAACCAGTTGAAATTCATAGGAGAATGTCAACTGTGTATGGTGCCACATGGTTCAGCCAAAAAAATGTCTACAAGTGGGCTAAATTGTTTAAAGAAGGACGGAGCAGTGTTGAGGATGAAGACAGGCCTGCGAGGCCTACAGAAGTGAGGTCTCCTGAAGTGATCGAATCAGTCAATGACTTAATTTAGTCTGACAGAAGGATGACATTGCAAGAAGGACTTTGAGCTTATCTGTTGAGACAAACGCAGGGGTCATCAGTCAGAAGGAGTCATCTTGCATCATGACAACGCAAGGCCTCAAACAGAAGCCCAAACGGTGCAGACCATCAACGAGCTGGGCTGGGAACTGCTCCCTCATCCCCCTTACAGCCCAGACCTTGCTCCTTCAGACTTTCACCTGTTTGGTCCCCTGAAAGCGTTCATGAGAGGCATGAAGTTTAAAAGTGATGATTAAGTCAAAAGTATTGTGAGTGACTGGCCGAGACATCAGTCCAAAGATTTTTACACTGAGGGAATACAGAAGCTTTTGCACAGATGGGAAAAGTGTGTGACAGTGCTGGGAGACTACGTTGAAAAATAAAAAAAAAAGTAAGCTTCTATCTGTATTAGAAGTCCTTATCCCGAAAAATTCACTTTATTTATTGAATCACCCTCGTATATACTTTAGTGTGCTCTTCATTTCAAACAATTCTCTTTCATTTTTGTTTCTTCTTCAAACAATTCTTTTTGAAGTAATCAAACTATTGTAGTGTTTCATCGCAGCCAGTGATTTACTTCCATGTTCCTTACATTGCATTGGCATTTTGCAGTTCTTTTTGATGCCTCGTAAGAATTCAGATTCTACCTTAGCCCACTCATCTAATTTCTTACTTCTTTGTTAGTCTTCTTTTATGCATCCAAACCATAAAACTGTTCAGCCAATTTCTACCCACCATTTCCACAGATTCCTGCACACAATCCATTCCTTCAAATCTATAAGAAAAAAAAAAACACTTTCAGTCCAGTGCATTCATTTTTCTGTGATTAAAGCTGTGAAGATGCTATTCTCAAAATATATATTTTTTAACTAACTTTTATTAAATACAAGGCTCGAGAGAGATTCAAGGTAGAGATTTACCACAAATATGGTAATGATGATTGAGTTGCATTTCATGAATAAAAATATTATATGTAGTCTAATAAATAAATAGTAATAAAGTATAATTCCAAATGCTCCAGAACTATTTTAGTGAAATGTTGAGGCAAAACCAAATGAAAGAAATTCCAAGAAAATACATTTTCTCAAAATTTTAATTACCGTTACTCATTGTTATATGATTATTTAAATTTTCTTGTTTGCAGACATTTTTATAAATAAAAATTTTTTCCATATTTATTTATTGGTAAATGGTAAAATTTAATTATCTACTTATGTGTTGAGAGTAAATGACAGAAATGCTCGGAAATGCATTTTTTCAAAAGTTTTTATTACAATTTCTCATTGTTATGTGTATATTTAAAATTTCTTGTTCTATAATTTACAGATATTTTTTATAAATTAATGAACAAAAAAATTTATTTTCATTATTATTACTTTTGTAAATAACAAATATTACATTGGAGTTGGTTCGCATATTTTTATATATGTATGTTTATTATATGTAACTATAAAATTAGTCTTGTAAATAATATGTTTAATCTGATGGGGAGGCACAGTGAAGTAATAGATAGTGGCTCAGATTGCAGAACTAGAGAGCCGAGTTCGAATTCCAGTCAGATCCATTACATTCACTTACATGCTAATACTGTTGGGAAAGGTATGAATCCTCTTTTTCTCCCACCAGCTATGGGTAAATAGCAGGACAGACTGGGTTCTATAGCCTTGGATGGCAACTGGTCTACCACAGAAAGAAATGGCAACCTACTGCAGGAAAAAATCTGCCTTGTCAGTCATGTATCAAAAGATACATGATCGCCTAAGCATGTATCCCACATGGCACATGACTGACTGAGTTTGATGAAGTCCTAAAAATGAAACATGTCATGCAAAAAATTTCTCCACATGGTCATAGATTTTCCTCATCTTGTAAAAAAAAAATAATCTTATAAAATAAATAGTTTCTGTCTGAATTTCTGGGATGAGGAGTTATCATTATTTACACTATTTATATTCATGCTATTGTCTTCATCTTTGTTGTTTTTACCACAACATTTTGGCCACTGTGCACTCTGGCCTTCCTCAGATATATATTGATCTCGATAACCTACAGGGAATTCTGAACTGAGCCCTTTATTTAATCTACAGGGGTAGACTGTTCACATTCCACTACTCATATCTAGGGATATCTCATCTAGTTCTTATGTTTATTTAGTTCTGTTTAGTTACTGCTCATTCGTTTCCACAGAGTGCAAGGAAACTCTGATTGACCAAAATTTTAATTCTTTTGTTGTCAGTTTTCAAGAAAAAAGATTTATGTATAATTCCAGTTTTATTAAAATTATAGAAATAGCTTTTTAATACAATAAAAATCTCTGAGGGTGGATACAGTAATAGCAGTGCCAAGAGAAAAACTGTCGTTTTGCCACACCCTTTTCTGTAGGTCACGATCACGAGTCTCGTAATGAATTGTAGAGGCATCACATATACTGCAGTTATGTGTCTTTGGAAAAATATACTGATGGAGCCCAACCCTCTTCAGGCTGGTTTGAATTCAGATTTTTCCTTCTCCTAGACTGGTTGCCACCCAAGGATATAGAAGTCAGTCTCTTCTGGGGAGGAGAAGAGATGGACACATACCTTTTCAGAAAGGTATTAGCACATAAGGGAATGCAATGAACTCAACTGGAATTGAAACTCAGCTCTCAGATTCCTCAATCTGAGCTGCAATCCATTACTCAACTATGCTTCTGTTGTAGGTATAAATGTTAAACTTTCTCAATACCATTTGTGCAGTTCTGCTTTATCTAGTTTCTTATTTTAAAAAAACAACTCCAAACATTCCAACTGTTTCTGCAAAAGTTTTTCCAAAATTTAAAAAAGAAATGGTGCACACAATGTTTTTTTTTTTTATGTGATGTCATAAAAGATGGCAGATATAAATATATAAATGCGTATAAGCACCTGTAAAGGAAAACCTACAGGGTATAAATCAGCCAATTGAGAACTAAACCATATGGCACATGTGTTTAGAATAAGGTTAAATCAGGAAATCTGCTAGTGCAATATACAACCTGTAAAAAGCAATTACAAATCTAAGTAGTCATAGTACCTACTTATTCTATTATTCTAATTTCGGTACAACCACAGGTTTTTTCTTCAGTTGGAAGCCTTGTCTCTTTTGTTGAATATGACTATAAAGGCCCTACTTTTCATTAGTACTGACTCTTTCGGTTGCATTTTGTTGCTCTACAACACATGATCAATAGTCAACATTTTGCCTGTCGCTTAGTTTACTGTACACTTTATATCTCTTCTACTTAACATATGCAAATAAGTAGAATCCTATCTACCAATCCACTACACCTCCCTGAACTGAAGAAAGTTTAATGCATTTGGTTGTTCTCAAACTTCTAAATTTCTTGCCTCGTCTCCCCCTTGAGGTTTATGTCATGTTCTTTTTAATAGAGATCTTAGTCTCATTTCATCTTCTTCTGTGTCTAAGTCGCATACCTTCATCCACACCTTCAATCAAGTGTAACTGAACCAATTCATCCTTAATAGTTAAATCTTTAGTTCCAAGTTTCTCAAATTCACACACTCTGCTAGCTTCTCTTAATATCTGAAGATATTGCAGAACTGATTCTTCTTTCTGTTAAATGGACAGAAATTTGGTTCTTTCTGCTACGACAAGTTTCTTTTTAGGTCATAAATTTCTTTTTATAATTTTTGCAATTTTGACAAACGTAAAATTTCTCAATAATTTGGGTACGCCATAAAAGAAATTTTCATTATAGCTTCATAACCCACCAAAGCTAGAAAAAGGTCAGTTATTGCATTTCCCCCTTCTCTTTCTTCATTGCCTTTCAATTTCTTAGACCTAGAATAGGCTGCAAAATACCAGATCCAAGTCTCAACAAATTCTCGTTCATCCAAACAACTTAAACATCCTGTTGGCAATACCATATTGTTATATCATGTTCGACAACACATGATCACTAGTCAACTTCTTGTATGTTTCTTAGCTTACTATCAACTTTATAGGCCGTGTCCTATTTACCGTTCCACTACACTTTCCATAAATGGTTTCGTAACATGGTTTGTACTTAATGACAAACAGATATTGACTCTAATTAAGAACCAGTCACATCATGTAGAACTTATTGGCCAAGTTTTTACACTTTATCAAATTTATAGAGATCAAATATGATTGTTGTGTAGACTGAGTTCACTATTTACATTATTTGGTCTATTGTCGTCATCTTTGTTGCCATATTTATTACGTTTTAGCTGTTATATGCTCCGGCCTTCTTCAGGTGGTTGGAATGTCGAACTGAACCCTTTATTTTGCTCACTGAGGTAGACTATTCTAGTTCCATGTGCCATGTTTAATGGATGTCAGGTATCGGCTATCTCCTGTTAATTCCCTTCTCCAAGTTCTCCACCGCCTTAAATGGGTATTGAACTCACAGTCTTTGGTTCCTGTCATACATGGCACAGTGGTTAAAGGTGTTAGTTAGATCCAGTGACAGGACCCAAAGAGTGTGAGTTCAATACCCAGTTAAGGCAGTGGAGAACTTGGAGAAGGGAATTAACAGGAGATAGTCCATACTTGACATCCATTAAACATGGTACATGGAACTCGAACAGTCTACCCCAGTGAGTGAAATAAAAGGTTCAGTTCGACATTCCAACTACTTGAAAAAGGCCGGAGCATACAATGGCTGAAATGTAATAAATATGGCGACAAAGATGAGGACAATAGTCCAAATAATGTAATTTTTCTTTGTTACCATTTTACATTACACTGGAGTGAGTTAGATATATTTAACAATGCTCCATCACATAACAGGCCTTTTATTTTAGTTGGAACCAAAGTCTCTTTTATTGAATAATAACTATAAAGGTCTTGTTAATGCTGACTGATCAAGTTAAGAGGTGGTTGCATCATGTGCAACCCATTGGCCAGGTTTTGACACTTCATCAAGTTTATGAAAATGGGATGTTGTTTAGTTTCTACTGAACTGTTGTGCCATTTCTGGTGCTGTCAGCTTTGTATTTACTTCAATTAATGTTAGAGAGAATTTGATTGTTGATTGAAATCGATCTTTCAGAACAAGTGGAATCTTTAAGTGTAAATCCATTTGCAGGCTCTTCAGAATGTATTTCTGTCAACAGTCAGTATCTCAAATGTGTCTCATCTACACTCATTTATATGGTAACAGTAATGGTATTTATTATTAGCCCTTTCCCTATAAGAAAACATTTGACATTCATTGACCTAGCAGCCAATACTTCAGTTGAATTTTTTAGTAAAATAGATTTCTCAGTTCCAGTTGTCACTGGATCTAACCAATGCCTTTATCCACTGTGCGATGTGTCCATCTCAGAAATATAGGCAGATACAGAATATTGATGGTGTCATTATTATTATTATTATTATTATTATTATTAATAATAATAATAATAACATAGTTTAGTAATAGGTAGTATCTGCCTATATTTCTGAGATGAGGTATTATGTACACTATTTACATTTTATATTGACTAAACCCTGCCTTTATCTACTGTGCCATGTGTCCTTGAGTGACAGGACCCAAAGAGTGTGAGTTCAATACCCGGTTAAGGCAGTGGAGAACTTTCAGCGGGAACTTAACAGGCGATAACTGATAACTGACATCCATTAAACATGGCACGTGGAACTAGAACAGTCTACACCAGCGATCAAAATAAAGGGTTCAGTTCGACATTCCAACCACCTGAAGAAGGCTGGAGCATACAACAGCTGAAACATTGTAATAAATATGGTGACAAAGATGAGGACAATAGTTTGAATAATGTAAATAGTGTACATAATACCTCATCTCAGAAATATAGACAGATACTAAAGGGCCGAAACGTAATAAATATGGCGACAAAGATGAGGATAATAGTCCGAATAATGTAAATAGTGTGCATAATACCTCATCTCAGAAATATAGACAGATACTGAAAGGCCGAAATGTTGTAATAAATATGGTGACAAAGATGAGGACAATAGTTCGAATAATGTAAATAGTGTACATAATACCTCGTCTGAAATATAGACAGATACTGAAAGGCCGAAACGTTGTAATAAATATGGTGACAAAGATGAGGACAATAGTTCAAATAATGTAAATAGTGTACATAATACCTCATCTCAGAAATATAGACAGATACTGAAAGGCTGAAACGTTGTAATAAATATGGCGACAAAGATGAGGACAATAGTCCGAATAATGTAAATAGTGTACATAATACCTCGTCTGAAATATAGACAGATACTGAAAGGCCGAAACGTTGTAATAAATATGGTGACAAAGATGAGGACAATAGTCCGAATAATGTAAATAATGTATGTAGAGAACTATTGTTACATATTGTCATTTCAACTGTAAAATGATGAGATTTTTAAAATCAAACAACAAATCTCAATTTAGCATAAAAAATCAGTGACAGGATTTTCTTTCTAACCTTCTACAAATATATTTTAGTTATTTTTGTGTTTTTTTTTGTTTTTGTTGTAGGATTTTCATGTAGCATAATGGTTAGCACCTCAGAGCAAGAAATCAACAATTCAAACTCTGGTCGAATTCATTGCATTCACTTTTGCGCAAATACTCTTGGGGAAAGGCATGAATCCATCTCTTCATCCCCAGCTAACCTATGGCTTAATTAAAAGGGCTGACCAGGCTCAGTGGCCATGGTTGAAAATCAGTCTTGGAGAGGGACAACTGTATGTAGACCTGGCAAAGCATATACAGCCATGGAAAAGATTATGAAGTTTGCAATTAAAACCAGTGTGGGCATTTGGACTTTATGATCTTGACTGTGATCAAGAAGGTAAGTCGGCAAGCAGGTTATTTATTTTTAATTCATACATTTTCGACTGCATTCACAGCTTCCCACGTTTTCAAATGTTTAGTGTTACTTCCACAGAGACCAAAGTAACTTCTTTTTCTTTGATCATATGTCTGTTCAAAGGAATTACTTTGGTTTAATCAGGATTCAAATTCTCTAACAGATGGTCCTGGAGCTATGCTCACCAACTTGTACATACAATAATTCTTGCTTTAATTCCTGACCACTGATAATTGCATTTTGTTTGCTTTAAATGCATTTGTATAGTAAAATCTTTCAGAAAGAATTTCTATAACCAAACCATCAATAATACATGCACATTATACATATTATAAGATTACTTTATCAGTAATACTTTGCTTTAATTCCTGACCAATGACAATCCATTTTGGTTTGATTTTCAAAGCATTTCTATAACAAAATAATTATTTACATTATTCAGACTATTGTCCTCATCTTTGTCGCCATATTTATTACAACGTTTCGGCCAATGTACACTTTGGCCTCCTTCAGATGATTTGAATGTCGAACTGATCCTTTATTTCGCTCACTGGAGTAGTTTGTTCTAGTTCCATGTGCCATGTTTAATGGATGTCAGTTATCAGTTATATCTTGTTAATTCCCCTCTCCAAGTTCTCCACTGCCTTAACCGGATATTCAACTCACGCTCTTTGGGTCCTTTCACTGGATCTAACTAACGCCTTTATCCACAGTCTTATTGATTCATAAATAAATAAACAAATAAAAGGTTTAGTTCGACATTCCAACCACCTGAAGAAGGCTGGAGCATACGATGGTCGAAATGTTGTAATAAATATGGCAACAAAGATGAGGACAATAGTCTGAATAATGTAAATAATGTACATAATACCTCATCTCAGAAATATAGACAGAGACAAAATAATTATCTATATTTCTGAGATGAGGTATTGTAATATTTAGATTATTTACATTTTAAACCTCATCTAAGGTTTATAAGTTCCTAGAATTCATAAACTGAAAATTCATTCACTGGGCTTTGTGTCGCAAAGATCACATGGCCCAGAGGATAAAAGCGTTTGTTGAAGTAATCAACTCGACCCGAAGAGTTGTGAGTTCAATACCTGGCCAAAGCAGAACAAAAACTTGGAGAGATGAGCTACTAAATGAAAATAACTGAAACTGATATATCCAGAAAAGGCATGGCATGTGGAACTAGAACAATCTTCCCAGTGGACGAAATAAAGGGTTTGGTTCAAAATTCCAATGTATATCAACCTGAAGAAGGCCGGAGTGTACAATGGGAGAAACATGGTGAATATGACAATAAAGATGAGGACAATAGTCTGAACAATGTAAATGACAAAATAATTAGTAATACATTTATGTCCTTCATGTAATAGCTCTTCTGGGTGTAATGCTTAACTTAATACCTGATCATTGATAATCACTTTTGCTTGTTTTAAATGCATTTATATATTGAAATCATTTCTGTAATAAAATCATCAATAATACATTTTCCTTGTCCATATTTTAGCCTTAATATATCAGTAATGCTCTTTAATTCATGACCAATGACAATCCATTTTTTCTTGATTTTCAATGTATTTCTCTAATAAAACATTAATGCTTTTACATTATACATATAACAGCTCTATTTTGACTTCAATACATTAGTTTTGATTACAGACAATAACTTTCTTCATGATTTTCTATGCTTTTCCTTAATAAAATCTTTAGTAATGCATCTCATTATGCATTTACATATAGTTATTTACTATATGATAGCTCAGTTTTGCTCAGTTAGAACAATCTTGCACAGTAACCTGAGTGACTCTTGAGCCTTATATCGAGTGAAATAACAGTAAAATAAATTCAATATTCATTGATAGATGACACCCTTCATTTCTCATCAAACATAGAGTATTACCTTTTCGGTCTCTAAGTCTAACCTTGGTAGAATCAGAGGCTTTTTCATTGGTTGGAACCTTTGTTTTGTTGAATGTAAATATAAAGCTACCACTTTTCATCCCTGGTGATAATTCTTCTCAGAAATGGTTTAGTAACAAAGCTTGTACTTAAGTGTAAACATATATTGACTTTTTAATTAAGAACTGACCACATCATGTGGAACGTATTGACCAAGCTTTGGCGCATTATCAAGTTTGTAAAGGTGGAATATGATTGTTGGATGGACTGTATTGATCTGCCTAAAGAAAAAATGCCAGAATACATGTAAAAAAAAAAAATCATAAATCAACACTTCTTCACATGAACAGAATATGTATATCCTCTGCTGGGGATTAAAGTGTTGATCTAAGTTCTTCAAAGAGTGGGACGAAGAGTAAGAAGACAAACATTATTAAGAGCTACAAAGATGTTGTAGAGAGCCATATCTGATATCTTGAAGAAGCAATAGTTGGATTAGATACTTGAAAAGCTAATAGGTCAACTAAATATTATTTTAGCACTTCTACTGCCATTGACATACTTATACATCTTTACAAAACATACATTACCTGCTGTTGACATATGTATACATTTTTAATACAAACTTATATGACTTTATAAAGCTTACATTGCCTGCTGTTGACATATATATACATTTTTAATACAAACTTATATGACTTTATAAAGCTTACATTGCCTGCTGTTGACATATATATACATTTTAATACAAACTTATATGACTTTATAAAGCTTACATTGTCTGCTGTTAACAATATATATACGTTTTAATATATGCTTATATGTCTTTATAAATATTACATTACCTGCTGTTGACATATATATACATTTTAATACATGTTTATATGTCTTTATATTGCCTTACATTGCCTACTGTTGACATATATATATATATATATATATATATATATCTATATATATATATATATATATATATACATATATATATATATTTAATACATGCTTATCTGTCTTTATAAATATTACATTACCTGTGGTTGACATATATATACCTTTTTAATACATGTTTATATGTCTTTATATTGCCTTACATTTCCTGCTATTGATGGATATATATGTTTTGAAGACACTGTCAAATGCTAGTCCCTAGCATTTGTGGTAGACACTAACTAGAGCTTAGTGATATTCCCGAACTAGCATAAGGCATAGACATATACCCTACATGCAAGCCACCAATCTGCCACCGGGTGACATGCCATTATCGTTTACCACTGATGGCCCGCTGTTGGTGCTCTGCTAGAGGCCCGCCAGTGGCTGGCACCAGAGGACTGCTGGTGTTGCCACTGGTGGGCTGCCAGCAGGTCACTAGCGGTTTGCATGTAGGGAGTGTAAAATATAACCTGTTTTCTGATGTATTTTTATTATATTGCATCTACTAAAGCGTATCTGATCAAATCCCTGTGGCTTTTCATTCCTCTTTGGCTCCTAGATATTATGGTTTTAAGCATAGTAGGCAGATGGGTATCATCATTTTTACAATTAAAATGGTTAGATGGAATCGCAAGTTGTATGCTAACAGTTTCTTCTCTTGTACTTCTCACTTGTGGAGCTTGCTTCCAACTTCTTGCTTTCCAGTCAACTCTGATCTTCAGAAATTTAAATGCAATAGCAACCATTATCTTCTGTCTTCTTTATTCCTGTCATTTTATTGTTCCTCTCTCCTTAAAAATTTTATCTTTTTCTCATATTCTTTCACATTCAGTAATCACTTGCATCTTAGTGGCTTTATTGCCTTGCTTGGAGTGAAATGATTAAAAAAATGGTGGAGATTATAAGAAATCACTTTTAGTATCTTTATAGATAGTAATTTCTTATTTTTCTTAAAATGGACCAGCACAGACAGGCTATAATTCTATAATAATCCAGTTTTTTTTTTCTCAATTATGAGAATAACCATTATCCTAGAGAAAAATGTTTCTTCTATTCGTCATGCTGGATACTTTTTGCCTGATTATATAATGTTTCATTTCAAGCAAGGCTTTATGTCCATTGTTCTGGCTATTTTGAAGAAACCGTAATGTATCAAACACTTCCGGTTCTACCAAACCCTTACCATATCTTTCCATTTCTGTTAATTCTTTGTCCAGTTATTGTCTGAATCTTTTCTGTTTCTTTTTTCTATTATTATTTAAAATCGATTTTTCATTGCCAATGATGATATTATGCAACAACAGATTTCATACCATTAAACGCAGACACAGCATTACAAAATAAAAACTCGGAAACACTAAATCTGATGTTCAAAAGTGGGAAGGCTAAATAAGATATTAAGTTTTAAAGATTCCTGAAAAGAATACTGAAATCCAAAAGTGCACTGGGATAGTGAATAAAGGTTAAGCTTCTAGTGATTAAAGGGAGCATCCTCTCGGGAGTTGGTTTCACATAGCAGCTGTTCTTGGGGAAAAGGCTGCTTGATTGGAACTTACATCTCACCACTGGAATAAGAAAGGAATGAGTGTGATTGATTACAATGTATGTGACATGGAATGTTTTAGCTCTGAAGATTAAAACTGGTGGAACTTTTTTTTTTTTTTTTTTAAGCTTATCACCCCAAGCAAGGCTGGAAGCCACTAGCACGCAAGGGGTTACAGAAGGTTTGGAGGAAGAGCAGATAGGAGTGGTAAAGGAGAGGATGTGGAGAAAGATAGTGGATCAATCAAGGCTAGGGGGGTACAGAAGATTTGGAGCGAGAGCAGATAGGAATGAAAGGTGAAAGGATGTGGAGAAGGGAAGTGGATAGATCAAGGCAACTGGAGATGTTGATTGACATTACACTTAAATAGTTGGAGCTTGTATTTGTCAGGGAAACAGGAACAAGGAAGGGAGTTCCACAGGCGAGATGTGTGAGACATGAAGCTATTGGAGTAGAAGAGACGTCTACATCTAACAGTTTCAACGGTGAAGGGGTGGGAACGGGATGCCAGCCTCGTGGGACGAAACTAAGGAATGTAGTTTGTCCGAACACTTTCCGTAGAAATAGTGATAGATCAGCAAGAGGCTTGCAACATTTCGTATGTGGGGAAAGAGGTTGTAGGCTGGAAAACAATTTATCATCCACAAGGACAATAACAACACTAGACGTGAACAGGTTAATACTGTAGTGATCAGGAAAGCATCCCGTCGGAGTCATCTCCACCAAGCAGCAGTTCAAGTGCCATAGGAATATCAACTGTCTCTTTCCCATTCTATGTATAAATGTCCTTGTTTCCATTTTCCATTAAACTTTGTTATTGCTCCCATGTTCAGTCAGTGGAATTTTCAGCTGAAGAATATTATGAAATTAAGATCTCCCCTCCCCAACAAAAAAAGAAATGCATCTTTTTCCTCTTACCCAGTCAGACATTTCGGTGCATAACTAAAGAAAAACCTCTACCCATTCTCCACCTTCTCTAGATGGTAAATGCACACAGACATACACATAGACACGAAAGAATGAAAAGAAAATTGCTTGACGTAAGCAATCTATTTTTAGCATCACAGCTGACAATTAAGGCAGCTTTGAGATAAAAAAATAAATAAAAATAAAAAAACAACACTAGAATCCTTTGTTTGCTTGTATCAATGATGAAGAATTGTAAGCTTCGCAGCATTCAGATGCTTTCCAGCAACGTCACCCACGGGTTGTCAAATCAGGTATTAAGCATTTAAGGAGACAAGTGAACTCATTATAAAAGAAGAGATAGCTTTTCTTTTTCTTTCCTTGCTTTATTTTTAGCAAAAATACATTATCAATAATTTATTTTGAATCGAGAGTTTGCTGAAGTTATTATTAACGCTTAGGTTATAAAACTAAACTTAAATTGATCAAGATGATCAATAAAAACGTTATCATATTTGATGCTGTAAAAGGTTTTTGTTCCCTCCCTGGAAATCTCTCTCAGGATTTATACTGAAATTGAGTTAACTGGGAGACACAGAAGGGACATTTTATATGCCATAAAATACAGTAGATCTCTTTTGTGCAAAAATCAGGCATATATATATATATATATATATATACATATATATACATATATATATATATATATATATATATATATATATACATATATATACATATATATATATATATATACATATATATATATACATATATACATATATATATACATATATACATATATATATATACATACATATATATATATACATACATATATATATATATATATATATATATTTACATACATACATATATATATATATATATTTACATACATACATATATATATATATATATATATATATATATATTTACATACATACATATATATATATATATATATTTACATACATACATATATATATATATATATATATATTTACATACATACATACATATATATATATATATATATTTACATACATACATATATATATATATATATATTTACATACATACATATATATATATATATATTTACATACATACATATATATATATATATATTTACATACATACATATATATATATATATATTTACATACATACATATATATATATATATTTACATACATACATATATATATATATATATATATTTACATACATACATATATATATATATATATATTTACATACATACATATATATATATATATTTACATACATACATATATATATATATATTTACATACATACATATATATATATATATATTTACATACATACATATATATATATATATTTACATACATACATATATATATATATATATATATATATTTACATAGATACATATATATATATATATATATATTTACATAGATACATATATATATATATATATATATATATTTACATAGATACATATATATTTACATAGATACATATATATATATATATATTTACATACATACATACATATATATATATATATATACATATATATATATATATATATATATATATACACACACATATATATATATATATATATATGTGTGTGCAGGTATGCAGAAAAATAGGAAAGAACACGTTAGGTAAATAATCCGGAGTTCTTTAGTATTTTTGTTTTTATTTTTAAAAAGACAGTGCTCTATACAGAAGTAGAGCTTATATTATAATATTTTTTTTTAAATATTATAATATATATATATATATATATATTAGGTAATATACATAATATACAACATCGATAGCATGATTTGTAGTTTCATGCAGTTTATGCGATCTTCAGGTGCAGAGATATTCTGACATAAACTCCATGAAACTCATGCTATCGACATTGGATATGAAGTATATTCACTAACATATACTTAATAGCTCTGTTTCATAACATTGAGCACTCTATTTACAACACCTGAGGAAGAAATATATTGATACGTGTGTGCAAGTATTCGTGCATGTATGTAGATTTTTTATCCTACTCATTCTGGCTTGAAGCAATCGCATGCTTAGCCACAATGATGAGCCGTGATGCTGTGGATGATTATATATATATATATATATATATATATATGTATATATATATATATATATATATATATATATATATATATATTTAAAGAGTTATATATATATGTATATATATTTAAAGAGTTATTTATATATGTATATATATTTAAAGAGTTATATATATATATGTATATATATTTTAAGAGTTATATATATATATGTGTATATATATTTAAAGAGTTATATATATATGTATATATATTTAAAGAGATATATATATTAAAGTTTTATATGTGCATGTATATATATATATTTAAAGAGTTATATATATATATATATATTAAAGTTTTATTTGTGTATGTATATATATATATATATTTAAAGAGTTTTATATATATATATATATATATATATATATTTAAAGAGTTCAATATATATATATATATATATATATATATATATATATATATATATATATATATATAAATATAGGTAACTATACTCGTGTCGAAAAACCTTCGAACTCTTGATTTAACAACAGCCAAATCAATCACGAAGGAAAAGAAGGTTTTAAAAAAAGAAAGAGCCAGGAACATGAAAGTCTGTCGAAAATAATCGCACAGATACAGGTTCAAGGCCCAAAGAAAAAACCCCGATACGAGTAAACAACTAACTAAAGAGCTCAATACAAGCGTAGAGCAAACCTAGTCAAACCTAATGAGCCAGACACACCTACCAAGGTTTCACTTAGGCAGATCGTCAGGCCGACCCTGACGATCTGCCTAAGTGAAACCTTGGTAGGTGTGTCTGGCTCATTAGGTTTGACTATATATATATATATATATATATATATATAAAGAGTTAATGGATTTATTTTTTAATCTGCCTTTTTTATTACTTGTAATGATATCTTTTGTAGATACCCAACATTTAAATGACTCCAGGCATTAAGAAAACTTAATAAAGGAAAAAGAGACCACATTTCAGGGAAACTTTTCAAGAGTGCACACACGAGTAGTAGTCATAATACACCCTATTTAAAATAAAAAAAATGAGATTATGTGTGTATTAATATGTATTTATATATATATATATATATATATATATATATATATATGTGGTCTCGATAGTATCTGCAATTGTCCCCTAAAGTGATCCCTGTTCTCTTCAAGTTATAGAATAGCTTTCTAGATTATTGGAAATCCTCTTCTGTAGTTGTCATATAGGAATAAAGTGTTACTGCTGACACTTGGATTTGAACACGGATCACCATAGAGCAAGCACAGTCGACCTCATTTTGAAATAATTAGATCATGTGATGGGTAAAAGGAAAATATATATACATGGAAATTAGCAGCGTCTGACCAAGTATTGTTACTATTTTTGTATCTGTGATTTACAAAGTCTCTCCTACAAACAAACATTACAAAATTAGTTTAGATTTTAAGAACACTGCCAAACCATCTGGTCATCTATATATATGTTTAAAATAGGAATCCCAACACAAAGTTTTCAAGAAATATGACTAGATTTCATAACATGTTTCGCCTTTCTAGGCTTCATCAGATCAAAAAAATGAAAGAAAGAAATGTTTGTGTTTATTTGTGTGTATTCTTAAATAATGGATTATTAATTCTTTTTCCCTGATCAAAGAAAAGAATGAAAATGAGTGATTTTTTAAAAAAAATGCTGTTAATATTTAATATTTATTCTGTATTTTTTCTTTATAATTCTTAATTCATATTTTAAACACATATTGGTGACACGGAAAACACATGGTGAGATGTAAAAACATATAAACTCCTTGTAACACCAAAGATGAAGTTATGGCAAGGATTATGACAGCATTCACCAACTTAAACAAGAAGACTGTCCAGAAGAGTTGCAGGAGATTCTGAAGTCTACCATTTATCTTTGCTTTGAATATTGCTGCCACATCTGGTCTGGTGCTTCTGCTATATATTTAGAGATTCTTGATAAAATCCAAAGAAGAATCTATCTTACACATTTATAAGTCTACCATTCATCCTTGCTTTGAATATTGCTGCCACATCTGGTCTGGTGCTTCTGCTATATATTTAGAGATTCTTGATAAAATCCAAAGAAGAATCTATCTTACACATTTATAAGTCTACCATTCAACCTTGCTTTGAATATTACTGTTACATCTGGTCTGGTGCTTCTGCTATATATTTAGAGATTCTTGATAAAATCCAAAGAAGAATCTATCTTACACATTTATAAGTCTACCATTCATCCTTGCTTTGAATATTGCTGCCACATCTGGTCTGGTGCTTCTGCTATATATTTAGAGATTCTTGATAAAATCTAAAGAAGAATCTGCAATATTACTGGTCCTGACCTGGCATCTCACCTTCAGTCCCTTTCCCACTGGCATAACATAGATCCCTGTGCCATTTCTATAAATACTTTTATGGTAATTGTTCTGATGAACTTTCTTCTATGGCATCTGGACTTTAGGAATTTATCGGCAGCATTAGATTGGCAGCAACATCTCATCGTTTTACAGTTGAAATGGCCAGATATTTAAAGAACTCCTGAATTTGTTGGTGAGAGCCTCAGACTCAACACAGAGGCCTACATCAAGAGACTTGACAAGATAATGTTGCCCTGGGTCAAGAGGGTGGCTGCTGGAAGAGTCCATGTGTGGCAACTGGACTCTGCACCATGTTACACAAGCAGGAGAACCCTGTCATAGCTGTCAGACAATTTCTGCAACCACCTCACCCCGTACATCTGGCCATCTAACTCGCTAGACTGCAGCCCCTTTGATTATTATGTGTGGGGTGCAGTTGAGTGAGAGACCAAGAAAACTCCTTGTAACACCAAAAATGAACTGAAGGCAAGGATTATGGCAGCATTCACCAACTTAAACAAGGAGACACGTCCAGAAGAGATGCAGGAGATTCTGAGATTGTCAGGAGGCTGTGGTTGAAGCCAATGGCGATTTTATTGAATAAATTTACTCTTTAGTATTTCAAGATATTTTTGTGTAATTTTGGTAAATATATCTGTTAAAATGAGATGTCAGTGTTATTTTCATTTTTGTGTAATTCCGATGACAATTTATCCATCGCACCCTATCAGGAGGCCGAGGTTGAAGCCAATGGTGATTTTATTGAATAAATTTACTCTTTAGTATTTCAAGATATTTTTGTGTAATTTTGGTAAATATATCTGTTAAAATGAGATGTCAGTGTTATTTTCATTTTTGTGTAATTCCGATGACAATTTATCCATCGCACCCTATCAGGAGGCCGTGGTTGAAGCCAATGGTGATTTTATTGAATGAATTTACTCTTTAGTATTTCAAGATATTTTTGTGTAATTTTGGTAAATATATCTGTTAAAATGAGATGTCAGTGTTATTTTCATTTTTGTGTAATTCCGATGACAATTTATCCATCGCACCCTATCTGGAGGCCGAGGTTGAAGCCAATGGCGATTTTATTGAATGAATTTACTCTTTAGTATTTCAAGATATTTTTGTGTAATTTTGGTAAATATATCTGTTAAAATGAGATGTCAGTGTTATTTTCATTTTTGTGTAATTCCGATGACAATTTATCCATCGCACCCTATCTGGAGGCCGAGGTTGAAGCCAATGGCGATTTTATTGAATGAATTTACTCTTTAGTATTTCAAGATATTTTTGTGTAATTTTGGTAAATATATCTGTTAAAATGAGATGTCAGTGTTATTTTCATTTTTGTGTAATTCCGATGACAATTTATCCATCGCACCCTATCTGGAGGCCGAGGTTGAAGCCAATGGCGATTTTATTGAATAAATTTACTCTTTAGTATTTCAAGATATTTTTGTGTAATTTTGGTAAATATATCTGTTAAAATGAGATGTCAGTGTTATTTTCATTTTTGTGTAATTCCGATGACAATTTATCCATCGCACCCTATCTGGAGGCTGAGGTTGAAGCCAATGGCGATTTTATTGAATGAATTTACTCTTTAGTATTTCAAGATATTTTTGTGTAATTTTGGTAAATATATCTGTTAAAATGAGATGTCAGTGTTATTTTCATTTTTGTGTAATTCCGATGACAATTTACCCATCGCACCCTATCTGGAGGCCGAGGTTGAAGCCAATGGCGATTTTATTGAATAAATTTACTCTTTAGTATTTCAAGATATTTTTGTGTAATTTTGGTAAATATATCTGTTAAAATGAGATGTCAGTGTTATTTTCATTTTTGTGTAATTCCGATGACAATTTATCCATCGCACCCTATCTGGAGGCCGAGGTTGAAGCCAATGGCGATTTTATTGAATAAATTTACTCTTTAGTATTTCAAGATATTTTTGTGTAATTTTGGTAAATATATCTGTTAAAATGAGATGTCAGTGTAATTTTCATAAAAAAAAAACAAAAGAAAGAAATATGTGTGTGTTTATTTGTGTGTATACTTAAATAATAAATTATTCATTTTTTTTCCCTAAGCTGGCATTTCTCATGATGAAGGAAAAAATTGAAAATGAGTGATTTAAAAAAAAAAAAAGCCATTAATATTTATTCTGTATTTTTTTTAATAATTCTTAATTCATGTCAAAGGTTAATATATATGTTTTACAGATTTTCTGCATTGAAGTTATGGTAAATCCTCATCCTATTTTCAGAATGTCTCAAAAGCTACGGATTCATCTGGCCGTTTCGAAAATGAATTTAAGGTAAATCCTCATCCCATTTTTCAGAATGAGTTGAAAGTTAGATTTTTTAGGTCTGTTCATGTGTTTTCCATGTCAGCAATTTGTTTAAAATAGAATATAGAATCCTGGCAAAGTTTCTGTCCTGGCTATGACAATAAACTACATCCGCGTCCAGGGTAAGACGATAAACTATGTCCAACATCAAGGCCTCTGATCAGGAGGTTTTGAGGAGCGTGGAACCACCTCTTAATTGCTGGTGTTCCCAGGTCCAGCCTGACCCGGGGTGGTAGCACCTGTTAGGGTCCAAGCTATGGGCAAATAGTTAACCCCGAAACTGAAGTAAAAAGTATTATAAAAGTGTAAAAAATAGGTTTTAATACCAGAAATATTTTTTTTTAAATTATTACAAGAAATAAATTTTTGAAGAAAAAAAACTATTACCAGCAATACATGTTTTAAAATAATATTACCAGCTATACATTTCTGAGTAAAAAAAATTTTACCAGAAATAGATTTTTGACAAAAGAAAATATTACCAGGAAAAAAGTTGTCGGCATTAAATAACCCATTGAGGTTGATATGCCGTAAAACAAACAAACCAAACCAAACCCGGCAAAGTTTTGAAGAAATTTGGCATATATATATATATATATATATATATATATATATATATATATCCAAGTATAGGATTAGTGTATACGGAATAAATTCCAATAACCAAAAATACTATTCTTAAAAGAGTGCTCAATACAGAGTAGAGCAAATATAATTATTTATTTGAAAATTATAACATAAATATGTTATAAAATCACTACAAAAATAGCCATTTTGTTTCAACACTTCTGGTGTCTTATCAAGTTATGGTGTTGAATGTAGAATAAAGGGTTTTAAAAGGTACAGATCAATCAAACACCACTTGCTAGGGGAAACGCAGTTACATAAGCTGCAATGACCAATCAAAATACAAGTATATGAGAATTCAAAAAACTTGACATCCACCTGAAGAAGGCTGGAGTGCACAATGGCTGAAACGTTGTAATAAATATGGCGACAAAGATGAGGACAATAGTCCAAATAATGTAAATAGTGTACATAATACCTCATCTGAGAAATATAGACAGATACTGAAGGGCCAAAACTTTGTAATAAATATGGCGACAAAGATGAGGACAATAGTCTGAATAATGTAAATAGTGTACATAATACCTCATCTCAGAAATATAGACAGATACTGAAAGGCCGAAACGTTGTAATAAATATGGTGACAAAGATGAGGACAATAGTCCGAATAATGTAAATAGTGTACATTATACCTCATCTCAGAAATATAGACAGATACTGAAAGGCCAAAACGTTGTAATAAATATGGTGACAAAGATGAGGACAATAGTCCGAATAATGTAAATAGTGTACATAATACCTCATCTCAGAAATATAGACAGATACTGAAAGGCCGAAACGTTGTAATAAATATGGCGACAAAGATGAGGACAATAGTCCGAATAATGTAAATAGTGTACATAATACCTCATCTGAGAAATATAGATGGTTAAGATTTTGATGGTCAAGAAAGCATTCTCTTGGGAGTTTGTTCCACACAGTAGTTGTTTGTGGGAAGCAGCTGTTCAAGTGGAATATATTTCTTGTTAATGGGATACAAAATGAACGAGGGTAGTTTTTCCTAAGTGTACATGGCATGGAAGATCTTAGCTGTGATGATGAGAGTTGGTAGAATGAAAGAATGTAGTTCATTCGAACATTTTCCATGGAAGTAGCAATAAAGCAGCAAGAGACTTGCAACTTATAAGTTTTGGGAAAGGAGCTGCAAGGTGGAAAATAATTCATCACCCATAAGGCTGTGTAGATGCTTTTGAACTGGGAAAAGAAGACTTGGTAGCTCCAGAACAGATAGGGCAGCAGTACTCTATAGTTGAGCATAGTAGGAGCAGTCTGATACTTACTGCAGTGGTACAAAGAACTGACCATATTTCCAGCCTCTTTAGTGATGGTTTGCTCACATCTCTCATTGTTATGAATGACTTTTTCTCTTTTTTTTTTTTTTTACTAAAGTTTTAACTAGACTCAAGAGCCACTCAAGGTAGAGGCTTACTGAATGAGGTTGTTTTATGGACATAAGAGTAGAAAGTAATTAGTGGAGATTATGAGGATATGTAAGATAGATGACAGTTGACACTAGACTTGAAGAGGTTAAGATTGTAGTGGTCAGGGAAGAATCCTCTTGGATGTCTTTTCCGTAAAGTAGCTGTCTTCCTTCTTACCAGTCGAATGTGACATCTATAAAAATAAAAGATGTAAATAAGTCAAAGTATATTTTATGGTTTTGTTGCTAAGAAACCATCCAAAATTTATCTACAGAAATGCCAGAACCGCAAAGGTTATCCAAGTAGATAAATTCTCTAAACCTAAAGGCAATAAAGGCTGATGAAAAGCTAATTAGATATAAGCTATAGATTAATTAGATTAACTCTAATTGGACATGAGGTGTGGATAGTCACATTAAAAACAGCTGTAAATAATAAAACACTTATTCTAACCTTGCAAAACTGATAAGAAGTCAGAAAAAATGGAAAAGAAATATGCATACCCCACAATGTGCAAAATAAATTTTATGTGCCATGTTCCTTCAAGATTTGAGCGATCATGGCTCTCCACAATTTTCTATGCATTGTAATTATAAGCAACATTGTCCCCCTCTACCATTTTTAAATCATTTCATTCCAAGCAAGAAAATAAAGCCACTAAGATGCAAGGGGGTTACTGGGTGTGAAAGGCTGAGAAAAGAAAAACATTTTAGGAGAGAGAACAATAAAAGAACAGGAACTAAGAAGACAAAGGATAACAATTGACATTGCATTTAAATTTTAAGGATAAAAATTGTCTGGAAAGCAAGAGCCTGGGAAAGAATTCCACAAGGCAGAAGTGCAACAGAAGAAACTGTTGTAATTCAATAAACAAAGTAAAAGATCCTCCCCTGAAACCCTGAAGTTCACCCCTATTTTATTGCTCACTCAGACATGACCTACACTGTGAGAATTAATTCTTATGCAAAATACTTTGGTCAGATTTTGCTGACTTATGCATTTAATTTATTAATCTTGATAAATGTTTCAAACATCGGTAAATGTTATCAATGATACTTGCTTGAGGCCGACAGCACACAGTTTTAGAATGAAAGCAACGAAATCAGCAGTAATGAACTTCTAAGATATTCTTGATTAAGTAATAAAAAAAAAAGGAATTTACTGTTTCCACTGAGAAACTGAATCAAAGATATGTATTAACAAGCCTATAATTTAGATCTTTGATTTTGGTGTGAAGGTTCTTTAAATAGTAAGATAATTTGGAAAAGGAGTTGCTGAAAAAGTTCTTGGTCAGGCCCACTCATAGAATACAATAAATCTTCTAAATATTAACATATTTTCACTATCTTGGTCAAGTATGGCGTACACTATTTACATTATTCGGACTATTGTCCTCATCTTTGTCGCCATATTTATTACAACGTTTTGGCCTTTCAGTATCAGTCTATATTTCTGAGATGAGGTATTATGTACACTATTTACATTATTCGGACTATTGTCCTCATCTTTGTCGCCATATTTATTACAACGTTTCGGCCTTTCAGTATCAGTCTATATTTCTGAGATGAGGTATTATGTACACTATTTACATTATTCAGACTATTGTCCTCATCTTTGTCGCCATATTTATTACAACGTTTCGGCCTTTCAGTATCTGTCTATATTTCTAAGATGAGGTATTATGTACACTATTTACATTATTCGGACTATTGTCCTCATCTTTGTCGCCATATTTATTACAACGTTTCGGCCTTTCAGTATCAGTCTATATTTCTGAGATGAGGTATTATGTACACTATTTACATTATTCGGACTATTGTCCTCATCTTTGTCGCCATATTTATTACAACGTTTCGGCCTTTCAGTATCAGTCTATATTTCTGAGATGAGGTATTATGTACACTATTTACATTATTCAGACTATTGTCCTCATCTTTGTCGCCATATTTATTACAACGTTTCGGCCTTTCAGTATCTGTCTATATTTCTAAGATGAGGTATTATGTACACTATTTACATTATTCGGACTATTGTCCTCATCTTTGTCGCCATATTTATTACAACGTTTCGGCCTTTCAGTATCAGTCTATATTTCTGAGATGAGGTATTATGTACACTATTTACATTATTCAGACTATTGTCCTCATCTTTGTCGCCATATTTATTACAACGTTTCGGCCTTTCAGTATCAGTCTATATTTCTGAGATGAGGTATTATGTACACTATTTACATTATTCAGACTATTGTCCTCATCTTTGTCGCCATATTTATTACAACGTTTCGGCCTTTCAGTATCAGTCTATATTTCTGAGATGAGGTATTATGTACACTATTTACATTATTCAGACTATTGTCCTCATCTTTGTCGCCATATTTATTACAACGTTTCGGCCTTTCAGTATCAGTCTATATTTCTGAGATGAGGTATTATGTACACCATTTACATTATTCGGACTATTGTCCTCATCTTTGTCGCCATATTTATTACAACGTTTCGGCCTTTCAGTATCAGTCTATATTTCTGAGATGAGGTATTATGTACACTATTTACATTATTCGGACTATTGTCCTCATCTTTGTCGCCATATTTATTACAACGTTTCGGCCTTTCAGTATCAGTCTATATTTCTAAGATGAGGTATTATGTACACTATTTACATTATTCGGACTATTGTCCTCATCTTTGTCGCCATATTTATTACAACGTTTCGACCTTTCAGTATCAGTCTATATTTCTGAGATGAGGTATTATGTACACTATTTACATTATTCAGACTATTGTCCTCATCTTTGTCGCCATATTTATTACAACGTTTCGGCC
This sequence comes from Acanthosepion esculentum, assembly GCA_964036315.1. NCBI lineage: Eukaryota > Metazoa > Mollusca > Cephalopoda > Sepiida > Sepiidae > Acanthosepion > Acanthosepion esculentum. The sequence goes on from OZ038499.1 coordinate 104,026,873, forward strand.
TTTCAGTATCAGTCTATATTTCTGAGATGAGGTATTATGTACACTATTTACATTATTCAGACTATTGTCCTCATCTTTGTCGCCATATTTATTACAACGTTTCGGCCTTTCAGTATCAGTCTATACTTCTGAGATGAGGTATTATGTACACTATTTACATTATTCGGACTATTGTCCCCATCTTCGTCGCCATATTTATTACGTTTCGGCCTTTCAGTATCAGTCTATATTTCTGAGATGAGGTATTATGTACACTATTTACATTATTCAGACTATTGTCCTCATCTTTGTCACCATATTTATTACAACGTTTCGGCCTTTCAGTATCTGTCTATATTTCTGAGATGAGGTATTATGTACACTATTTACATTATTCAGACTATTGTCCTCATCTTTGTCGCCATATTTATTACAACGTTTCGGCCTTTCAGTATCAGTCTATATTTCTGAGATGAGGTATTATGTACACTATTTACATTATTCAGACTATTGTCCTCATCTTTGTCGCCATATTTATTACAACGTTTCGGCCTTTCAGTATCAGTCTATACTTCTGAGATGAGGTATTATGTACACTATTTACATTATTCGGACTATTGTCCCCATCTTCGTCGCCATATTTATTACAACGTTTCGGCCTTTCAGTATCAGTCTATATTTCTGAGATGAGGTATTATGTACACTATTTACATTATTCAGACTATTGTCCTCATCTTTGTCGCCATATTTATTACAACGTTTTGGCCTTTCAGTATCAGTCTATATTTCTGAGATGAGGTATTATGTACACTATTTACATTATTCGGACTATTGTCCCCATCTTCGTCGCCATATTTATTACAACGTTTTGGCCTTTCAGTATCAGTCTATATTTCTGAGATGAGGTATTATGTACACTATTTACATTATTCAGACTATTGTCCTCATCTTTGTCGCCATATTTATCACAACGTTTAAGCCATTGTACACTCTAGCCTTCTTCAGAGGGGTGGAATGTCAAACTGAACCCTTTATTTCGCTCACTGGGGTAGACTGTTCTAGTTCCACATGCCATGTCTAATGGATGTCAATTATCAATTATCTTCTGTTAATTCACCTCTCCAAGTTCTCCACTGCCTTAACCAGGTACTGAACTCACAACTCTTTGAGTCCTGTCATTGGATCTAACCAACGCTTTTATTCACTGTGCCATGTGTCCTTGAGGACATCTGTGTATGAATTTCTGGGACTTAGAAACGTTGTGATAAATATGGCAACAAAGATGAGGACAATAGTCCGAATAATGTAAATAGTGTACATAATACCTCATCTCAGAAATATAAACAGATACTGAAGTATGGTGTAGTTTCAAGAAATTAATTTGGGTTAGATAGATAGATAGATAGATAGATAGATAGATAGATAGATAGATAGATAGATAGATAGAAAGTAAACTTAGATAAGTACACTGAGATAGATACATAGCTAGAAAGAGAGAAAGGTAAACTGAGATAGAGTGACAGACAAAAGTAAACATAGATAAATAGAGAGAAAGGTAAACTGAGATAGACAGAGAGACAGAGAGTAAAGGGGAGGATAGACAGAGACAAGTAAACATAATCAGAGAGACAATGAAATTGTTATATAAAGATTGATATATAAGTTTTGAGTGAGATTGATATACAAAATGTCAACTGAGATATATGGATAGAATTGAAGGAGACTGATGGACATCAAAGTAGACAAAGCTAGGAAGATAGACGGAAGCCTGAGATAAATAGATGTACACTGCGATAGATAATCTATAATAGATAGATAAATTGATCACCAGAACGAAGAGATGAATGAATAGTAATTCTGGAAAGTCTCCAGGCTGATCTACTTTCCGAAATCTAGCCCAATGCCCAAACAATTCTTGGTTGCACTGAGAACTTTTCCATTGTATATGGATGCATAAACATATAGATAACAGTGGGTTATGTTATATACATATATGCACGGGTGGAGTGACAGATTGAGAAGCGGATGTGTAGAGGAATAAAAGAAATGGAAAGTGCGCAGAGCATGTGAATACATTTGCACATTCACGGACATGTAAGCAGAATAAAAATGATCAAATTAATGTTTTTACAAATCTACCTTAAAAGGTTTTCATTCGAAGCTAAATAGAAGTTAAAATCCTGTGACCTCCTCTAAAATGAGAAATAATGCAAGTGTATGTGTGTCCATCTGAATGGTTGATCTGGAAGAGGGCAGCACCAGTCAAGTTGGGGTAACCAAGGATCTGACAGGCCAATCATTTGACAGTCCAATGCAACCTAGTTTGCCAGATCTCAGATGAGGGAGGTGCTTCTGGCCAAGTGTATGGCTTTCTCCATCATGCAGAGTTGTCCGCCTAAAATCAAATTCATGTGAATTGCCTCCACCACCAGAGAAGAGAAAGAGATTTAGGAGAGAGAATGACAGTTCCAATGCCCGGATGCGAGTGGGTGCCGACGACAATAAGATCAACAAATATGTCTGTGGAATGATTTAGATACTTCAGATGATCATTTGCTTCTTAAAAGGACAAAAATATTCAAGACTTCTATTTGAATGCATAGGCTGGTTAACTATATGGCCTTATGCAACAGTGCTGGCTTCACTGGCTTGGACATGTACACTGTATACCAGATGGGAAGATTCCAAAGGTCCTTCTGCGCAGGGAACTGTCAGACAGCAAAGGACCAACCTGATCATTGTTTTGAGAATATCTGCATGAAGGACAAGGACATTGAGAGGTAAGAAGATATCGGCAACATTCGTTCATCCTGGAGACGTGATCATTTTTACAAATACTTTCATGGTAATTGCTCCGATGAGCTGCTTTCGCTGGTCCCCAGGCCTCATGAATTTAAGCGTCCTCTGAGGGTGGCATCCCATTCCCACCCCTTCACCGTTGAAACTGTTAGATGTAGACGTCTCTTCTACTCCAATAGCTTCATGTCTCGCACATCTCGCCTGTGGAACCTCCTTCCTTATTCCTGTTTCCCTGACAAATATAATCTCCAACTATTTAAGTGTAATGTCAATCGACATCTCCAGCTGCCTTGATCTATCCACTTCCCTTCTCCATATCCTTTCCCCTTTCATTCCTATCGGCTCTCACTCCAAATCTTCTGTAACCCCTTGCCTTGATCGATCCACTATCTTTCTCCACATCCTCTCCTTTACCACTCCTATCTGCTCTTCCTCCAAACCTTCTGTAACCCCTTGCGTGCTAGTGGCTTCCAGCCTTGCTTGGGGTGATAAGCTTTAAAAAAAAAGGGGAAAAAGGAGAAACTCAATGCAAAAGAAACAACGCAGCAACATCGGAAGAGAGCGTCTTCATGTGCAATCAATTCAATCAAGGTTGTCAATTCCATTTAAGCTTGTAAAATGGTAACGGATGCGGCACTGCCATCATAAGCTGAGGTATAACTTTTTGAGCACAGATCTATGGTTTCTTGTGATCAACGGATGCCATATAAATATTGCAATGCATGAGATTCATTCATCACCATAAATTATACATGGTGAAATGGAGCTGAAATGCAGAATGATTTTGCATCATATCTATTCCTTATAAATATATGATGAAAATACAGTTTTAAGGTTGGCTATATTTATGGGTAAAACTACTCTATATCAGATGTATATAAATATAAGTAACTGTCAGGATAATACAAAAGACCTTAGTAGACATAATGCACCATTAAGCAACATATATAAATAGTCAATCCAATGCATGACACACATGTCCTGTTGGCACTTATATATATATAAGATTTAAGAAACAGCAGATAATTTTATATATAGTGCTTAATATTAAAAATATTAAAATAGAGTGTTAATAATATTATATAAAAAGATTACTTAACTTTTAGATATCAATTTTTTTTTGTTTTTCTTCTTGGGAATAGAATTTCGAACAATAATCCCCTGAAGAATGAAAATTTAACAAGTCAGAGAAAACAAAAGAAATATTGATATTTAAAGTTAAGTAATCTTTTTATATAATGTTATATATGTCAGGGTTTCAATTCTCGGTAGTGGATGCGCACTGCTGATGAGTCCCAAATATAGGACGAAACGGCCGTCCAGTGCTTTCTGCATTCTGTTGAGGTTTCTTTCAGACTTAATTATATATATATATATATATATATACATATATTATGAAATTGACAGAGTCCAACATTTTTTAAGACATTTTTATGTCCATGCGTTCTTTTTGTAGATACAAATATTTAAGCAAATGCTCTGTTTATAATAAATAGTATTAACAACATTTACTGGACCTGAATGTCCGAGAAATGTTCATAGTAAATATGCATCCTCTGACAGGAATCGAACCTGTATCCTATACGGAAACATCATATAGCCTGTCGGAGGACGCATATTTTCTATGAAAATTTCTCGGACATTCAGGTCCAGTAAATGTGGTTAGTACTGTTTATTATAAACAGAGCATTTACTTAAATATTTGTATTTATAAAAAGAACGGATAGACATAAAAATGTCTTAAAAAATAATCGTTGGACTTTGCCCATCTCATAATGTATGACGCCATTTGTTTACATTTGGATACGCATTGAGCAGATATGAATGTACGTGAGAGATTCATGGAAGATTGTAGTTTAAAAGCAGTAAATTCGACCTTGCTAATTGAATGATCCTCTGTGGCTCAATTGGTTAAGGTACGTCAGGCTATATGACGGTTCCGTATAGGATACAGGTTAGATTCCTGTCGGAGGACGCATATTTTCTCTGAAAATTTCTCGGGCATTCAGGCCGGTAAATGTTGTTTAATACTGTTCATTATAAACAGAGCATTTACTTAAATATTTGTATCTATAAAAAGAACGTATAAACATAAAAAATGTTTTAAAAATATATGTATATATATATATATATATTTTAAGACATTTTTTTTATGTTTATACATTCTTTTTATAGATACATTTAGCTTGACGTGCCTTAACCGATTTAAAGTTTAAAGACAGTAAATTCAACCTTGCTAACCGAACGCTCCTCTGTAGCCAAATCGGTTACGGCACATCAAGCTAAATGATAGTTCGGTATAGGATACAGGTTCAAATCCTGTCGGAGGACAAATATTTTCTGTGAAAATTTCTTGGACATTTAGGCCGGTAAATTTTGTTAATACTGTTTATTATAAAACAGAGCATTTACTTAAATATTTGTATCTATAAAAAGAATGTATAAGCATAAAAATATCTTAAAATAATTTGTCCATTTCATAATATATATATATATATATATATATATATATATATATGCACACACACAATAGGCCCAAAATAGGACCACCCTCTGTATTTAATAATTAATGAGTTTCATACTTTCTTTGGTTTAATTAACTCCTACTAAGCGAGGATGTTGAAATTGTTTAACCCAGTAGTGCGTGGTGTTCAATTCTTTTAGAAAGGGGGTGACCTAAAATTTAAAATATGCCAGCCAAATATGCTTAGCCAACAAAGGAGATTAGGCAAAAAGAGGAAAAATGTTAAGGATACTTTATGCAATAATGGTTAAATTTTGATGTTATTATTACAGAACATATGATAAAAACCCTTCATGAAGAGAAAATCCCTCTAGCCTGAAGTGAGATAATAAAATTATTGTTGAAAATCTACACAACCATCAATTGTTAGACAATATTTATATATATATATGTATATATATATATATATATATATATATATATATATATATATATATATATATATATATATATATATACATACACACACACACTATAGGCTAAATGTTTTGGTTGACATGCTGGATTTCAAAATATTGTCTAACAATTGATGGTTGTGTAGATTTTCAAAAATAATTTTATTATCTCACTTTTATTACCTCACTATATATATATATATATATATATATATATATATATATATATATATATATACATACATATATATATATATATATATATATACATATATAAATATATATATATATGTATGTATGAAGAAATATACTCTTAACGTGTGCTATATTTATGGGATAAAGTGCTCAATATCAGAGATAGAGCATGTGTAAATATAAAAGTGAACATTGAAGTCAACACTTAGAGGCGACAGGCTGTTTCATGCTAGATGCAATAATCAGGCCTGACGATTGCGTCTAGAAGCCATTGGTTTATACCAATGGCTTCCCATACTTAATACTTCTCGTTTTCACTCTCGCATGGTCACGTGTGATGTCATGAGCTGCGGTGCGATTTTCACTTCCAGTGTCTCATATGCACGAGTTTGTCATTGCTTGGAAATCTTCCATGTAAACAAAAACAGACTATCATTATTGTTTTTTCCATGTATTGTTTAACATATTGTAATGTAATTGTCATCTTTGATGATGGCGTATGTAAGCCGAACGCTTAGATAGGATTAAAAAATATGTATCAATATTGTGATTTTCTTTTGTCTTTTAATGATAATCTTATTAAGCTTATCATACGATATGAAAAGAATTTACATAAAATAAATATATAAAACTTGTCTATATTATTTAATGAAACATGCATCAATGAAAAATGCTGCCTATATATATATATATATATATATATATATATATATATATTACATGAATCATTCATACAAAAAACAGATATTGAAGTTAATGATATAAATGGCGAGAATACATCTTCGCAAACACATTTAATAAATTACATTAACCCCGAACCTGTAGATGAATGTTATGATCGCTCTTCATAGATTCCAGTTGTATAAGGTCTTTTTTTATTTTTTTACAAGATTTCATCTGTGTATACAGACATCATCAAGTATGAAAATATATTTGTATTTTACATCCAGATAATAACAGGACAACAAAAAAATAGATGTAATCCGGAATATGTTTTTAGAAATGTGTTATTGTTAATTGTAAGAAATTTTGGAGCGTGCGGTTGCAATGTTGAGGTTGAATTTTTAAATTTTAAGATTGTGCGTTTTTGTACTAATATGGTAATAGGAGAATTCTTTTGTACTGGTAGGTTTTTCAGTCAATGTGGCATGAACTAAATTGTTCAATAAATAGAGGAATGTCACAGTTATTATCCGAATGTTGCACGTCGGATCAGTTATTGTAATATCAAGTTAATGTCATTTATTAAATTTGTTTGCCAAGATGTATTCTCGCCATTTATATCATTTTATATCTGTTTTTTGTATGAATGATTCATGTAATGTAAATTGAACTTCACCACAGAGCAAATATTATTTATGAATTCAAATGCCCATTAAGGAATTGTATTCCTCAAGAATCAACTTTCATAAATAATTATATAGGCCACACTACAAATTGTTTAACACGCAGACTAACTCTACACCTTTCTGACAATAGCTCAATTAGATCTCATTTAAATATTCATGGAGACCTACCGGACACTATTCGGAACATACTTGTCGACAACACTAATATAATAGCATCATCCACTTGCAAAAAAAGGCTAAAAAAAAAATAATGGAAGCCTTACTAATAAAGACAAACAAACACTTAATAATATTAACTTTGAACATGGACATAATATCTTGACTGTGTTTTGAAACAAAAAAAATGAATCATTTTATAATACATATAATAAACTATTTCTAATTCTAACAGTTGAAATATAATCCTTGAAAATGTCTAAATGTATAGCCGAAAGCGCTCGGATAAAAAGAACATTCGGACAGTTTTTATATAATTTATCATCTGAAAAGAAAAACTTTATTAGATCGCACAAGAAATTATATAAAAAACTAAATAAAAGCACCTTGTCAGTCGTTTTTAATGAAATGTGCATGAAAGAAGGATTGCTGCCTAAATACACAAATATATATATATATATATATATGCATGCATATATACACACTATAGGTAAAAATTTTGGGGTTAAAATGAGATAGTTTTGTCTTTTGCTTTAAAGTAAAAGATAAAATTTTAGTGACTACTTGCTTTTATTTTTCAATCTTTCTACAGGTTCCAAAAATTTAAAATTTGCATTTGTCAGTTCACAATACATTTTGCTAAATTAGGAATATTTTTTATGAGAAACATTATATTTTGTTTTCATTATTAACCCCTCGGTAGACATTTTGAATTTACCAAAAGGACTGGAGATTTGATTCAGGTCAAGGAAATCATGAAAAAAGAACGATATCATTCAGTTTCGCAAAGACATCCTACACCATTGATTGATTTGTTTTTTTATGGCTTATCAACCGTTTTAAGGTTATTTAATGCCAAAACCTATTTTTGGATTGTAAGAAGGTTTTTGGAGATAATAATGATTTTCTGATATGGGTCCTACTATTTAACCCATAGCTGGAGGGAGAAGAGGTGAGTACATACTTTTCACACATGTGAACATAACAAACGCAACTTGATTTTGAACTCAGCTCTCCAATTTCTCATTCTAAGCTCTTATCCATTACACCACCTGCATATCCAAGCTTACAGTATGTGGTATTTCTGAGTGGTTGGCCATGTCGGGAGTAACCTTGCACAAAATTACTTCAGTGATTGGATGAGAACTAGTGTTTCAACATGATATGACTCTAAGCCTCTTTTATTCTCTTGGAGAGTTCACAAGCTGATCATAAGATTCTGCTTTAGACACTTAAGCACTTTGCTTTTGGCTTAGATAGATATTGAACTCACTAACTTCGGTGATCATACAAGAATCAGTGTTTCAACATGATGTGGCTGTAAGCTCATTATTATTTAGGACTACTCAGTTATTGCTTGCTCAGTTTCAACTGAGTCTAAGAGGGGACAACAGCAGAAACCTGATCATAGCAACAAAGACGAGAACATTAGTCCAAGTGTAAATAATGATAACGCCTACACCCCAGGAATTCAGACAAGAATTTCCTTTTAACTGCAGGTTCTGCCAAATCTCGAATCCTAAACTAAAATAATGGCCAACACCCAGTAATATTTTTGGCCAGGACTGTTGCTATGACGACAGCAATTGCTCTGCCTGGGAAATAAACAATTGATTAGCTGAGGCAAAGATTCCTACCGAAATTGAAATTCTCATTACATTCTGTATTAACTGCCAGGTGTATTTTGTACGTCCACCTGAAGAATGTAAATGTGCAGGTAGTGTAATAGATACCAACATAGAAAGCGGCATCAGAAAGCCAACTTCAAATTGCATTTACTTTTGCAGAATGTGGAGGTGTGTAATGAATTGTGGTTTGGAAGGAAAAAGTAGTAGGGCTGAGATGAGGTATTATGTACACTATTTACATTATTCAGACTATTGTCCTCATCTTTGTCACCATATTTATTACAAAGTTTCGGCCTTTCAGTATCTGCCTATATTTCTGAGATGAGGTATTATGTATACTATTTACATTATTCAGACTATTGTCCTCATCTTTGTCACCATATTTGTTACAACGTTTCAGCCATTGTACACACCGGCCTTCTTCAGTATCTGTCTATATTTCTGCGATGAGGTATTATGTATACTATTTACATTATTCAGACTATTGTCCTCATCTTTGTCACCATATTTGTTACAACGTTTCAGCCATTGTACACAGCGGCCTTCTTCAGTATCTGTTTATATTTCTGAGATGAGGTATTATGTATACTATTTACATTATTCAGACTATTGTCCTCATCTTTGTCACCATATTTGTTACAACGTTTCAGCCATTGTACACACCGGCCTTCTTCAGTATCTGTCTATATTTCTGAGATGAGGTATTATGTATACTATTTACATTATTCAGACTATTGTCCTCATCTTTGTCACCATATTTGTTACAACGTTTCAGCCATTGTACACACCGGCCTTCTTCAGTATCTGTCTATATTTCTGCGATGAGGTATTATGTATACTATTTACATTATTCAGACTATTGTACGCTCCGGCCTTCTTCCTGGTTGGAATGTTGAACTGAACCCTTTATTTCACTCACTGGGGTAGACTGTTCTAGTTCTACATTCCATGTTTTTAATGGATGTCAGTTATCAGTTATCTCCTGTTAATTCCCCTCTCCAAGTTCTCTTCTGCCTTAACCGGATATTGAACTCACACTCTTTGGGTCCTGTCACTGGATCTAACCAACACCTTTATCCACTGTGCCATGTGTCCTCATCCCAGTTTTTTGGGGCTGCTGCCATGTAGCCAGGGTAGTTGTTACATTGTACGGTACTACTTATACTGATCAAAGAGTGTGAGTTCAATACCCAGTTAAGGCAGTGGAGAATTTGCTGAAGGGAATTAACAGGAGATAACTGACAACTGACATCCATTAAACATGGCACGTCGAACTAGAACAGTAAACCCCAGTGAGCAAAATAAGGGGTTCAGTTCAACATTCTAACCACCTGAAGAAGGCCGGAGCATACAACGGCCGAAACATTGTAATAAATATGGCAACAAAGATGAGGACAATAATGTAAATAATGTACATAATACCTCATCTCAGAAATATAGACAGATACTGAAGGGCCGAAACGTTGTAATAAATATGGCGACAAAGATGAGGACAATAGTCCAAATAATGTAAATAGTGTACATAATACCTCATCTCAGAAATATAGACAGATACTATTAGCGGTGTGTTCAACTTCCTGTTGAGTTCGTTACATTCACTTACATTTTTTTTATTACTATGAACATTATTTTTAGTGGGTGATCATGACTGAGTTGTCTCACAGATAAAACTTTTTCTACTTTGTCATTAATTTTCTTAAAAAACAAAAAATTACAGAAAAATAAAAATAAAATGGATAAATAAATAAAAATAAAATATTAAAATAATGAAAAACGGGATTCTGTATAATCCAAAAAGATTAACGCTAAACAAAATAGCTGCAAAGCCAGTTTCTTTTTTCTCCATTTCTCATAAGCTCCAGTGACCTATATATAGTGCCTATACAATTGGCCCTGATCTGGCATCTCGTCTGCAGTCGCTCTCTCACAGACGTGCCGTCGCCTCCTTCTGTCTTTTCTACAAATATTTTCATGGTAAATGCTCCGATGAGCTGCTTTTGCTAGTTCCCAGACTGCATAAATTTAAATGTGCTACTAGGCTGGCATCATGGTCCCACCCTTTCACTGTCAAAACAGTTAAATGTAGCCGTCTCTTCTACTCCAATATCTTCATATCTCGCACCTACCGTCTGTGGAATTCCTTTCCTATTACTTGTTATCCTGATAGCTATAATCTCCAACTATTCAAATGTAATGTCAATCGACATCTCCAGATGCCCTGACATATTCCCTGCCCTTCTCTTCATCCTTTTCTCCATCAAGCCTCTTTACACTCTCTCCCACTCTGTAACCCCCTGCGTACTAGTGGCATCCCGCCTTGCTTGGGGTGAAATTTTAAAAAAAAACAAACTCAGAGTCTGAAGATTGCTTCAGACTTGAAACAGCAAGTTAGGATGTAGTAGGATGTGCGTCCGGTATTTGAGGACAGATTTTATGGATTAGTAAAAAACTTGCTGAACAAATGAATATAATTATATTTGATTACAAACAAGTAAACATGAAATTTAGCTAACTATTGTTTAATTTTATTCAATAAAACCACCACTAGCATCAATAGCTGCCTCTACACTAGGTCGAAATCAGCTGCAAGATCTGATTAATTGGTCCTTATTTATGTCAGACATTACTCGAACTATTGCAGCTTTAAGAGAGTCTTTGGTGTTATGAGGCTGTTTATTAACCTCCTCATCAACAATGCTCCACACATAATAGTCTAGTGGATTGAGATCTGGAGAGTTAGGAGGCCAAATGATGGGTGTGATGTGGTCGTACAAATGGTCAGCCATCCATTCTTGCAACTCTGAGAAAACGTGCAATATCAAAATCGCTATGATCAGCCTTCAATGCCACAATCACAGCATGCCTTTTCATTTCATTTGTTATCATAGGGTTTGCCATTCTTGATTTCTGAAAAATAAAAGCATTAGAAGTTAGTGGGAAGCAGTATTAATCTTAAATCTGAATGTCCTCAAATACCAGCCGCACCCTGTATAATGTTGATATCTACAAATGTGCTATCCCCAAAACTGATGGCACTTCCATCACAAGTATAGCAAATTTTAAACAATATAATTATATGATTTTATCTACATTAGGACATATTTGCAGGTTAGTTGCTATTATCATAATGTTTTGACAGATACAGAAATAAACAGGTTTCAATATTTTGTACGTTAGATAGCTAGAAAAATAGAAACAGAATGGGATAGATGGATAGATATGAACAGACTGCAATAGATGAACAGATAGATATGAACAGACATAGATAGATAGATGCTGCATAGCCCCTTGATGGGGAGGGGAGTGACAGTGTCAATTCAATAATAAAATTGCATTCTTCTCTCACGGCCAGTGATTGCTAGTTGTTGTGAGTCCAGAAATAAAAGATCTTCAACACAGGGAATTTTAACTTTGCTATTTTATTATGTCAATGTATACATTTCTAACAATCCATTGGTGTCACACTCACTCCACTGGGAAGCCATTTCAGACACAAAGGAAAGCACGTCTACATTGTTTGACAGTTAAGAGATGGACTCTGAAAAACTTCAGCCAATCAAAATTGACTTCCATATATTGTATTGTATCTGAACCCTAAGGTCAACCTCAGGAAGTCAGAGCAGTGATACACTTCCTCTAAAACATAATAGTCTGTAAACTATTATTTAACATAGATAGTTAGAAAAATAGATAGGAACAGACTGAGATAGATAGATAGATAGATAGATAGATAGATAGATAGGAACAGACTGAGATAGATAGATAGATAGATAGATAGGAACAGACTGAGATAGATAGATAGGAACAGACTGAGATAGATAGATAGATAGATAGATAGGAACAGACTGAAATAAATAGATAGATAGATAGGAACAGACTGAGATAAATAGATAGATAGATAGATAGATAGGAACAGACTGAGATAAATAGATAGATAGATAGGAACAGACTGAGATAAATAGATAGATAGATAGATAGGAACAGACTGAGATAAATAGATAGATAGATAGATAGGAACAGACTGAGATAAATAGATAGATAGATAGATAGATAGGAACAGACTGAGATAAATAGATAGATAGATAGATAGATAGGAACAGACTGAGATAAATAGATAGATAGATAGATAGATAGATAGATAGATAGATAGATAGATAGGAACAGACTGAGATAGATAGATAGATAGGAACAGACTGAGATAGATAGATAGATAGATAGATAGATAGATAGATAGATAGATAGATAGATAGATCCAAACTGAAATAGATATATGGATATAAACAGACTGGGATAGAAAGAAAGATATTAATAGAATAATATAGATAGATAGATAGATAGATAGAACATTGTGAACATTTCTCACTATCTAGGAAACTCTCTCTTGAATCTCCAGACCATTCTTACATGTGTCTCCGTCTCTCTCTCTCTACTTAAATCAGTCAGCTATCTCTTCTTTCTCTAGCGTTCCCCTTCCTCTCAAGAATGCTGCTTGCTAGATACTATTTCTGATAATATAGACAAGGCAATCTTCCTACACCCATTTGCAACTATATTTGTATTCAGTGACTTTAATGCCCACGATACCAAGTGACTTAAACACTCTGTCACTGATCTTGCTGGCATCCAAACCCTTAACGTCTCAATTGCTCACACAAGTGGCTGACTTCCCCACACATTTCCCCAGTAACCATGATGGTCACCTCTTCTCGATCTCTTTTTTACCTCTATCTCTGACTCTTGTCGTACTATACAGCTTTGCCCTCTTGGCAGCTCTGATCATCCAGTTGTGTCTGTAAACATCTTCTTCTGCTTCCCTACCAGGCAAGAATCCCCTACCAACAGAATATCTTTCTGTTATCAACAGGCAGATTGGAACTTGTTCTGTGATTTCCTTCATGGCATCCCTTGGGGTGAATTTTTTAATCATCCTGTTCCAAAATGTGCCTCTGACGTCTCCTCCTGGCTGAAAGCCAGCATCGATACTTTCAATCCAGTAAGGAAATACCAAGTTAAACTGTGTTCATCTCTCTGATTTTCACCTGCATGCTTGGTTGCTATAGCCCACAGGAATCACTTCTTTCATCGATACCAGAGAGACACGTCTGATTGCAACAGACGTCTCTTTGACTCTGCTCATAATGAGTGCACGCATGTCCTCAAAGAAACAAAGTTACTGTTTGCTGATAGAATGAAACAACGTATAGCATCTTGCAGGTTCAGATGGAGAGATTATTGGCGGCTCTGCAAGAGTGTGCTGAACAACAGCAGATCCTCAATCCTTCCCCTATTCCATCAATTCAAAGTCCGGAGTAGACAAGGTTGAATACGTTGCTTGGAAATTCTCTTCCAACTCAACACTCAACTATTTTGAAATGCCCACACCTGATTTTCCCAATAGGACAGAGATCCTCCTGAGTGATATGCACCTGACCCTGTCACTGGTCTCAGACAGATAGATAGAAGTGAACAGATTGTGATAGATAAATAGGAACAGACTGAGGAAGATATAAACACACTGAGATATGAACAGATTGAGATAGATGTGAACAAACTGAGAAAAATAGATATGAACAAACTGAGATAGATATGAACAAATTGAAGTAAATAGATATGAACAAGCTGAGATATGAACAAATTGAGGTAGATATGAACAAGCTGAGATAAATAGATATGAACAAACTGAGATAGATATGAACAAATTGAGCTAAAAAGATATGAACAAACTGAGATAGATATGAACAAATTGAGGTAAATATATATGAACAAACTGAGATATGAACAAATTGAGGTAGATATGAACAAACTGAGATAAATATGAACAAACAAATAAATAGATATGAACAAACTGAGATAGATAGATAGATAGATAGATAGATAGATAGATAGATAGATAGAGATGAACTGGGACAAATCAATGAATGGGTAGTGTAAATAATCCCCATTTCCATCATATTCCCATAGAAGAAGTAAGTTCTATTCTGGTCACTTCTTCTCAAGAACTGCTGCTTTGTGAAACCAACTCCCAGCAGGATGTTTTCTCTACCACTACAATCTTGACCTCTTCAAGTCTAGTGTTAACCATTTTCTTTCTTGCATAGGCTCATGAACTTCACTCACGGTCATACAACACCACACAGTAGCCCTTCTACCTTGAGTGGCTCTTGGGCCTTTTATTGGGTGAACATTAATATAAAAAAGATGCGTATGAACAGATTTCAATATTTTGTGAGTTAGCTAGCTAGATAAATAGAAACAAAATGGGCAAGATAGGTATATACATAGATAAGTATTCATACGAAAGAAAATGGAGTCAGAATATGTGTTACTGTTCTCTACAGACTAGGTGTTCTGGCTTTTATTAGGGCACAAACACTGACAACTGGTACTTGTGGGAGCAACACAACTACTGCAGCCACTAGGCAAGCTACATTCAACTTCTAATAACTGGCTTGATCACCTGGCTCCCATTTCAGTGTGCTACCAGCTGAGCCACGTCACCTGCATGATTCTGTTGTCACATTAGAAATAACGAGACAACAACAGAAACAGCTGTCAAGAAATTCCTCACTTAATAGAGACTTGATTAGCAGATATTCATGAGAATGGGATTGGTAAATTACGGCATCAAAAATAAATCCATTCCAAAAAAATGAGACAAATAAGTATAAAATACAAAGAATTAAAAGATAAAAAAGATTAATAAAATCCGGCAAGGAGGTTAAAATAAATTCTCTTATAAGCTGATTAAAAGATGACGAATTCTTTGCTGTGATTCATTACAGTGGTATGCAAATTCTTTCTTCCTTTTGCATTTTTCGTTTCATCCAAATAAAAATATTCTTTAGAAGCTTTGGACATTTCATTTCAATTATGCTAAGAATGCAATTCTCATGCTTCAGTAAAAAAAAAAAAAAATCTTTTGTCTTCCATAGAAAGTCTATTAAGCATTAGTCAGGCCAAAGTAGTTTTCTCATTTAATTCTTTAAATTAATATCTCAGTACCAAAAAAGGTTTATTCTCATATGACTTTGTAGCACCCGTTCTCATACAATCACCGAAGTTAAGCAACATAACCACTTGGGTATAGCCAGTGATGTAAACTTAGATGTGCAGGTGGTGTTATGGTCAACAGCTTAGAATTTGAAATCAGTGAGCCGAGTTTCAATTCCAGTCAGGTTCATTATATTTAATTGGGAAAGGCATGAATCCATCTCTTCTCCCCGCAACTATGGGTTAATTACTAGGACTTGTATCAGTAAATCATTATTATCTCCAAAACATTCTTACACGCTAAAAAATATTTTCTGGCTTTAAATAACCTAAAGGTTGATAAGCCGTAAAAAGGAAAATCAATCAATCAGTACCAAAATTTATTTTAAAAATTGACAAAAATACCATCTCAAGGGCAAAAGCATATTTCAAATTGCTAAGATATGGTACCTAGACTTTGTATTATAGGTGTTCTTGATTTGTGCCATTAGTCTGTGTTGGGCCCTATCAGGGTGTATAACAACAGGATTAAAGTTTATTGCTACTGCTGCAATAGTTATGCGAGAATCACTATGCAGACTTGGTAGAATTATTTATGTGGTCTTTTAGGGCTTAAATTATTTTCCTCTCTCCAGCCTCTTTCCGCACAGACGCAAAGTTGCAAGTCTGTTGCTATTTCCATGGAGAATGTTCAGATGAGCACACCATTCCTTATTTCCTCCAGTTCAGACCTTCACAACTTGGACATAGCATGCTACTTTCACAGAGTTGAATCACCATCATTTCCTACATCATTTTTACTTAACATTTCACTCTCAAGTGATGCAATAAAGCCACTTAGACACAAGGGGTTACTGAGTGTGAAAGAATATGAGAAAAAGAAAAAAACATTATTAAGGAGAGGGAAGAATAAAAGAAGTGGAGCAGACATCAGTGTCGATGCTTCCTTGAATGTGTACACTATTAATCTCTAACCCTCTACCTTGAGTGGCTCTTGGGCCTTGTACTGGGTGATTTTTTTTTTTACTTTAAAAAATAAAACATTAGTCTGTATTAATGCAAAAAAATAATGTAAAGAATCATTAAAAATAGAGAAATTTATAGATGACGTGCTAACCAAGATATGAGGAGACGTGATACGAAAAAATTGTTTTTTTTTTTCAAAGAAATAAAGAAGGAGTATTAACAGAAAAGGAGTTCCTGGTGTGACAGAGAAAGACATGTGAAATGTCAGGTGAGACATGGATAAAGATGAGGGAAATTCCATTCGGTCAGCTTCTTCCCTAGAACTGCCACTTTGTGGAACATACTCCCAAGAAGATGCTTTCCTGATCACTATGATCTTAACCTCTTCAAGTCTAAAATCAACAATTATCTCTGAAATTTTGGATTCACAAGTTTTCATGACTGCGATTGTTTTTGGCAATTTTCTTTTTAATGTGATTTTTTTTTTGCAACAAATTTTTATATACAATAACAATTTTTATAACTTGGAAATAAATTTCGGAATAATTAAAATTAATTGCAAAATCTAGTGAAAGTGACCCATGAAATAAAAATAATTGTTTGTACAGAAAGTAAGGACCTACATACATCAAATTGCCTTTAAATTAAGTGGTGGCAGAAGAATTATCGTTGAATTTTTAAAAAGTAAACTTACATATTAATGCAATAACTAAATGCAGCAATAAATTTTGAGTTCTTCTGTAGTTTATTGTTGCCTATCGCATACAGCAGCAGTATGCCTCACAAGAAGAAATCTCTGCCAACAGACGACCAAAAGAGCCAAGACTGCAGTGAGGAAAAGAAAGCCCTGTGCAAATGAAAACCCAGATCAAACAGCGATCAGGAGAGCTTCCAATGCTGAGAATATGCAAAGACTTAAGGATTCTCAAACTCCTGAACAAGCCAAAGGTCCAATCAAGAGCCCTCCACAGGAGCTAGCTTAATAGGGCAGCTTTTAAGCTAGGTAGAAATATATATATATATATATATATATATATATGTCTGTGAATAAAGACAAAAGGAAAACTTACCTTAGCTGACGTATTTTGTCCTCTGAGGGATTAAATAAGGCAAACGTAAGGATTTTATTTTGTGACTAATATTTATATACAAAAGCAAAAATTTTATTTTTTCTATATCAAAAGTTTGAAAAAAACCATGTGGGAAAAAATAGACAAACTAGAATTTTTATACACTTACATATAAAAATATTTAACGTTTTTCAGTTACACCTGAAATCTGATAATTTCTTGAAACTTTGGATGCGCGTGTCCTCTCTCCATGAAATTGGAATGCTACAAATTGTACTAACATTGATTTAAAAGAGCTGAATGTGTGGAACATGATTGACCACTGAAAATCAGTTTCACTTTATTCAGTTGGCTCCTTTTGAGCTGCTGTGGCCACCGCTCCCCCTATTTCTGTTTTAATTGTGGTTCATGGTAACATATGATGCAAAATAGTGCAATGATTTGCTGGTTCCTTTTGCACTGGGGATGTTGAGGTATCCCTATCCCTCTGTTCTCCACCTGCTGATAAAGCTGTCGATCTCTGAAGTGCAGCTCCTACACCCAAGCTGGCAACTGGATGGGTTGTGATGAGGTGTTCACCTTCACCAGTTGGGAAACCCTTCCAACTACCCTCACACAATTTAGCCAACAAATTGATGCCATTGTCCAGAGTGTGGCCATCACATTGCCAAATCAGAAATCAAATGACACAAAAGTAAAAATACCAGAATTAATTTCTTCTTTTTCTCCATATCTCTGCTGATGAAGTATTCATGAAAGTGGAACATATTAAATTGATAAACCTTTCCTTTTTGTTCTTCATCTTATCACACAACTATATATATATATATATATATATATATATATATATATATATATATATATATATATATATATTGATAAACACAAGCAAAAAATCCAACTTACATCTTCTGTAAGTGTGTAATAACAGAACTTAAAAATCAGTAGTGACTTTACTGCATAAGTTATCTTGGACTTGAGTCATCTGGAAGATAGCATTTATTCTGATTCATAATGACTGCTTCAGCAATCTTATTATCGCTGGAGAGAGAATATTTAAAATCAAGCCAGTAAATCATGATAATAATAATAAAAAAGCTTTTTCTTTCTCACACTTTCTTTCTATCTTTATCCCTCCCTATATACCATGTCAGATTTAATTATGACCCATGTCAATATTCATTTGACTATTATTTTTTTAATCATTTCCCACCAAGCAAAGCAATAAAAGCCACTAGGATGCAAGGGGTTACTGAGAGGGAAAGAAACAAAGAAGACAATTAAAGAACAGTTTCAAGGAGACAGAAGATGATAAATGATGCTGAATTTAAAATTTTGAAGATCATAGTTGACAAGAAAGCAAGAAGCCAGAAGAGAGTTCCATAATCTAGAAAATATTAGAATAGAATTTGTGATTATATCTCACAATTTCAACAGCAAAATGATGAAACCTAACTGCCAGTCCAGTACTACATGTGAATTTTGTTGCAATTCTATCTATAAAGGAAAGAAATCATTTTATTTTTATATTTTATAATCTCATAGATAAGTAAGACACCAGATTTGGTTTTTCCTAGTATTTCTCAAGATCACAGAGTGGCTTTGTAATACACGTCATTTCTAAGACCGCCAAGAGAATGCTTCTCTGGTCACTATTGTTACAATTTTTGTGTACCACTATATACTAGTGAGCAAACCCAAATGACTTGACTCACTTCATAGTTCCCCCAAATGAAGGTTAACCAATCAAGAGACGTGAAATATTCAATCCGTCGTGTATAAAGCTGGCCATTTTGTTTACTCTCTCCGAATGTCCAATTCCAACCTGTCAAGTGAATGAACAGAAGGAAAAACTACTGAACTACGCTCTGCTACTTTATCGACATATCCACTGATAACCTGAACTACGCTTCCCTACTGTCTTTGAAATATTCACTGCCAACCTCTGGATTCTATACTCAAAGACTACCGTCATCATGAACAACAACTATAATCGTCAATTCTAGGATTGTCTATCCAACATATCCTCATAATATGCATTTCATACTTCCTCCTTTTATGCCCTTACAATAGTCATTCCCAAATGGTGTGGCAGAAGAGGATAGCAGAGGAGGTGGAATGATTGAAAGACAATCAAAGATTTAGAAACAGTTTCAAAATATTCATATGCCAAAAATAAATATAATTTCAAAATTTTAAATATTATTATGGATTACTTGTAATTACATGTATGAGTCGGAATATAAATAGTTATTGACCGATTTTTATCACCGAGATATTTTTGCATTATATCAAGTATTAAGAATATAGTAAGTAGGCTCTGCAAATTGGAGGAGAGAGTTATCAGTGATAATGTTCTGACTTTGAATTCAAAGTTATCTCCCTTTAACCCTATCTCTCTTATTTTTAAATGTACTTTTTATCATAAAGTTTGGTGAGGTGTGAGCAAATTTTAATTCTGAAAATGTGGCCGAGAACAAAAAAAAAAAGGTTTGGGAACCACTGACCTATATTGAAAGATACCTGGAGTCAAAAACACAATGAACATGACTTGTCACAGTCTTGCAGAATTCAGTCTATTTAAGAGAATTTGATAAGATATACTTTCGAGAATCAATCATGTTTGCCCTCTTAGAAAAGATAAATCAAAAATACTGTCACAAAATCATAGGCATTCATTTAAGATAAGCACTTATAAATTTATCAAAACCAATTTAAAATATTATTGTATGCATGAGTCTCAGTATAAATCGTTATAAATAACTATTGACCGATTTTAACATTGTGATATTTTGACATTATATCAAATATTCAAAATATAGTAACTAGAGTCTGCAAATTGGAAGAGAGAGTTATCATGATAATATTTTGATTTTGAAACAGTAGTTATCTCCATTTAAACCAACTTTTTTTTTGGGGGGGGTGCTTTTTTTTAAATGCACCTTTTATCACATCAAATTTGTTGAGGTGCAAGCAAGTTTTCATTCCAAAAATGCACCCAGAGTAAAAAAATAACGTCTGGGAACGACTGCCTTACAACAACCTCCTTCAATAACGCTCTATCTTGGGTGGCTATTGGGTTTTGTATTTGGTGAGCAGTGACTGATTGACTAATATATCATATTGAGTCAAACCAACTGCACCAAACAATAACAGAAAATGACACCAAACTCTTTTTTCTGGCTTTTATTTTGATAAAAGAGGAAAAAGGTTTTTATTTATGACATCTTAAAATAAACGTCTGGAATTTCTTGTAATTCTGTCTATGAAAGAAAGAAAACATTTCCATTTTCTTTTTTTTGATATTTTATCTTCCAAACTTGTTATAATCTCTGATTACGCACAAAACTGAGCCTTTCCTGGTATTTCTATAGGTAATAAAGCAACTTGATAATATAATGAACATTTAACAGAATATATAGGCCTATATGATAGCAGCAGCAGCAATGATTCTTAACATGCCTTGACCCATATATACATTATATATATATATATATATATATATATATATACATAATATAAAAGGCTCAAACACTAATATTCCATGGTTATAATTTATTATATTGGAATCGTAATCACGAGCCAATTCTGATGTATTTTTGAATTTGTAGGTCTGATGATTTAGATCGTGATTACGATTCCAATATAATAAATTATAACCATGGAATATTAGTGTTTGAGCCTTTTATATTATATTCTTACTCTGTCTTGGACATTGAGTTCTATCTGGATTCTATCCTCTTGGAAATTTACATATATATATATATATATACTACTGATATTATCAATATATATATATATATATATAAAATTCTTGAAGCTATATACATAAAACCGTTGAAACCTAACCTGAGCAAAATAAACTATGAAATCTCCACAAATATTCTTAAATGCCTATAATCTATAGCAGAAGCCATTGGTTTATACCAACAGCTTCCCATACTTAATACTTCTTGAATTCACTCTCACGTGATCATGTGTGATGTCATGAGATGCGGTGAAATTTTTGCTTCCAGCATCTTACATGCATGAGTTTGTCGTCGCTTGGAAATCTTCCATGTAAACAGAAACAGAGTATCATCACTGTTTTGTCCGTGTATTGCTTAATATACTGTACTGTAATTGTCATCTGTGATAATGGCTTATGTAAGCCGAAAGCTTAGATTGGATTAAAAATATGTATCAATATTGTGATTTTCTTTCTTCTTTTAATGATAATGTTATTAACCTTATCGGACGATATGAAAAGAATTTACATAAAATAAATAGACAACACTTATCTATATTATTTAATGAAACATGTATTAATATATATATACATATATATATATATATACATATATATATATATACATATATATATATATACATATATATATATATACATATATATATATATACATATATATATATATACATATATATATATATACATATATATATATATATAATGAAATGAATTAAGTCTAAACAATTATTTAATATATTTTTTGTTTATACATTATTTTTATAGATACAGTTTATATTGTTAAAAATGCTGTTTTTATTTAAACGTTATTAATTACATTTACCTGCCTGAATGTTCGAGAAATTTTGTAGAAAATATGCATTCTTTGACAGGAATCAAACCCGCTCTCCTATATGGAAACTGTCATTTGATCTGATGTGTTATACCATTCAGCCACTGAGAGCTTTTTTTGCTGAAAGCTTTTTATTAATTTCCAACCTGTTGACACACAGCTATAGAATAAGTTTGAGTGCCTCTGAGTTTCAAATAGACAGGTTAGGATGATTATTCTACCCAGAATATTCTTATTTCATTAAATGAAATGTTTTGTTCTGTAATGTTTGCAGCCTCAGTTTCCTTTATTATCTGTGAATTGCCATGCATTCTTGGGAAAGATAGGGGAATGGTTTCCCATTGCCTTCTCCACAGATTCAAATTTAGAGTAGTCATTCTCTAAGATTCCTTTTCTTTATCATCTGTGAATTGCCATTCCCTCTTGGGGAAGACAGTGGAGTGGTTTCCCGTTGCCTTCTCCACAGATTCCTTTTCTTTATCATCTGTGAATTGCCATTACTTCTTGGGACAGATAGTGGAGTCGTTTCCCGTTGCCTTCTCCACAGATTCCTTTTCTTAATTGTCTGTAAATTGCTATTACTTCTTGGGAAAGATAGTGGAGTGGTTTCCTGTTGCCTTCTCCACAGATTCCTTTTCTTTATCATCTGTGAATTGCCATTACTTCTTGGGACAGATAGTGGAGTCGTTTCCCATTGCCTTCTCCACAGATTCCTTTTCTTAATTGTCTGTAAATTGCTATTACTTCTTGGGAAAGATAGTGGAGTGGTTTCCTGTTGCCTTCTCCACAGATTCCTTTTCTTTATCATCTGTGAATTGCCATTCCCTCTTGGGGAAGACAGTGGAGTGGTTTCCCATTGCCTTCTCCACAGATTCCTTTTCTTTATCATCTGTGAATTGCCATTACTTCTTGGGAAAGATAGTGGAGTCGTTTCCCATTGCCTTCTCCACAGATTCCTTTTCTTTATCATCTGTGAATTGCCCCTCCTTCTTGGGAAAGATAGTGGAGTGGTTTCCTGTTGCCTTCTCCACAGATTTCTTTTCTTTATCATCTGTGAATTGCCATTCCTTCTTGGGGAAGACAGTGGAGTGGTTTCCCGTTGCCTTCTCCACAGATTCCTTTTCTTTATCATCTGTGAATTGCCATTCCTTCTTGGGAAAGACAGTGGAGTCGTTTCCCGTTGCCTTCTCCACAGATTCCATTTCCTTATTATCTGTGAATTGCCATGACTTTTTATGTAAGGTAGTGTAGTGGTTTCTGATTGCTTTCTCTATAGATTTGAATTCAGAATAGTCTTTGTCCAAGATTCTTTTTCTCTATTATCTGTGAATTATGCTAAGCAATATTTGACGACTTTCCATTCATCTTCATCCCTGCTTTTCCACCCTTTCACACACTCATTGGGTAGATTACTTGATCATGATTCGCCACATCTTCCTGTTTCTTTCAGCTCTAAGCAATGGTTGACTTTTATAATTCCTCTTTGACCTTTCTCTGCTATCTATTCACACATGTTCATTACGTAGGTTAGAATAGATCATTTGTAACAAGGATGGATCTGGAATAAAGAATAAAATTTCAAACAGACAGGAGAATGATCCTTTTTAACTTAGGGAGCTTCTCTATATATAACAGCTGTTTCCCCACCTAGGATATGAAAGGGAATACAGTTTTTTTTTTCATACTAAAGTTCAACCAATTCAAGACTCGAGAGCCACTCAAGTTTGAGGGCTACATTTACAATGGTTATAGTGAATGGGGTGTAATATGAGTGAAAGAGGAGTTTGTTGCACAAAGTAGACCTGGTATTTAAAAAAAAACGTATTTACAATACGAGAGACAATTTCCACTGCAATGTGAATGTTGAACAATCTCCTGACAGATGAAAAAGAATCTTGAAGTGACAGAGATGTTGTTCTACCAACAAATTCTAAGAATACCATCACCTGAAAAATAAGGAAATTTTTTTTTAAAAAAGACAGAAACAAAAAGGGAATTTATGCTTACAATCAGAAAGAGACAGATGAAATTTTTGGGACACATAATGAGGAAAGAGGGCCTAGAGAATTTAACACACACAGGACATACTGAAGATAAAAGGAGGAAGAGATAGTATTAAGTAACCTATCTAATGAGTTTGTATGAACTGAATGCAAAATAATAACAATGAATAATTTGAAAGGGTCAAAAGTTATTTGGAACAACAAAAGACAGGAAATTGTGGAGAGCCATGATAGTACATGTCCTGAAAAGGTTGGGCACCTAGGAAAACAACAGAATCTTTTGAATTTTCTGTTAACGTATTTTGACGAGGATAAGATGCTCTGATGCACTAGACACCCCCGCACACAATTTTTGAAGGAAGAAATCAGAAAAATAATTTTTTTCCTTGTACTTCATAGCCCTCCCCACTGATCCCCAATTTTATCCACTGAATTGCAGATTTCAGCATGAAAATCTGACTATACATGACAAAATCATCACAGACCGAGAAGTACCAAATTTATAGTAACTATTTAGAATGTAATAATTAGAAGAGATGTTAGGATGCCTAATACCACAGAAACCATATTGAAGTCTGAAATCCTCTCTAACTTTGCATGGAGAATTACCTCAGAGGTCCAAGAGGTCTAGAGTAGCATAGCTTATATGTGTAAGCAAATTACTAGCGATGCAGACCGTCCAAGCATCGGCGGTGGAATGACAAGCTGCATGCGTCAGTGAGTCAGACCGAGGCTAGCAGTGTGTCCAATATAGAAATTCTCTGGCTTGGCAAGAATGTATAAAAAAGGTGATTTTTGTTGTGTCGGTAGTTCATGTCATTGCGAGGATGTTTCCAGTGTCTGTTCTACAGAATCCCAGGTTTCCTGCTACATTTTGACAAATTTATCACAAATCAAGATGGAGCAATAGCTTTAAATAAGATACATATACAGGCTGTCCATAAAGTTCATGTGCACTTTAAAAAATTTATAACTTTATTTGTATTTGCGATAGAAATAATTCGTAAAAAGGATTAGAAAGAAGTAAATCTATATTTTTTAAGGTTTTATTGAAATTTTATTTAAGTTTCCACATGTCCTCCATCATTAGCAATACAAAGGGTAATACGATTTTGCAGTTCACGGAAAACATTTGCCAACTGATTTACAGTAATGCCTGAAATCACATTAGTTATTTTAGCTATACTTAAAACTAGGTACATTAAACTTTATAACATTTTTTACAGATTATTTCTATTGCAAATACAAATAAAGTTATAAATTTTTTAAAGTAGACACAAACTTTATGGACACCCTGTATATTAGGTATAAAATTTACCGAAAGTAATGTTCTCGGAAAATTAGCTAACTTGTAATTTCTGTCACTACCCTTCAGTTTATAGGATACAGTATGGCTTTTGGAAATATTTTATAGGGAAAAATAATCTTATAAGCAACAAAATACAGTATATCACTTTTATCATTTCACT
This sequence comes from Acanthosepion esculentum, assembly GCA_964036315.1. Lineage (NCBI taxonomy): Eukaryota > Metazoa > Mollusca > Cephalopoda > Sepiida > Sepiidae > Acanthosepion > Acanthosepion esculentum. The sequence goes on from OZ038499.1 coordinate 104,052,976, forward strand.
TTCATGAACATATATAAGTAAGTATGTATATGATATGGTTGTAATTTTCATGGTATGAAATATATACATGTAGATACATAAATGATATGGTTGAATTTTCATTTTTGAAGAATGCAACCTGCAGTTAATTTCTTTGGTATTCAAAAGGTCATAGCATTATTCTGAGGAAACAGTGCTGTGATATTTAACATTGTATAAAAAATACTTTTTGGAAGTTGGGTAGATGTATTGTTATTGAAGGAAACTAAAGCATAAAATCTTTACAGATCCTGCTTGTATACATTCAATTTTTATGGCGTTTTACATTGTGTTTTAGTCACTGATATGCTGTTTTGGAAAAGAAGAATTTACAATTCATTTATTTGGTCTATGGAAGGTCATAGCATTATTTAGAGGACTGAAGTTATAAGTTGTAAGGTAATGATAGGCTGAAGGTTTATAATAACAGGAATCTATTAGAAAATCTGCTCTCATTATGGATTTTTAATCTTTTATAGACATCCATAAGAATTTTTAGGTCTGATGAATTGGATCGGATTTACGCTTCCAATGTAATAAATTATAACCATGGAATATTAGTGTTTGAGCCTT
>OZ038499.1:104056066-104068566 GCA_964036315.1 Acanthosepion esculentum
CACTGACTCAATCATGGCCGAATACTCTTCATGTGCCATTGTCATTGCATTAACATTTTCATCTTCTAAAATATAAAATTCCATGAGTTTGTTTGTTGTGGTGAATTTTTTAATGGGTTATTTCCCAATGTTAATCTAAGATCTAACAAAAAAAGAAATAAAAAATATAAAAAAGGTTATGACATTTTTAAGTACCTAGGTCAATTCTTGGACAATTTCTCTCTCTTTATCTATCTATCTATATATATATATATCTATATCTATATATATCTATATATATATATATATCTATATCTATATATATATATATCTATATATATATATATCTATATATATCTATATATATATATATCTATATATATATATATATGTAAGCAAATGTGTGGATGTAGATCCGACGGTATGATGAAAATGTGGAAAAGACAAAGCAAAATCCGAATATGTGAGTTTACTGTTTTTATTTTGTTTTTGTTTTTGTTATTCTGTCGACGTCAGACGTTTCGGTCAAATAGACCTTTTTCGGGACATGGTTAATGGAGACATATTTATATTAGATTTAAGTTTGATGGAGAGACGATATATACAGGACTGGTCAGAAACAGAAAAACTGAAATTCTAAAGTCAAGTATTCTTTCTTAGAGTCGGATATGCTGGCGTCGCGTGGGCGGCAACTACGAAGACCTGCGCACAGGGAAAAAGATTGTGTCCTAAGTGGAAGGTGAGGGGGACTATTTAAAACTATAGCTTATCGGTACGTTTGTCACGCATTAATCTCGCCACAGAGCTCGCGATCTGAAAGAAACCAGGTCTATTATTTACTGTGTATGAGGTGGCTATCATGCCAGCCTCATAAATCTGTCTAAGGTTCTTATTGTGGATATATTTTAAGATCTTCACAGAGTCGAAATCAAAATTGTGATCAGATTTGGCTATGTGTATAACTAAAGCACTGCTTAGATTACCGAGGCGAATGTCACGTTTATGTTCGGAAATGCGAGATTTCAATGATCTACCTGTCTCGCCTACATAACTCAGGTTGCAGTCTCTGCAGGGCACCTAATAGACGCAAGCATCGGATGTAATATGTTGTCTGCTGGTATTACTCAATATGTTACGTATAGATTTGGTGGGTAATGTAGTAGTTTTAATTTTTAGCGCGTTTAGATTGTTGGAGATGTGTTCGGTCAGAGGGTTATTCGGTAGAAAGATGCGGCCAATGGGATTATCAGGGGCAGCTGAGAGTGTGCCTCTCTCCACCTTTGATGTAGTAGTAGTAGTCGGTATGTTGTTATGTACTGATGGACGAACTCTGTGGATTTTCAAGGCTTTATGTTTAGCGCCGAGTATTAGTTGTCTCGGATACGAAAGGCTGGAGAAGGTATCCTCGATATAACCAAATTCGTCATCTAAATATTTTGCTGAACAGATTCGCAGAGCTCTCAAGTAAAATCCGATAATAACACCTCTCTTAGTCCTAGTATCATTGTGAGAGTAAAAGTGTAAGTAGTCGTTTTTGCATGTGGGTTTACGATATACTTTGAATTCTAGTTTGTTATTATTTCTGGTGAGTAGTATGTCTAGAAAAGGTAGAGAATTATTCGATTCAAGTTCGTGGGTAAATTTTATAGTAGGTTCTACTCTATTCAATCTATCGGTGATTTTGTTTAGATCATGTTTCTGTGGGTAAATGAATAAAATGTCATCTATGTAACGGAAATAATGTGTATCATCAGGGATTATATATTTGAAAGGTCCAGACTCGAGAAATTCTAGAAATATGCATGCTAGGAACCCAGAGAGAGGACTACCCATTGGTAAGCCAAACTTTTGTTTATAGTAGATGTCGTTATGCTGGAAGTAACAGTGAGATGTGCATAGGATGCATAATTTGATGCATATTGAGATGGGGATAGGTAGCTTAAAGTCAGTTTTCTTAAGGTGGTTCTCTAGCCGTTTAATACATTTATCCACCGGTACATTGGTGAATAGAGATTTAACGTCTAAGCTGGCTAGGGATTTGTTTCCTATGTCGATATTGCTTAGCTTATTGAGAAGAGCGCCTGAATTCTTTATATGCGCGTGACTTATGGTGCCCAGAATTGGGGTGAGAAATTTTGTTAGAAACCTAGCAATGTTATGGGGGGTTGAGCCTATGCCCGAAATAATGGGCCTTAGAGGGATGTCAGGTTTATGGGTTTTGGGGAGCCCGTAGATTTTAGGGATGGTGAGGTGGTAATTGATAAGGGAAAGCCAAATTTTATCTTCATTATGAATCAGACTCACACACAGTAAATAATAGACCTGGTTTCTTTCAGATCGCGAGCTCTGTGGCGAGATTAATGCGTGACAAACGTACCGATAAGCTATAGTTTTAAATAGTTCCCCTCACCTTCCACTTAGGACACAATCTTTTTCCCTGTGCGCAGGTCTTCGTAGTTGCCGCCCACGCGACGCCAGCATATCCGACTCTAAGAAAGAATACTTGACTTTAGAATTTCAGTTTTTCTGTTTCTGACCAGTCCTGTATATATCGTCTCTCCATCAAACTTAAATCTAATATAAATATGTCTCCATTAACCATGTCCAGAAGAAGGTCTATTTGACCGAAACGTCTGACGTCGACAGAATAACAAAAACAAAATAAAAACAGTAAACTCACATATTCGGATTTTGCTTTGTCTTTTCCACTTTTTCATCATATATATATATACATATATATCTACATATATATATATATATATACATATATATCTACATATATATATATATACATATATATCTACATATATATATATATACATACATATCTACATATATATATATATATACATACATATCTACATATATATATATATACATACATATCTACATATATATATATATACATACATATCTACATATATATATATATACATACATATCTACATATATATATATATACATACATATCTACATATATATATATATATATACATATCTACATATATATATATATATATACATATCTACATATATATATATACATATCTACATATATATATATATATACATATCTACATATATATATATATACATATCTACATATATATATATATACATACATATCTACATATATATATATATACATACATATCTACATATATATATATACATACATATCTACATATATATATATACATACATATCTACATATATATATATATACATACATATCTACATATATATATATATACATACATATCTACATATATATATATATATATATATATATATATATATATATATATATATATATAAGTATATATATATATGTATATATAATTATCACTTCAAATATCAGCCTGAATGTTCAAGAAATCTTATTAAAGACCATGTAATTTTTTCTTTTCATAATTAGATGTCTTGATCATTCAGGTCGGTAGATGAAAATAAATATACTGTTTGATAAATAAATGAAGCGTCTTTCAAATATGAGTATCCATTAAAAATAATGTTTAAAGTGATTAAAATCTGATGGATTAATAAAAGATATCCATTCTAAATATATATATATGTGCGTGCGTGCGTGTGCGTGCGTGCATGTGTGTGTGTGTGTGTGTGTGCGTGTGTGTGTGTGTGTGTGAATAAAAACAAAAGACAAACTTTTCTCAGTCAACGCATTTTGTCCTCAGATGGTCTTTATCAATACAAATGTAAGGATTTTATTTTTCAATAAATATTTATAAACAGAATAAAAAATGTTTGTAAGAATTTTTGAATTTTACGTATGTTCATCAATATACTTCAGGCTAAATAAAAGTCAAGGTAAATTATGGACTGTTACAAGAAGCCAACCATTTTGAAGTCCAGAAAATTGGTATTGGGCAGCTCCAAAAATTGACATCATTTTGTAGTCTAATAACATAGCCAATTCTCGCTAAAATAATCTCAAATTTTAACAAAATGTGTAAAATTGAAGTTGATTGTGTGGACTTATCTCAATGACACTCTACCAGGAAGATCAATCAGGCACGTCAATGATAGGGATAATGTACTGTTAAAATGACACCATGTTCACCTTGTGAGTTTTTTTCTATGGGGCTATGTGAAAGGACAGGTCTATATCCCCCACTCTTCCTACAAGTTTAGGGGAATTTAAGCACTGAATCACTGTGGTGCTGGAGAATGTTATGCAAGACATGCTACAGCATATTTGGCAGGAGCTGGACTACAGATTGGACGTATATCATGTCACAGGTAGTGTGCATATTGAATATTTGTGAAGTTTAATGAAATCGGTTATAAAATCTACATCCCTTTGAATATCTTGTTCGACTTTTGATAAATAAATCTTTTATTGCTCAGCATGGAGCCTGTTTAATTTCATTTGCCTGACACATATAGTTACTCAGATATTCACATTTTAATTGATGCCAATTTGGGGAATACACCCGGTATATAATTTCGACTTAAGAGAACTACTCCCGAGTAGATATTCCTCATGTAATATCTCATCAGCTATTCTAAAATGGTTAAAAGTATATTTGATAAAATAATAATATTTGTATGGAAACATAAAGCCAGGCTAATAAAGATTTACTGTTTATATTTTTTTGATTTTGGGGTGCAAACTTACAAGCATGAAAGTTTACAATTATATTGAAATAATCTCAAATTTTAACAAAATGTGTAAAATCGAAGTTGACTGTGTGGACTTATATTAAAACACTGGTTTCCATACAATCACTGATGTTAAGCAGCACTAAACCTGGCCATTACCTATGCTACCATTCCCAAGGTTTTTATTCTAGTAAAGAAAACTCTAAGAATCGACTGATGTTTGAAAAGTGAATTTATTTCCATCTCTACAAACACCATGAAATACTGAAAGAAAAAAACAAAGGCTTTATGTTGCATATAATACTAAAAAAAAGTTGTCCAGAATAGCTTAGAAATTCACAGGTGACCAATGTGTTCCAACCTACTTTGTGCACTTTCTAACCAGAATCTGAGAGTAGGTACAATTCCAACCAAGTTCCTTTTCTAAAGCAACTCTGGTTTTATTTTTTTCTTGAAAATATGGCTGTTACCACATGACTGGTGCGGTTTTAATTAGGAGATCACTATGAATATTTAATGCCATTGTGTCAGACACAAGACAGGTTTGACTCAGGTAGGTGACCACTTGTGAATACTGGGTGCTATAAGTGTGGATGTACAGGTGGCATAATGGATAATGGCTCGGAATTGTTAACTGGAGAGCTGGGTTTCAATTCCAGTTGGGTTCATTACATTCACTTATGTGCATATATCCTTGAGAAAGGTATGAATCCACCTCTTCTCCCCCCCCAGCTATGGGTTAATTAGTAGGACTTGTATCAGTAAATCATTATTATCTCCAAACATTTTTACACTCTAAAAATATTTTCTGGCTTTTAATAGCTTACAAAAGGTTGATTGTTACGACTGACACAACACAAAATAAGACGAAACAGATTTGTTAGAAATTAAAGTAGAAGAAAAAAAGATTACATCTAATAAGGAAAAGTGGGTTTATATTTAACATTTAATACAATATTTTTTATAAACAGTCGGGCTGAGGTTTAAACAATATTCGTTGGGAAATGCTAACAGTTAATAAGCGTGTGAGAGCCCAGAAAGTAGTTGGCTTAACGTGTAGCTATATGAGGGAGTTGGAGAGGAAATCCTTATACAGTTAAGATTAAGGTGACGGATGGGAATTCGTTGCTAGTCAAAGAATCATATTATTTTCTTCTTAGAAAAATAGTTAGATATTCATATGTTTATAAAATAAAGGAGTTTGGTCAATAATATCAAGGAATAAAAGGTGAAGTATTTACCTATAGCCTTTTCTTCTGAGGACTGCTGGAACTTAGATTCCTTCGGTCGATGTGTAGTGGACCATGCGGTGTGTGAATGGAAGAAGAGAAGATGAGTTATCTCTAGGTTAAGGCTTCCGCTGGCCGGTCCAGCTACATAAGAATGTTGGACTTTAATGGAGTCCAAAGAAAACAAACAAGACCGGTATACATGTATGCGAACAAATATATATTAATAACAAATAGATTAAAATATGAATTACATATACATTGAAGACATGAATAAAATGTTACAGTGTCTGTATGGAAAGTTGTGTGTGTTGAATTGAATGTCCGTACGGGTGTGTATTTTGTTTTAGCATGTTCCCAGAATATGGGAAATGCTGGTTGTGTATAAGAGTTCACATATTGGAAATTTTAAGAGAACGTTTTATACCTCGCCTCACGCACGAGGTTGCGGCCCGCGGCCGAAGTCGAGATAGTTGCTCGCAGGTGCGCGTAAGCAGAGAAAAGAGAGAGAGGCGAAAGGTCAGCCAGTATTTATACTCCCGGGAGAGAGAGACCCCTGTTGACGGGTTAAGGAAATGAGGAGGAGCTAACTGCAACAGATGCTTTGTTCATGAATCAAAAAGGACCGGAGTCGACCTCAGTCATCGTGGCTGTGGGTTCAGGAGGCAACTGGTTAGCTGGTATGAACTCCTGTTTATATATGTTTTTTGGACCCTCTAGAACCCAGAAGAAGTTTCTAGAGACTTCTAGAAAGTTCTATTCTATTATTATGAAATCTAAAGGGTTTAGTGAATGGGAGCTTTTCATAAGGTAAAAAGGGTGTCTAGTAGCTACAGATTTAAGTCATCATTTTACGTTAGATTTTGTATTTTATAAGTGTAAAGAAACAGGATAAAATGGGACCTCGTAACATGATAAGCAGTAAAAAAAATCAGTCAACAAGTAGGAAAATTTATTTTAGAAATTGACAAAAAAACATTTCAAGGAAAAAAGCATATTTCAAATTGCTAAGATATAATACCTAGACTTTTTTATTATAGGTGTTCTTGATTTTTTTATTAGTTTGTGTTGGGCCCTGTCAATGGATATAACAAACGAAATTAAAATTATTACTACCACTGTGATAGTTATGGAAGAGCGGTTGCATTAATTACTTTCCAATCTTGATAAAATCGTTTAAATGGTCATATAGGGGATAAATTATTTCCCACTCTACAGCCTCTTTCCCCACAGGCATAATGTCACAGGTCTATTGCAATTTCACCCTCATTTCCTATATATTGTTTTAATCATTTCACCCCAAGCAAGGTAATAAAGCAAGTAAGACTTGTATCACTAAGACATTATTATCTAAAAAAAATTCTCACTATTTAAAAGATATTTTCTAGCTTTAAATAACCTGTAAAGGGTTGATAAACCATAGAAAGCGTATTGATCAATCAATCAATCATATCTTGACTTTAAAAATTCCATTTGTTTTGATAACCAAATTTTGTATCTTATGCTTGAATTAACTTCACTAGATTTTTTGATAGTAAAAATCTGTGAATAATTCAATCTAACGAGTAAAGTTGGTTTTCCCGATTATCCAACATTGACCTAGAAAACCGTGATTTGATGAAATGATGTCAACCTATTGACTGAAAAATGTAATCTTAAGCTGAACTTTACACAATGATAATTTACTATGGGGAGCCAGAGAAATTCAATGTTTGTTTGATACATAAAATATTATCATTACACTTTTGCAAATCCAGGCAAAATAGGGCGATTGTATGCATATCGAATATGAATTTATATAGAAGATTAATAAGCAAAATTAATGGAATGAGTCGGGTGAGAAAGAAAGAAAGAAAGAAAGAAAGAAAGAAAGAAAGAAAGAGTAGGAGAAAGAAAGAAAGAAAGAGTAGGAGAAAGAAAGAAAGAAAGAAAGAAAGAGTAGGAGAAAGAAAGAAAGAAAGAAAGAAAGAGTAGGAGAAAGAAAGAAAGAAAGAAAGAAAGAAAGAAAGAAAGAAAGAAAGAAAGAAAGAGTAGGAGAAAGAAAGAAAGAATGAAAGAAAGAAAGAAAGAGTAGGCAAAAGAAAGAAAGAAAGAAAGAAAGAAAGAGTAGGAGAAAGAAAGAAAGAGAGAAAGAAAGAAAGAGTAGGAGAAAGAAAGAAAGAAAGAAAGTAGGCAAAAGAAAGAGAGAAAGAAAGAAAGAGTAGGAGAAAGAAAGAAAGAAAGAAAGAGTAGGGAAAAAGAAAGAAAGAAAGTAGGCAAAAGAAAGAAAGAAAGAAAGTGTAGGCAAAAGAGAGAAAGAGAGAAAGCGTAGAGAAACAAAGGAAAGAAAGAAAGAAAAAGAAAATATTAAGAAAGAAAGAAATATTAGAAATAAGGAATTGAGAAATATAAAAAGAAAGAAAGAAAGAGTAGGGAAACAGAAAGAAAGAGAGAAAGAATAGAGAAACATAAGGAAAGAAAGAAAAAGAGAATATTAAGAAAGAAAGAAGGGGAAGGGAAATATTAAGAAAGAAGGAAAAGGAAAATATTAAGAAAGGAAGGAAGGAAGAAAGAAAGAAAGAGAAATATTAGAAAGAATTGAAAAATATAAAAAGAAAGAAAGAAATAGTATGAAAGAAAGAAAGCAAGAAAGAGAGCAAATGAAAATATTAAGAAAGAAAGAAAGGAAGATAGAAATGGCGAAATGTAAAGAAAGAAAGAAAGAATGGTGAACATTAAGAAAGAAACAAAAAAGGATAGAACGAGTGGGGTAATATTAAAAAAGAAAGAAAGAAAGAGTAAGAAATATCAAGATATAAAACGTGTAAGACAGTCTAGCAACAGACTCTTTTATTAAACAAAGTCTATCAAGCCTGGTCTGTTAGCAAAATGTACCAGAAAGTGTAAAGAAATTTATTTTTTTTATTAAGCATTTCACCGCAAGCAAGGCGGGAAGCCACTAGCACACAAGGGATTACAGAGAGTTGGAGCGAGAGCCAATAGGAGTGATAGAGAAAAGGATGAAGAGAAGGATAGGGGATGGATCAGGGCATCTGGAGACGTCGATTGACATTACATTTGAATAGTTGGAGATTATAGCTATCAGGGAAACAGGAAAAGGGGAGGGAGTTCAACAGGCGAGAGGTGCGAGACATGAAGCTATTGGAGTAGAAGAGACGGCTGCATTTAACAGTTTTGATAATGAAAGGCTGAGAGCGAGATGCCAGGCTAGTAGAACACTTAAATTCATGAAGTCTGGCAACCAGCGATAGCAGCTCATTGGAGCAATTACCATGAAAGTATTTGTAAAAAAGACAGAGGGAGGTGACGACACAAATGTGAGAGAGTGACTGCAGACGAGATGCCAGATCAGGGCCAATTACATTGCATATCCGTCTCTGGGTCTTATCAAGGACCTTGAGAAAAACAGAAGGGGTACCAGATCATATATGGCAGCAATACTCCATGCAGGGGTGAATGGTTGATTTGTAGATTTGAAGGATCGACTCCGGCGAGAAAAATTTCCTGGGGCGGCACAGGGAGCCAACTTTCCTTGTGGTGGACAAAACTATTGACTCAATGTATTTGTTCCATCTCAGGTCAGCGGATAATGTGAAACCAAGTAGTCGCAAAGAGGAGCTCTCGGGAAGTTGAGCATCAGACATTCTAATGGGGGTGCAGGGATGGTTCCCTGTGGTGAGTATTAGAAAGCAGTTTTGTTTTTGAGGCATTAAAGTTAACCAGCCAAGATTATCAAAGAATCTTTTGTGGAGAAACTGTTATCAAGCCCAATTGTGTTTATAAAGCTTTGTACCTGTAAGTACAAACAAGAACAAGCAGAATAATGGTATAGATTGGAATCATAAAAAGAAAATCACAATGTCCTTCTAAACAGTGAAAGGTTAAACCATTTTCCGACTGTTCGTACATTTTATGGTTTATCTAAATTTCTTTTTTTTTATGTGCTATGTCCTTTCAGGATGTAGGCAATCATGGCTCTCCACTACCCCCATCCCTTGTGGCTCTCAATAAGATTGTGCCATCCACTTGCTTAAGCCTGTCAGGTATGTCATGCATTGCTTTCCTTTGTCTCTTTTTCCTTCTATTCGACCTGTGAGTATCAGATTCTCCAAGCCCTCCTTTCTCATTACACATCCCAGAAATTTCATCTGCCTCTTCTTTATGTTAAGTATAAGCTTCCTCCTTATTTGCATCATCTGCAAGACCTCACTGTTGCTCACACGCTCGCTCCATATCATTAGCATCCTTCTGTAGAACCACATCTTCGCCGCCTCAAGTCTCTTCTTCATCTTTGAGGAGACCGTCCAATATTCACTGCCAGTATAGGTTCTTGATTATTCTAATATCTTTCCTGAATATATCGAGGCTACGGAGCAGTTCCAACAGATCCTTGTGGTATACTTTGTCGAACACCTTTGCGTAGTCTATAAATTACAGGTGCACACCCTTCTGCATTTGTATTGCTCTTTCTGATAACATTCTCTGCATAAATATTACATTTCTTGTTCCAGTGTCTTTAACAAACTCGCACTGTTCTTGTTCTATCTCTGCTGCGAGCTCTATTCATCAGAATACGGATGATGAGTTTTGTTATGTGGCTCATTAGGCTGATTGTTCGGTGGAACTTACATTCGTTTGCGCCTGGTTTCTTAGGTAGTGCGCTGAAAATAGATCTACTGAGATCTTGCGGTATGTACCCGCTGTTGTAGATTTCATTTATTATTTCTGTCACCGTGTCTATGTCAAATCCATCAGTGGATTTTAAAAAATCATTACTAATGGAGAAAAAAATCTCCAATACCCTTGATATATTTTATCCAAAAAAGCCAGAAACTCTTAGATAGGATATGCCTTTGTCGCAGTTAGCTCCTCCTCATTTCCTTAACCCTTCAACAGGGATCACTCTCTCCCACGAGTATAAATACTGGCTGACCTTTCGCCTCTTCCTCTTTTTACGGCTTACGCACACGTGCGGCCAGCTGTCTCAACTCCGGCCTCGGGCCGCAATCTCGCGCATGAGGCGAGGTAAAAAAAACTTTCTCTTTTTCACTTACACCAATATGTGACCTCTCACACAAACAGTGTTTCCCATATTCTGGGAACACGCTAAAAACTATATACACGTTCGTACGGACACTCAACACACACACAACTTTCCATACAAACACTGTAACATTTCATTCATGTCTTCGTGTATGTTTGTTATTAATATATATTTGTTTGCATACATGTATATCAGTCTCGTTTGTTTCTTTGCCTTCTTTGGACTTCATTTAAGTCCAACATTCTTATGTAGCTGGACCGGCCAGCGGAAATCTTAACCCGGAGTTATCTCCTCATCATCATCCTCACATTCAAACCCCAGTCCTCTACACCATAATCCATCATAAAAATTTCAGTATGTGAAATTAGTAAATACTAAACACTTCAAATAACTTGGCATATAGATCAATTATAACAAATTAGGTATATGAGAAAGAAACATTTTCTTGTATCACACATTTCCCTGGCGGAATCAAGGATCTCATTATGAACTGTCTGTAATCACACGAATATAGTGAAGATGACACATGGCTAGACAGTGTGTAAGGAGAGTTAAATTCATATCTTTTACAAGCGCTTTAGTGTGAAAAATATAGTCTCAATGAGAATTAGAACCTCACTTCACTGGTTCTAGTTTTTAAGCTGCTAAACATAATACCAGCCTTCAGAACATGGCCAGAACTTTAATACTAATAAAATCTGCAACATTCAAAAAACAGAAATCTCTGACATACACTATTTATATTCAGGATATCTCTAAACAGCCCTAAACAAATCGGACATCATCTGTGGATCAACTACATAAACTGAATGGAAAGCTGTTAAAAGTAGAAGGTTATTTTTAATCATTTCACCCTTTTCAAGGCAATAAAACCACTAAGATGCAAGGGTTACTGAGTGTAAAACAAACCAAGAAAATATTAAAAGACAATAAAATCACAAGATTCAAAAAGACAGATGGCAACAATTGATATTGCATTTAAATTTCTGAAGATTGAAGTTGACAGGAAAGCAAGAAGCTACAAGAGGTTTCCCCAAGCAAGAAGCTGCAAGAGAAGAAAATATTAGCATAGAACTTACAGTTACATTGAGCTATTTCAACAATTAAAGTATGAACCCTAGCTGTAAATCAAGTACTGAACTGAAATTCATAAAATCAAAGAACCAAAGTGAAAAGCCCATCAGAGCAATTGCCATGGAAATACATATAGAAAAGACAAATGTAAGCTATGTTAGGGTCGTTGAAAAGTGACTGAAGCTAAGATGTTATGTTAGGAGCAGTAATATTGTGCATTCTTTGGATTTTGTCAGGAATCTCTAAATATGTAACAAAAGCTCTAGACTAGGTGTGACAGCAGGGATGAATGGTAGAATTATAAAGGTGCAAAAATAGATTCTGAGGAGAACTGCATGACACAGTGTATCAAATTTATATAGCAGCTGAAGAAACGGCTATAAAGAAATATTAAAATAATGCTCTTTCCAATAGTTTTAGATGCTTTCTGGATATTTGATTGTGGACTTCTCAGTGGATGGACAACTGGTGAAGATTTATGATGGAAGGCCATTTATAGCAGAGTGTAGACGATTTTGGTATCCTTTTGAGCAGAGGCGATTCTGATTTCTTTG